>CM065595.1:48882094-49275288 GCA_033119425.1 Bufotes viridis
CAGTCTCTTGGTGTTAATTCACACTCAGCAAACACAAAAGGCAAAACCAAAGAGTCCAAAACCAGGTTCAATCACCTGTGAGATGTTTAGGTGCGCGTTCGCACCTGGCGGTCGGCCCAGCCGCAGGATAATCCACCTTCAGGCTTCCAGGACGACTGCACACCTCCTTGCTGGGCTCATCCTTCCAGCCCAGAGAGCTCCACAACACTAGCAGCAGCTCCAGGACAATCACAGCCACACCTGCTCATGTGGCTGCCTTTAAAAAGCCCGGCAAAGTCCGGCCTGGACCGTGGGGAGAAGGCACCCACCCAACTCTTTGCCTACTCCCAGTAAGAGCCGGCCCGGATTGGCTTTGCAGCCAAACTAACTATCAATGTCAAGCAGCACTAGCTGCTGCTGACACATAAAACCCGGCTCTCACCTCACCGAGGCCAGGAACCTCGGTGACACGTATCTTCCGTCCATGACGGCACCTTGCGCCCTCTTACAATATATACAAGAAAAATGGCGGCACTGGACAAAATACTTAGGCGGGTGCAATGTTCAATGGGGACTGACCATAAGCCCCAAACAAATAATATAGAAAAACGAACTGCACTCCAAAAAATAAATCAAAAGGAGTTCATTTATTGACCCGTGCGGTGCAACGTTTCGGCTCTGAACCTAGAGCCTTTCTCAAGCAAAGAATATAGTGCTCCATGTGAGGTATATATAACAAACATTTCAATTAGTCACACTCAATTATGCAAATTAGGTGACCAGTGCAAACACAAATGACAAGTGTTCATCTGAAGGTAAACAATGCATAGGCAAGTGACAACATCATCAGTAATGCAATATAAAGTGCACATATCGTGCTCATATATCACGATCATCAGATCCATATAATCATGTGATAATCAAACAAGTGCAGTGAAAACACATAAGAAGAGACAACAACTGGGAAGATAAAAGAACATACCGATCGGGTATAACAATGTGTGTGGCATTGTAGCAATCGCATTGCGCCTGCTCAAAGTACCGCCATGCTTTTTATGTGTCAGAAACTGACTGTGCACGTCCATTGCATCCGTACGCACAACCAGCCATTCGTTTCAGGGTCAAAGCCCAGCTCATGCTCATTCTACACATGAGGTCAGAAAGCACCATCTTTGATACTGGAAAAGTCCAACTATTGCCCTGTTCAAACCCGCACCAATGTCACATGGGAATTTCATACACATGGCAGGTGAGGAATGCCCTCATCACAGAGCAATCACTCTACCTTAAGGAAACCCAACAGTGTAACCCATGGCAACCACAGGTGACTACTGAGAGTAACCTATACCTCCATATCGTGCATTCTGAAAACCCAGGAGGGATCTCCTCCTATTCATCGGTAGTTTGCGGAAACAGGTATAATCATGAGTCATGTATTAACTATAGAATTGCTGTTGCGGCTTATCACAGGGAGGTGATGCATTACTACACGCATATTATATGATACTATGTTCTTCCCGTCGGCAGTTCAATTTTTCAATTCCCAGTTTCTCTTCAACATGTGCTTGAATATAAAAGGAATCTAAAAGAAAAAAAGGAAAAATTAATTTCCAAAATTATATTGTTATAGCACAATCAAAATTCTTTAACATGTTCATACCTAGAAAAATATTGCCCCACAATATTCAGCTGGAGCATGGGCAAACCAATTAATCACCTAATGTCACCCACATTAAAATCTACATTAAGACACTTAGGTTTAAGACAATCAAGATTATAGATCCATTGTAATTCTCTCTTACATAGCAATTTATTTCTATTGCCCCCTCTCCTGGGTAGGGGAATATGATCCACTATCCAGCACCTTAAGTCTTTCTCCTTATGTCCCATCTCTGCAAAGTGTTTAGACACAGGTAAGTCCATCTGTCCCTTTTTGATACTCTATCGATGGTTATTTAAACGTGTTTTGAGTTCCGTTGAGGTTTCCCCCACATAAAGAAGATTGCAAGGGCATGATAACACATATATCACAAACATGGAATTACAAGTTAAATGAAATTTAATATCATAAACCATACCGGTAGATGGATGTACAAACTGTCTGCCCTTACATATATGCCGGCAGTTGACACAGTTCAGACAGGGATAACAACCCTGTCCGAGACGTGTCAACGTGCTTTGTCTGATACCACTTTTGGGTCCCACATCGGCCTTCACCAACTGGTCCCTCAGATTCCTGGAGCGTCTATAAGAAAAGAGTGGTGGATTCTTAAATTCTGGTACTTGTTTAAAGCACCCAGACAATATGCCCCAATGTTTCTTAATAATCTTGCTGATATGGGGACTCATTTTATTGTATACCGATACAAAAGGAATTCTGATAGATTTCTCAGTATGTTTCCGTTTATTTAATATTTCCTTCCTATCCTGAGTCAGTGCTCTATTGGCACTTTCCACAAGTAGTTGTCTGGGGTATCCTCTTTGCATGAATTTATGAGTCATGTTGTCTATTGTATGTGAAAGTTGGTCCTGTTCACTAACTATCCGCTTGGCCCTTAAAAATTGTGAATAAGGTAAAGACCGTATCATGCTTCTAGCATGTGAACTATTGAAGCAAAGATAGGAATTAGTATCTGTAGGTTTAGTATACACTTCTGTGATCAACCGGTCATGTTGGATCTTAATCCTCGTGTCCAAAAACTGTATTTCAGTATCAGAATGTACCAGAGTGAACTGCAGATTCGAATTAACTTCATTGAGAGCCTTATGAAAATCTAGCAGTTGTGACTCACTGCCCGTCCAAATGAGGAAGATGTCATCGATGTATCTCCACCACGTCAACACAGATCTGAAGTGGTGGGATACAAAGACGACATCCTCCTCATATCTTCGCATGTAAATATTTGCGTACGTTGGGGCCACGTGTGACCCCATCGCCACGCCCCGCTGTTGCATATAAAATGTATCTTGAAAGAGAAAATAATTACGACATGAAATGATATTCAATAAAGACAAAATAAATTCACAGGCCGGCTGTGACAGGGAACTCATATCCAACATACTCGCCACTGCTGCAATTCCCTCCTCATGTACAATGGAAGTGTATAGGGAAGTGACGACAAACGAAGTTAGATAAATGTTAGAATGTTGTGAAATGTCCACCTCTTCTAACTTGAGTAAAAAGTCACCAGTATCACGTATATACGAAACTCCTCCCACAGAGAAGTTCCGCAATACCCTATCCAAAAATATTGAGATAATACTGAAGATCGAGTCCGTGCCTGATACAATGGGGCGGCCAGGTGGATCAATCAGTGATTTGTGTATTTTTGGTAACGCATAGATCCCCGGTGTGGTCGGATGTGTTACCTCAAGAAAATTGCGTAGGTCATCATCGATGATACCAGCCACCACTGCATCAGACAGGCATTTTTTAATACTGTTCATGATCTCAAATTTTGGATCATATGTCAATTCTCTGTAGACCTCCCTATCACTTAGCTGCCTATTGATCTCTTCTATGTATTTATTCGTATCTAAAATGACCACCGCACCCCCCTTGTCAGCCGGTTTCACCGTAAGGGTGGGGTCCTTTCTCAGTTGGTCAAGCGCATCAACTTCAGCTTTAGTCAAATTTGGATATGTCAGTGTCTCTTGTCTACCAACAGAAGATTCAAGCTCATCAATGTCCATTCGTACTGCATTCATAAAAGCGTCCAAAGCAGAATCATCAATTACTGGTGTGAAGTTGCTTCTCTGAAAGAGTTTGAGAGGCCCCATCATGAATTCACTCTGTTGGGGACCCTCACTCCTCTCCTTACCAGAGAACCAAATTCTCAACTTAATCCTACGAAAAAAAGTCTGCAAATCAAATTCCAAATCCAGCCAATTAATACGTGAACAAGGACAAAGCGATAACCCCTTAGAAAGGACACTCACTTGTGCAGCTGACAGTTCTTTTGAGGATAAATTTACCACAGTCATTTCTTTCTGCTCGTGGACCCCTTGTTTGTGGTTGTCCGTGTTTTGTTGGAACGGGGTCTGTCGGTTCCCTCGGCGTCTACGCCCACCTCTCCTGATTTTATGTCAATCTCTGGTGGTGTTTTGAGTGCGTTGTCTAAAAAAACCTTTTCCTCAGCTGGTGTCTGTGTATTCATTCTCTTCCTCTTGGGATCTCTTTGTTGTCCGGTGCTCCCTCTTTCCGCTTGCCACGTGTAAATATTCCCTCTTCTGTAATCTTCAGTATCTCTGCTCCATTTAGTGCGCTTATTCTCTTCAGAATCTGTTTTAAATTTATATGTAAGGGCAGACAGTTTGTACATCCATCTACCGGTATGGTTTATGATATTAAATTTCATTTAACTTGTAATTCCATGTTTGTGATATATGTGTTATCATGCCCTTGCAATCTTCTTTATGTGGGGGAAACCTCAACGGAACTCAAAAGACGTTTAAATAACCATCGAAATAGTATCAGAAAGGGACGGATGGACTTACCTGTGTCTAAACACTTTGCAGAGATGGGACATAAGGAGAAAGACTTAGGCCCCTTTCACACGGGCGAGTTTTCCGCGCGGGTGCAATGCGTGAGGAGGACGCATTGCACCCGCACTGAATCCGGACCCATTCATTTCTATGGGGCTGTGCACATGAGCGGTGATTTTCACGCATCACTTCTGCGTTGCGTGAAAATCGCAGCATGTTCTATATTCTGCGTTTTTCACGCAACGCAGGCCCCATAGAAGTGAATGGGGATGCGGGAAAATCGCAAGCATCCGCAACCAAGTGCGGATGCGTTGCGATTTTCCCGCATTGTTGCTTAGCAACGGGACCCAATCTCTATTATTTCCCTTATAACATGGTTATAAGGGAAATAATAGCATTCTTAATAAAGAATGCATTGTTAAATGATGAGGAAGGGTTAAAAATAATAAAAGTTAACTTACCTTAGCCACTTGATCACGTAGTCGCGATCTGTCCTCTCTTTCCCTGCAGCATCGATGATCTAAAGGACCTGTGATGACGTCACATCACATGGCCCAATCACCTGCTCCATCACTATGGTGATGGAGCATGTGATTGGTCCATGTGACCATGTGACATCATCCAAGGTCCTAATCACTATCCTCAGGCTGTGGATAGTGCTTAGGACCTTGGATGATGTCACGTGGTCACATGGACCAATCACATGCTCCATCACCATAGTGATGGAGCAGGTGATTGAGCCATGTGATGCTGTGATCATCATTACAGGTCCTTTACATCTTTCAAGCTAAGGGAGAGGAGGCCGGGCTTCGCGATCAAATGGACCAGGTAAGTTATGATTAGTTTATTATTTTTAACCCATTCTGCACCGGGTTCAACATTAGGGAGATGGCCAAGGGTATTATTTTACATTATAACTATGTTATAATGTGAAATAATACCAGCGGCACAATTTCTGACCCAAACATGCACTTCTGTGAAGAAGTGCAGGTTCGGGTCTGGGTACCAAAAGTGCCGATTTTTCTCCCGCGCGTGCAAAACGCATGACAGCGCTTTGCACTCGCAGGAAAAAAATCGCGGCAATTCCCGCAACGCACCCGCACTGTTTGACGGAGTGCACCCGCAACGCCCGTCTGAAAGAGGCCTTAAGGTGCTGGATAGTGGATCATATTCCCCTACCCAGGAGAGGGGCAATAGAAATAAATTGCTATGTAAGAGAGAATTACAATGGATCTATAATCTTGATTGTCTTAAACTTAAGGGTCTTAATGTAGATTTTAATGTGGGTGACATTAGGTGATTAATTGGTTTGCCCATGCTCCAGCTGAATATTGTGGGTAATATTTTTCTAGGTATGAACATGTCAAAGAATTTTGATTGTGCTATAACAATATAATTTTGGAAATTAATTTTTCCTTTTTTTCTTTTAGATTCCTTTTATACTCAAGCACATGTTGAAGAGAAACTGGGAATTGAAAAATTGAACTGCCGACGGGAAGAACATAGTATCATATAATATGCGTGTAGTAATGCATCACCTCCCTGTGATAAGCCGCAACAGCAATTCTATAGTTAATACATGACTCATGATTATACCTGTTTCCGCAAACTACCGATGAATAGGAGGAGATCCCTCCTGGGTTTTCAGAATGCACGATATGGAGATATAGGTTACTCTCAGTAGTCACCTGTGGTTGCCATGGGTTACACTGTTGGGTTTCCTTAAGGTAGAGTGATTGCTCTGTGATGAGGGCATTCCTCACCTGCCATGTGTATGAAATTCCCATGTGACATTGGTGCGGGTTTGAACAGGGCAATAGTTGGACTTTTCCAGTATCAAAGATGGTGCTTTCTGACCTCATGTGTAGAATGAGCATGAGCTGGGCTTTGACCCTGAAACGAATGGCTGGTTGTGCGCACGGATGCAATGGACGTGCACAGTCATTTTCTGACACATACTAAGCATGGCGGTACTTTGAGCAGGCGCGATGCGATTGCTACAATGCCACACACATTGTTATACCCGATCGGTATGTTCTTTTATCTTCCCAGTTGTTGTCTCTTCTTATGTGTTTTCACTGCACTTGTTTGATTATCACATGATTATATGGATCTGATGATCGTGATATATGAGCACGATATGTGCACTTTATATTGCATTACTGATGATGTTGTCACTTGCCTATGCATTGTTTACCTTCAGATGAACACTTGTCATTTGTGTTTGCACTGGTCACCTAATTTGCATAATTGAGTGTGACTAATTGAAATGTTTGTTATATATACCTCACATGGAGCACTATATTCTTTGCTTGAGAAAGGCTCTAGGTTCAGAGCCGAAACGTTGCACCGCACGGGTCAATAAATGAACTCCTTTTGATTTATTTTTTGGAGTGCAGTTCGTTTTTCTATAATTATATATATATATATATATATATATATATATATATATATATATGAGCAGGCTCGGACTAGCCCACAGGGGTACAGGGGAATCCCCCGGGGGGCCCCTGAGCAAGGTGGGCCCCTAGTCTCCCACCCCCTGCACAAGTGGCACATAACACATTAGATGCACTAAATACATATATTCAACGTACAGCACCTCAACCATCCTATGTTGATAAAAAAAATTGTTAGATTATTTATTATATATGAGACTGTATCAGTATGGTGGGCCGCAAAAATGAATATTACTGGGGGGCCCTAGGTACCCCAGTCCGACACTGTATAGGAGTCTGTACCCAGTTAACCCCTTCATGCATTTGAACGTAACTGTACATTCAAATCGCATTCAACTTACCGCATTTGGACATACATTACCGCATTAGGACATATATGTCCAAATTGCTTACCGGGGCTGTGACACTATAAAGTGACTCTCCCAAGAGCAGAGACACCGGAAAATCCAGCAGAGGACCAATCAGAGTAGCCCCTTCCTGGCAAGTGCTCCGATTGGTTAGTCTCTGCACAGTAACCAATCTGAGTGCTTTAGTGTGAAAATGCCAGTTTCAGGCTCTGATCTCCACCATGGAGATCAGAGCCTGACATTAGACAAGACCCCTGTGTGCCGCCGTCCCCCTGATGCCTTCCTTGGCCCCCTATGCCTCCATTGTACCCCAGATGCACCTATTGTCCCCCACATGCTCTCTGCAGCCTGCTCTTTTGTTTTAGTTGTGATGGCAGCGGCTTAGCTGTAACTTACCGCTGACACTGCAATGGATAGATGACTATGCAATGCACTGTAAAGCCATCAGGCCCATTGGATCTTCAACATCCAAATGGGTCTTGATAAAAAAAAGGTAAAAAAAAAAAAAAAAATAAAAAATTAAATACAGATAAAATAAAAAATTCATTTTCCCATATCTGATTATTTATGTCATTGAAAAATAAAAAAAAATAAAATTATTACACATAATTGGTATTGCCTTATCCGTAATGACCTGATCTATAAAAGTATCCTGTTACAAATCCAGCACAGCGAACGGCGTAAAAAATAATATTAAAAACAATGACAGAATTGCTGTTTTTGTTACCTTACCTCCACCAAAAAATAAGTGATCAATAAGTCATATGTACCCCAAAATGTTACCAATAAAATATACAGCTTGCTCTGCAAAAAAAAAAGCCCTCACACAGCTACATTAGTTAAAAAAATAAAAAAAGGTTATGGACTTTAATATATAATGATATATATATATATATATATATATATATATATATATATATATATATATTTTTTTTTTTTTTTAACACAAGTGATTTTATGCTGAAAAAGTAGTAAAACATAAAAAAATTATATAAATTTGGTATTACTATAAGCGTATCAACCCACAGAATAAAATTATCATATCATATTTACTGCAACAGGAACACCATAAAAAATTTCAATAAAAAACACTGATTGAATTGCCTTTTTTACCCACTTCACCTTCACAAAAAATGGTTTAAATAGCTTTGGGAGAAACATAGCAAGCATATCATATTTACCGTAAGAAGAACCTCTAAAAAATAAAAAAAAACACTGACAGAATTGCCATTTTTGCCCACTTCACCTCCACAAAAAAATTGTACAAAAAGCGATGAAAAAGATATATTTACTCCAAAATGATACCAATAAAGCCTATAGCCCTCTTCACAAAAAACAAGCTTTCACACAGTAACATTGGTGAAAAAATAAAAATGTTATGACCCCTAAAAGCAATTTCAGCAAATTATATGTTAGAAAATCCAGATGTCGTTCTTTCCCTTCTGAATGTTGCTATGTCCCCAAACAGAGGTTTACGGCCACATACAGGTTAAACTTGAAAATTTAGAATATCGTGCAAAAGTTATTTATTTCAGTAATGCAACTTAAAAGGAGTTGCATTAATGCTACTTAAAATTAGAATATTGTGGAAAGGTAAAATATTCTAGGCTCAAAGTGTCACACTCTAGTCAGCTAATTATTCTATACCCCCTGAGCAAAGGGTACCTAAGATTGTGACTTTGGGGTTTCCATAAGCTGTAAGCCAAAATCATCCAAATTATAACAAATAAAGGCTTGAAATATCTCGCTTTGCATGTAATGAGTGTATCTCATATATTAATTTCACTTTTTAAGTTGCATTACTGAAATAAGTGAACTTTGCACAATATTCAAATTTTTCGAGTTTCACCTGTATATGGTGTTGCCATATTCAGGAAAAATGCATAACAAATTATTGGTGCATTTTCTTCTGTTACCCCTTGTGAAAATGAAAAATTTGGGGCTAAAGCAACATTATATTGGAAATAAAAGTTAATGTTTTCATTTTCACAGCCATGTGTTTCTAAATTCTATGAAAAGTTTGTTGGGTCAAAGCATTAACTTCACCCCTAGATTTATTCCTTGAGGGGTTTAGTTTCCAAAATGGGGTCATTTTTGGGGGGTTTTCTTTCTAGAGTTACCTCAGGGTCTCTTCAAATATGAAATAGACCTGAAAACCATTCCAGGAAAATCTGCCCTCTGTTAACAATATGGTGCTCCTTTCCTTCTGCGCCTTGCCATGTGCCCATACAGCAGGTTTTGTCCATATATAAGGTGTTTCTGTAAACAGCAGAATCAGGGTTATAAATATTGAGGTTTGTTTGGCTGTTAACCCTTACTGTGTAACAGGAAAAAATGATTAAAATGGAAAATATGCATTTTTAAATTTCCCGATTGCCTGCACCTGCGCGATCCGACAGAGGGCAACAGTCTAATTTACATAATGGATAAATCGGTTTTTAACAGAAAATACAAGAGACACGGCAAAAAGAAAAACACATATGGATATAAGGTACTTTATTGCCCTAGGCCAGTGATGGGCAGTGATGGGCAACGTGCGGCTCTCCAGCTGTTGCAGAACTACAACTCCCAGCATGCAAAGCCTGTCTATAGCTATCAGCCTACTGCAGGGCATGGTGGGAGTTGTAGTTTAGCAACAGCTGGAGAGCACTACGTGCCATCATCTACCTAAACTAAGGAAAAAAAAATTTGTGCATAGCCAAGTGACAGATTCCCTTTA
Organism: Bufotes viridis; assembly: GCA_033119425.1. NCBI lineage: Eukaryota > Metazoa > Chordata > Amphibia > Anura > Bufonidae > Bufotes > Bufotes viridis. The sequence continues at coordinate 48,892,084 of CM065595.1, forward strand.
GGAAAAATTCCATTTGCAATAAATCCAAATTTCCTGATGTTTCATGGTAACAAATAATTTTTTTCCTAAAATTGCAGCAACATGTATTGCAAAGTGAAAGTAAGAAGCAGTGAAGCCCGCATTATGAGACATAACAAGTGCTAGGGACACTGGAGGTTTTTTTAATTTTTTTGTTTTCATTTTTCTTCTCTATCTTCTTTGAGCCATAACCTTTTTATTTTTCCATTCACATAGCTGTATGATAGCTTATTTTTTGTGGGATAAGTTGTCATTTCAAATGCCACCATTTAATATGGCATACAATACCTGGGAAAAATTCCAAATGGGGTGGAACTGGTAAAAAATGCAATTCCTCGACTGTTTTATGAGTTTTGTTCCCACAGCTATTTATTTGTGGCAAAACTGACCAGCTCCCTTAATTCTCTGGGCCAGTACAATTAGCGAGCGGGCACCATGTTTTCCCATTGCTCCAGGGCCATACATGTACGGCACTGGTAGTGAAGGGGTTAACAAAGCTTTAATTGTAGAATCTTGGCTAGGGAGACTGCAAGGATAGTGTAGTAACAATGTAGGGGGATTGAAGGGAAGTGCAGGCTGTGTAATCAAAAACATCCACAGAAGACAGCTCAGTTTGCATCAATCCCTGCACAGAGCAGTGATTGATGCAAACTGAGCTGTCTTCTCTGAACAGTGTCCACTTTGTTTAATAGATAAGCAATTCTATTAAGCCTTGTTTCTTAAATTAGGGTAAATAAACTACCTAATTTAACTATTATTGGGGTGCCCCCTTGTTTAATAGATATGAAATTCTATTATGCCTTGATTATCAAATTGGGGTGAATAACTAACTGTTAATGGGGTGTATCCTTATTTTAACCACATCAGCCCCCCTAGCTTAAACACCCTTAATGACCAGAACACTTTTTACAATTCTGCACTACACTACTTTCACCGTTTATTGCTCCGTCATACAACTTACCACCCAAATGAATTTTACCTCCTTTTCTTCTTACTAATAGAGCTTTCTTTTGGTGGTATTTTATTGTTGCTGACATTTTTACTTTTTTTGCTATTAATAAAAATGTAATGACATTTTTTGCTTTCTGTTGTAATTTTTTTTTTAAAAACTACATTTCTCTATAAATTTTTCCCTAAATTAATTGTTCTACATGTCTTTGATAAAAAAAAAATGCAATAAGTGTATATTCATTGGTTTGGGTAAAAGTTATAGAGTTTACAAACTATGGTGCAAAAAAGTAAATTTCTGCATTTTGAAGCAGCTCTGACTTTCTGAGCACCTATCATGTTTCTTCAGGTGCTAGAATGTCAGGATAGTATAAATACCCCCCAAATGATACAATTTTAGAAAGAAGACACCTCAAAGTAGTCTCGGAGGGGCATTGTGAGTTCATGTATCATTTAATTTTTTTTTCACAAGTTAGCGGAAAATGACACTTTGAGGAAAAAAAAAAATAAAGTTTCCATTTCTGCTAACTTCTGGCAAAAAAAGAATAAAATCTCCCATGGACTCACTATGCCCCTCAGTGAATACCTTGGGGTGTCTACTTTCCAAAATGGGGTCATTTGTGGGGTGTGTTTACTGTTCTGGCATTTTGGGCGGGGCTAAATTGTGAGCAGCCCTGTAAAGCCTAAAGGTACTCATTGGACTTTACGCCCCTTTACGCACCTAGGCTGCAAAAAAGTGACACACATGTGGTATCCCTGTACTCAAAAGAAGTAGGGCAATGTGTTTTGGGGTGTATTTTTACATATACCCATGCTGGGTGAGAGAAATATATCTGTAAACTGACAACTTTGTATAAAAAAAAATTAAAAAGTTGTCATTTACAGAGATATTTCTCACACCCAGCATTGTTATATGTAAAAATACACCCCAAAACAGATTGGCCTACTTCTCCTGAGTACGGCGATACCACATGAGTGTCACTTTTGCACCCAAGATGCGCAAAGGGGCCCAAATTCCAATGAGTACCTTTAGGATTTCACAGGGCAATTTTACGCATTTGGATTCCAGACTTCTTCTCACGCTTTAGAGACCCCTAAAATGCCAGGGCAGTGTAAATACCCCACAAGTGACCCCATTTTGGAAAGAAGACACCCCAAGGTATTCCGTGAGGGGTATGGTAAGTTCATAGAAGATTTTTTTTTGACACAAGTTAGCGGAAATTGATTTTTTTTCTTTCTCACAAAGTCTCCCTTTCCGCTAACTTGTGACAAAAAGTTCAATTTTTCATGGACTGAATATGCCCCTCAGCGAATACCTTTGGGTGTCTAATTTCCAAAATGGGGTCATTTTGGGGTGTGTTTACTGTTCTGGCATTTTGGGCGGGGCTAAATTGTGAGCAGCCCTGTTAAGCCTAAAGGTACTCATTGGACTTTACGCCCTTTACGAACCTAGGCTGCAAAAAGTGTCACACATGTGGTATCGCCTGTACTCAGAAGAAGTAGGGCAATGTGTTTTGGGGTGTATTTTTACATATACCCATGCTGGGTGAGAGAAATATATCTGTAAACTGACAACTTTGTATAAAAATATTTAAAAAGTTGTCATTTACAGAGATATTTCTCACACTCAACTATTGGTATATATAAAAATACACCCCAAAACACATTGGCCTACTTCTCCTGAGTACGGCGATACCACATGAGTGTCACTTTTGCAGCCAAGATGCGCAAAGGGGCCCAAATTCCAATGAGTACCTTTAGAATTTCACAGGGTAATTTTACGCATTTGGATTCCAGACTCTTCTCACGCTTTAGGGCCCCTAAAATGCCAGGGCAGTGTAAATACCCCACAAGTGACCCCATTTTGGAAAGAAGACACCCCAAGGTATTCCGTGAGGGGTATGGTAAGTTCATAGAAGATTTTTTTTTGACACAAGTTAGCGGAAATTGATTTTTTTTCTTTCTCACAAAGTCTCCCTTTCCGCTAACTTGTGACAAAAAGTTCAATTTTTCATGGACTGAATATGCCCCTCAGCGAATACCTTTGGGTGTCTAATTTCCAAAATGGGGTCATTTTTGGGGTGTGTTTACTGTTCTGGCATTTTGGGCGGGGCTAAATTGTGAGCAGCCCTGTTAAGCCTAAAGGTACTCGTTGGACTTTCGGCCCCTTTGCGGAACCTAGGCTGCAAAAAAGTGTCACAAATGTGGTATCGCCGTACTGAGGAGAAGTAGGGCAATGTGTTTTGGGGTGTATTTTTACATATACCCATGCCGGGTAAGAGAAATATCTCTGTAAATTGACAACTTTGTATAAAAATTTTTAAAAAGTTGTCGTTTACAGCGATATTTCTCACATAAACTATGGGTATATATAAAAATACACCCCAAAACACATTGCCCTACTTCTCCTGAGTACGTCGATACCACATATGTGCCACTTTTTTGCAGCCAAGATGCGCAAAGGGGCCCAAATTCCAATGAGTACCTTTAGGATTTCACAGGGTATTGTTACACATTTGGATTCTCACTCTTTAGGGCCCCTAAAATGCCAGGGCAGTATAAATACCCCACATGTGACCCCATTCTAGAAAGAAGACACCCCAAGGTATTCCATGAGGGGCATGGCGAGTTCACAGAATTTTTTTTGGCACAAGTTAGCAGAAATTTATATCATTTTTTTTTTTTTTTTTTTTTTTACAAAGTCTCATATTCCACTAACTTGTGACAAAAAATTAAATTTTACATGAACTCACCATACCCCTCACTGAATACCTTGGGGTGTCTTCTTTCCAAAATAGGGTCACTTGTGGGGTGTTTGTACTGCCCTGGCATTTGAGGGTCTCCGCAATCATTACATGTATGGCCAGCATTAGGAGTTTCTGCTATTCTCCTTATATTGAGCATATGGGTAATGAGATTTTTTTTTTCCGTTCAGCCTCTGAAAAAAAAAAAAAATGAACGGCACAGATTTCTTCATTCGCATCGATCAAAAATCTAACAAGTAACTAACTAACTGGCGGTGATAAGGGACCATTAGGCCCCATTCACACGTCCGCTATTCTGTTTGCGGAACGGAATTGCGGACCCATTCATTTCTATTGGGACAGACTTTGTCCCGCTCGGATCCGGAATTGCGGATCCGCACTTCCGGGTCTGCACTCCCGTTCCGCAAAAATATAGAACATGTCCTATTCTTGTCCGCAATTGCGGACAAGAAAAGGCATTTTCTATATAGTTTTGGCAATGTGCGTATCTGCAAAATGCGGAAAGCACATTGCCAGTGTCCGTGTTTTGCGGATCCACGGATTCGTGGATCCGCAAAACACATATGGACATGTGAATGGAGCCTTACAGGAGGGTGATCAGTGACAGGGGGGTGATCAGGGAGTCTATATGGGGTGATCAGGGGTTAACAAGGGGTTAATAAGTGACAGGGGGGGGGGTGTAGTGTGGTGCTTGGTGCTACTTTACATAGGTACCTGGTCCTTTGGTGGTCGATCCCAGCAAATGGGACCACCAGAGGACCAGGTAGCAGGTATATTAACAAAACAGCGTCTGATATACCTCTTTGATTTCATTTATTTTACATCTACAGCCTGCCAGCGATTGATCATCGCTGGCAGGCTGCAGTATAACTAACAGAAAATTCAGACGACACTCCAAAAGTATTCCAATGCAATTTAGTTTTATTCATGGTATTGCTGGACTTATTTTACAGGCAACGTTTCGGGCATATTATGAATTGCCCTTCATCAGGCTTGTATGGCAGCACTTTCTGTATGAACGCCGGCACAGCCAAGAAGTGGCGGAAGTGCCGTGGCTATACAGATTGTATAGGCTGCAGTATAACTGCCGCGCCGCGCACTGCTGCGTCTCGCGAGATGACGCACGGATGCGTCCGGCCAGAACAACAGGACCGCCGGACGCATCCGTGCATTAGGTGGTCCTGAGAAGGTTAATAGATATGCAGATTTACTATGCATTGATTCTCAATTTGAGGTGAATAAGATGTGTAATTTAACTGTCATTAGTGTGTCTCCCTTGTTTTATAAATAAGTATCTCTATTAGGCCTTGATTCCCGAATTGGGGTGAATAAATATTGTAATTTAACAGTTTTTGGGTTGTCTCCACCTTTGTTTAATAGATATGTAATTCTATTATGCCTTGATTCTAAAATTGGGTTGAATAAGCTATTTTTACTGCTATTGGGGAGCCCACCTTGTTTAATAGATAAGCAGATCTATTACGACTTGATTCTTAAGTTTGGATGAATAAGTAGTATAATTTAACTGTTATTGGGGTATCCCCTTTGTTTTATAAATAAGTAATTCCATTATGCCTTGATTCTCAAATATGGGTGAATACATTGTAATTTAACTGTTATTGGGGTGCCTATGTTGTTAAATAGATAGGCAATTCCATTAGCTTTTGATTCTGAAATTGGGGTGAATAAGCTGTCTATTTTACTGTTATTCGGGTGCCTACCTTGTTTCTTAGATAAGCAACCCCATTAGGCCTTGATTCTCAAATTAAAGATAATAAGCTGTCTAATAGTACTTTACTATAGTAATAGCAAGATAGGTTATTCAATGTATCCACATTACGGTATGTCCAACAGACAGGTGCCAGGGCCCTCTGAGGGAACAGGCAGTGGAACAATGTTGCTGGAGCCTGCAGAAGAGGGGTGGCAGAGTGATATCAGCAGCCACATTAACAGGCTACAGCTGTCACTGTCATCCAGCAGTTCTGTTTTGACCCAAATCCAGCTGTGCTTGAATGGTTGACTCAGTCTTCAACATCATCTTACCTGAAATCAGACACACAGCCAGGAGTTGGTGGGTTTCTCTGACACCACACTTAGTTGGCATTGCCCAGGAACAAACACTGTGCCCTCACCTATCCTGAACCTGTCTCTTTCGTTTTCTGCTTCTTCTGTTTGGAAAGTATTGTGTGCTGCTGGCTCTGCTCCACTTTTCAGCGAGGGCAAGTTTATTGAAGACAGTCATCAGCTACTGCCCAGCCAAGATTTAGAGGAGAGGTCCGTTGCTTCCTCCTGTAGGCATGCAAGTAGCAACGAGGAGAGTTGAGTGGGAGCAAGTGTTGCTAGCGGTCAGGGATTCTGCCATAAGTGTGATACAGAGAGTGAGATCAGTCAGCATGCAGTTGTGCGGGTAAAATGCTATACTTGGCGGCAGAAATAAGTAAAGTTTTCAAAAATTTGATTCAGACACTGCCAAATTTTTCCCAAAAATTTGCTTCATTCTGAATTAATCATGAAGCGTGTTAAATGAGCTACTGTATATCCCGTCTTGCAGGGAGAGTGTACCTCGGTGTACATCAATGTGCATTGCAGCAACATGCATAGCTACTCCATTCCAGTAGTGAAACACTTACTGTGCATCAGTATGACAGGCAGGTCACATACAGTATACAGATTAGCGCATCAGCGTGTGTCACTATTAGGCTCACTTCACACTTGACTTATTTGGTCACTTACGGGTACAAAACAAAGAATAGGTGCAGATCTTTTCATGATTTGTTATTGTCACGGTCCATCCCATGACAGAGGTGAGAATCTCAGAGAGACTGGCGGCACGTGAGGGTATCTGACAGTCTCTCTGTTTTCTCCTTGCAGTGTTGTTGTTTGGTAATCACCACCACACGTCTTGCCAGGTGCAGCTTGTAAGTCATTACTGAGGCCCTATTTAGTTCTGACCCACACTGCTTACCATGCGGTTGATATTTCCTGCTGAAGTTGGTTGAGCTGGTGTGTTGTTCCTTTGGATCTCCTGCTCGTCCATTCTACTTTAAGCTAAGTGCATTCTGTTTTTCATTTTGTTGTTAGCTTGTGTTAGTTGCTTTCTAGGCCTCAGAGAGAAGCTGGTTCCTTCACCTGGGAAGGAACCAGTAGTCTTATTCCCTGCCACCATTCCTAGGGCTTTCCAGAGTCTCCAGGGCTAAGGTTACTGTGTATGAGTATTCCCCCCTTCAGGGTCTACTCATATTGACAGGATTCAGGGAACGGTCTAGGGATTCCTAGGAGTTCACCATCACTCTCCCTTAGCTTTGAGGCCTAGACTCCTGTCTATTTCCTTCTGTGTGTGTTATGGTTCTCTCCCCTCCCCTATACTTTTGACAGTTATCTGCAAGTAGTATTAGCTCTTGTTCACCATATAGTAACTGCTGGAATTTACTGACTAAATAACTGAAGTGTGAACTCAGGTCAATGTTTGTGTCAGGTTTAATGTACTTAACCATGCAGTGGCCCAAGATTCTACTATAGAGTGAAAGAGTGGTCTCATTTTTCACCGTCTGCTGTTTTGCACATAGATTGATAGTTAACTTGTTAGCCACTGATTATACTAAATTGTGAAAGAACAGTCTCATTTCACTGTTTGTGGGGAGTCCACATTGATTGATAGATAAGGTATTGTGTTACCCACTCATGCTACTATAAAGTCAAAGAGATGTCTCATTTTACATGCCAACTAAGTGTGGTGTCCCACCCACAGACTCCTGGCTGTGGGTGTTTGATGTCAGGTGAGATGATGTTGAAGAATTAGTCAACTATTCAAGGACAGCTGGATTGCTGGTCAAAACACAACAGTTATTTGACAGTGGCAGCTTCTGCCAGGTCCAGCAACATTTTTGCCACTGCCCATTCCCTCAGAAGTTCACAGGGTTCGCCACTCCTCCACATATACACAACACAAAAGAAGATAAAACCAGCACCTCCATAATGTATATAAATAAAAGCGCAGGTACACACCTTGTCTGCAACATAAAGTGTAGAACTATAAGTAGAAGAACACTGCTTAATGCACAAAGACACAGGTGAATATACAGTATGAAAAAGTAAGATACTATACTTACTATATAAAAAGTAGAAGCTTGCACTCCCACCCATCTACCTGGTGCTATTAATCAGAAGTATTACATAGCTGGATTCTACTTTGCCCAGAAATTTGTAGGCCAAAAGTCCAGGAGATGCATGTTTTACAGTAGGTCCCGTCTGTTAGAAGCCACCTTGGCGCTGGTATGTACATGGTATGTACATGGGCCTGACATATTTTTGATCAATAGTATGCGCAAAGAGCTTTCACTTTTCATATAGTAATTATAGCAGTTATCCAGTTTACGTTTTCATATATTCACCGTTCAACTGTGTCTTTGTGCATTAAGCAGTGTGCTGCTGCTTATAGTTCTACGCAATATATATTGCATAGTCCATATTTATGAGCATTCAATCCTTAGCTTTATCTCTCAACTGCAGATACATATTTTATCAAGTTATTTACTTCATTTGCAAAGTCGTCTGTTCTAGTTCTTTGCTACATTATCAAAAATGGTGTACCTTGTCTAGCAAGCTTCCTACAATTTCATCTATATACATATTGATGCTATACAGATGGAATCATTTTAAATGATGTATATTTTATTTCAAGTGCATTTTGAGTTAGGGGAAAAAAACTGATCCTGATGTCATCTAGAGCTGTATAATAGCAGACATACCTCTGCTGGCCAAGATATATTTCATTGTGCTAAATTACATAAATAGTAGAAAGCAGAGAGTTACATTTTTGATATATATTGCTGAGTGTTGAAATTATCATTCACACAACTCAATGTAGACAGAACAGAGATACTGTGTGCAATCCACTATTAAATCTACATTTTACACTTTCAGTAACATACATAACCTTATGCTGACCCTGTCCAGCCACTGCTTGTTGTAGATTTGACATTCAGTTAATTTATAGGTCTGAAAATCTGCATGCATCATTGCCTTTGGACATTTATTTCAAGAATAGCTGTCAGCTTCAAGAGGGAATGCGGCAAAATTGGAAATATTCTTACTCAGGAATTTATAATAGGACTGGGACTCCAAACAGCAGAAGTTAGCGGAAAAAAAAAAGAAAAAATGAACAATTGATAAAAGCTGCTAAATGAAATGTTTCTACTTGATTTTACATCTGGAAAATAAATGTTATTATTTAATATGGTTTGAGGAAGGTTTGTTTATACTTAGGATTTACATACTTTCTTGAGTGATGCTAATTCAGAACCATGATATTTCATTTGTGATGTAATGGACCTGTGGTTTTACTCAGCAAGAATGTGCAAATCTTGTGCAGTGTACTTCAGAAATAAATTTAAATTGCCAGAGAAGCAAATCATATTCATAATCTCACTAATGATTGGTGTTTTTTCTGCTAAGAGATTACATGACTAGAGATGAGCAAATTTCTTAAAAGTTCAATTCGGCTGATTTGCTGAATTTCACAAAAACATTTGCTTCGTGACTAATTACTTCATCACAAAGCGCATTTTTTTGTAAGTAGCGGGTGCAATGACAGGGAGCTGCGATAGCACCACCTTAGTCATTGTACCCCTCAGATGCTGCGTTCATACATGATCATGGAATCTGAGTGTAAAATTAACAATAACATTTTTTTTTAATCAAACTTACCGCCTCTCACGACGGGCCGGCCGTCGCCATCTTGCTTGAAGATCTCGGCTGAAATCCCGGTGTGATGATGTAATCTCACGCCGCACGGGATTTCGGCCAAGATCTTCAAGCAAATGGAGGCTGGCGGCCCGTCGCAAGCAAATAGAGGAGTTAAGTTTGGATTTTTTTTTGTTTTTTATACTACGGTATATCAGGTTAAATTGATTCACTGACACAAAGCACAGGGAAATTCGTGTTCTAGGGGTGGGATTCGATACGTTCATCTCTAGACTTGACCATACAATTATGTCTACACTATTAGAGCTACTTTTTAGGAATAGTTTCCCCTTGGAATTCAGAGTTATCAAAAGAGGCATGGGTTGACATGGAATATATATATAAAATATATAAAAAATGTGTCCTTTATTCACACATGTCACAGCAGCGACATTTCAGTTCTCTCACAGAACCTGTCTCAAGCCAAGAAAGGTTCTGTGATAGAACCGAAACATCGCTTCCATGACATGTATGAATAAAGGACACAATATTTAAATTTTACTGAGGAGTTCTGTCGATTTCTTGAGTGTATACCTACACCCGTGATCAAGGGTTTAACACAGGCACCCACCGCATGATTGAAGGAGTGCTGCCCTATTTCCACTATATATATATATATATATATATATATATATATATATATATATATATATAATCATCTACATTCTAACTATTGTACCAAGTGAATTCAATAGATACTGTATATAGATATTACTTTGAAAGTAACGCTATCCTATAATTATTTTGCAGTTGGAAACATGGAATTGTTCTGCGGTTGGAAACATGGAAGCTGTTATGCTGGGACATATATTGGCTAAATACATGCTGATTGAATAGGGAAGATCTCTAGACACAAACTTAGAACTTGAGAAGGGAACACATCAACAAATCAATGACTGTCTTGCATTTGCCCACAGATTTGCCCTCGAACAAGTTGGTGTGAGTGAAGCACGCGCTGCTCGGGATGATGATGTCTGAATTTTCGCAAGCGCATCATGCGAATGGACGCTTAACATCATTGTGCTTTTTTGTCCGCTTATATGCGCAAGCGCATTGTGTGGATAAGCATTGCGTGTGCGTTCCACATTGCGATTGTTCCCATATCCGCCCTGAGCGACGCGCATTCATCACACCTGATAGGGGAGAAGGGAGAGAAATTGACGCATGCGCATTGCAAATTAAGAGACGCGCAGAATACAGCGTGGAGTCCTAGTAGAGATCGGATTATCGCTATGGATCATGCGAAGTACAGCCACAATGTCCCAGCAAGGTATTCTTAAATGTATAGGGCTCAGTTGCTTTTAAGCACTATGCACTTTATATAACAAGGGCACTATTATAATATATTGACACTAAGATTAATACTATAGATATGGCTACCGAGGCGGTGGCTATTGACTATGCACATTGCACTTATGTATTGGCTCACACTGATGAGTGGTTTATTGAAGGGCATTCACAGTTTTTTATAGGAGGATCAATTAATGCTGATTGATTTCATGATGTATAAATATAAGCACCGATGCACTTTGCAATTCAATTGGCTTGAAAAAGGTTCTGAGAGAGAACTGAAACGTTGCTGTACTACATGTGTGAATAAAAGCACATTTTTCACTTTTAAGGAGTGCTTTGGACTTTTGTGATTTAAATGCCAGGGGCAATACCAGGGGCCAGTGGGCAAAATTACAGGAATGTATTAGGCCAGGGATGCTCAACCTGCGGCCCTCCAGCTGTTGTAAAACTACAACTCCCACCATGCCCTTCTGTAGGCTGATGGCTGTAGGCTGTCCGGGAATGATGGGAGTTGTAGTTTTGCAACAGCTAGAGGGCCGCAGGTTGAGCATGCCTGTATTAGGCCGACTCGCAGCAGACTCCCCAGTTACCTCCAGCATGTAACCATGCCTGCAATGGGAGGAGGGAGAAGGCTGTGAGCCCCACCCAATCCTGGCTGATATGGCCCAGGCCTCACAGGTGCACCTAAATATAGCCTGTTTAACACCACGTTTTCTAATGGTTTGTATATTCTTATGTTTGGAGGTGTATAAACTCAAATTTAAATGTGCCTGCTTTTCATCTACAGGCTACATTTAGGTACACCTGTTAGCCCCAGGGCCATATCAGCCAGTCTTGGCAGGGGCTCAAAGGCACCTCCTACCTCCCATTGAAAGCATGGCTACATGCTGGAGGTTACTGGTAGCTGTTTGTGAGTCAGACCTTAAGATCCCATAATTTGCCCACTGCCCCCTGGTTTCGCCCATACGGCACAGGTAGGTGAGTGGTAGGACCTCGGGCTACTTGAAAGGCCTTGGCATGGTGCCCGAACTTAAGACATGTCCTCCTAGTAGGATATGTCGAACTAACCTCTCAATTTTAACATCAGTGTGAGGGTTTAGTATTACCGCAGAGTGCACCTGTCTTTGCTATTGTTTAGTGTCGCATATTGGTCTGGCGTCTGTCAACGAAGTCTGTATTCCTCCCAGGGGCATAGCTAGAAATGACTGGGCTCCCTGATCTCCCACCCCCACATAACTATCAGACCTCCCACCCCTTCCAGAGCTCCCACCCAAACACCCCTCCAGGACCTCCTACCCCAACATCCCCACACCTCTCCCTATATCCCCCCAAAGTGTCATCTACAGATCCCCCCAAAGTGTCATCCACAGATCCTCCCTTTCCACAGATCCCCCCTTAAATGTCATCCACAGATCCCCCCTCAAGTGTCATCCACAGATCCCCCCTCAAGTGTCATCCACAGATCCCCCCTCAAGTGTCATCCACAGATCCCCCCTCAGTGTAATCCACATATTCCCCCCTTAAGTGTCATCCACAGATCCAGACCTTAAGTGCCATCCACAGATTCTCCCCTTAAGTGCCATCCATAGATCCCCCCTTAAGTGCCATCCACAGATCCCCCTTAAGTGCCATCCACAGATCCCCCTTAAGTGCCATCCACAGATCCCCCTTAAGTGTCATCCACAGATCCCCCTTAAGTGTCATCCACAGATCCCCCCCCTTAAGTGCCATCCACAGTTCCCCCCTTAAGTGCCATCCACAGACCCCCCCCCTTAAGTGCCATCCACAGATCCCCCCTTAAGTTCCATCCACAGTTCCCACCTCAGTGTTATCCACAGATCCCCCCCCACAGATCCCCCCTCAGAGTCATCCAAAGATCCCCCTTTCAGTATCATCCACAGATCCCCCCTCATTAACCTCCACAGACCCCCCCCTCAGTATCATCCACAAATCCCCCCCTCAGAGTCATCCACAAATCCCCCCCTCAGAGTCATCCACAGATCCCCCTTACAGTATTATCCACAGATCCCCTCCTCAGTATCATCCACAGATCCCCCTAGTGTCATCCACAGATCCCCCTCAGTGTCATCCACAGATCCCCCTCAGTGTTATCCACAGATCCCCCTCAGTGTCATCCACAGATCCTCCCCTCAGTATCATCCACAGATCCCCCCTCAGTCTCATTCACAGATCTCCTCCCCGCGGCCTGCTAGCTAATTTATTCACTGCACTCACTTGCCTCTAATTGAAGAGAAGAGCCATAATCTCACACAGGCGCACTGGCAGAGGCCAGGAAGATGGCGCATGCGCACTTTGATGCCTCTGCCAGTGCGCCTGTGTGAGATTACGGCGCTTCTCTTCAATTAGAGGCAAGTGAGTGCAGTGAATAAATTACCTAAGAGGCCGCTTGGCGGGAGGTGGCGGCGCCAGCACCCCCAGCAAGACTGCGTTCCTCAGCCGGCGGCCCGGGCCCCCAGTGGCATAGGGCCCCATAGCCATTGCTATGGCGATCCCTATGCCACTGATTCCTCCTCTCTGCATTCATCAACCTCTTACAAAAGAAAAATAAAAAATTCTGTGTAGAAAAAAAATTAATAAAAATTCATATTCCTGTAGTTACTACCTAACACATAAGAGAAGCATACAGATCCCGCAAAAACAAGAGGGTAAGCCATTTTTATCTCAAACCCCAAAATATACTCCACATTAAGTCTAAATATATATACAGTGGCCCCTCAAGTAACAATATTAATATATTAATTGGTTCCAGGATGACCATTGTATTTTGAACCCTTTTTAACTTGAATTCATAACTCCATGGAAAACCAGTAATTGGTTCCAAAGCCCAACAACATCATCCCAGAATAAAAAAAAGTGAAGTTTTAAGAACAATAAGCAGATAATCAAGACATATAAAGCAAGTCCTTAAGTAAAACACATTGGAATAGATGCTGGAAGCTATAAATGACTTTCTATGGCCTGGGCAGGAAATTCTTGAGGGCATTGCATAATGCATAGATGTACCCGAAAAATGTAATCGCCGCTCAACCAGTGTCCCAAGGTGCAGCTTATCCTGGCACAGACAGGAAGCAGTGCATTTAGTACAGCAGAGGAGCTACTACCAGTGAAATGGTCATGTCAGTTGGTTGGATCTGAGTCTGAGGCATTCTATGTTGGTGCTATGCACTGTTTTAGTTGATTCATCCAAAACAAATTCAGAAAGATTCGGGTTCATCTGATATCTGACAGATAGCAAAGTTTGGACTGAACTGAGTTTGGTCCGAACTGGTTCGCTCATCCTTAGTTATGAACATCAATCTTCTTTAAAGGGGACACTAATATTTTCATGGGGCACCATGGCAGAGAATCTTGTTATAACAGACAATAGTTGAACCTATATATTTAGGGGTTCGATATGTGGCATTGGTGTTTGTTTTTTTTATATACTTTTTATTGAATTTTATCAATAAAATGAACAATGCATTACATGTAGAGTCAAGATATTGTCAATGGTCTAGTTGCCATGGTTACAATATGTAGGATATAACCAAACATTATCAAACATTGTCAAACTTCCCTCCCTCCTAACCTCTCTCTGCTTCTCGAAGGGCACTATTAATGATCATTCAATCAATCTGGAGTCTCCCCAAAGATTGGGCTATTTTCCTTTTCAGGTACCGCTCGGAAAGGGTGAACAGAGCCATTAAAGTGTGCATTTCTGAATCAGAATAAACAACATTTATGAAGGATTTCCATCTTTTAAAGAAAAAAGGTTCGGGAACGCTATTCGGTGTCTACGTTCCGCCCAGAGGGATGATCTGAAGGTGGTTGCCAGAGCCTTAACGTCAGTATTAGAGATGAGCAAACACCTGGATGTTCGGGTTCGAGAAGTTCAGCCGAACTTCCCGAAAATGTTCGGGTTCGGGATCTGAACTCGACCCGAACTTTATCCCGAACCCGAACCCCATTGAAGGTAATGGGAACCCGAACTTTTAGGCACTAAAACGACTGTAAAATAGTCCAGGAAAAGGCTAGAGGGCTGCAAAAGGCAGCAAAATGTAGGTAAATGCCCTGCAAACAAATGTGGATAGGAAAATGAATTAAAATAAAATAAAATAAATAAAAATTAACCAATATCAATTGGAGAGAGGTCCCATAGCAGAGAATCCTGCGACATATCACCCACCACTGGAGAAGGCTACTTTCAGTTATTTCGGCCCCAGCACCCAGACAGAGGAGAGAGGTCCCACAGCAAGGAATCATGTGTCATATCACCCACCACTGGAGAAGGCCACTTTCAGTTATTTCGGCCCCAGCACCCAGACAGAGGTTATCAGAAATGGAGGCCCCTGGTACCCAGACAGAGGAGAGGTCATTAAATAGCAAAAAGAGGGTAATGTCACCCAACAAAGCAACAGGCAATTATTTGAAATGTAGGCCCCTTGTACCCAGACAGAGGAGAGGGCAATGCACGGCAAAAGAGGCTTCATGTCACCCAGCAATGGAATAGGCCATTTTCAGTAATTTAGGTGCCCTAGCACCCAGACAGAGGAGAGAGGTCACGTAACAGTAAAACAGCCATCATGTCACCCAGCAATGCAGCAGTCAATTATCATTAATGTAGGCCGCAGGCACCCAGACAGAGGAGAGAGGTCAATGCATGGCAAAACAAGCTTCATGTCACCCACCAAAGCAACAGGCCACTTTCAGTAATTTAGGCCGCAGGCACCCAGACAGAGGAGAGAGGTCACGTAACAGCAAAACAGGCTTCATGTCACCCAGCAATGAAAAAGGCCATTTTCAGTAATTTAAGCCCCTAGCACCAAGAAAGAGGAGAGATGTCACATAACAGCAAAACAGGCATCATGTCACCCGGCAATGCAGCAGTCGATTATCATAAATGTAGGCCCCTGGCACCCAAACAGAGGAGAGGTCAATGCACGGCAAAAATAGGTTAATGTCACCCACCAAAGCAACAGGCGATTATCATAAATGCAGGCCGCAGACTTCCAGACAGAGGAGAGAGGTCAATGCATGGCAAAACAAGCTTCATTTCACCCACCAAAGCAACAGGCCATTTTCAGTAATTTAGGCCGCAGGCACCCAGAAAAAGGAGAGGTTCATTCAAATTGGGGTAGGCCCCGAAATAATGGTTAAAAAAAATGGATTCAATGAATAAGTGCACTGGAGTACAAGAATGTATAGTTGAGGCAGTTATAAATGTCTATTCTGCACAAGGTACAGACAAGTCCAGTGGGATCCATGCCTGGTTCATTTTAATGAACGTGAGCTTGTCCACATTGGCTGTGGACAGGCAGGTGCGTTTGTTGGTAATGATGCCCCCTGTCGTGTTAAATAAACGTTCAGACAATACACTGGCTGCAGGGAAGGCCAGCACCTCCAAGGCATAAAGGGAAAGCTCAGGCCATGTGGACAAATTGAAGACCAAGAAGTTGAATGGGGGGGAGATGCATGCACACGTACTGTTCCACAATGTTGTTGAAATGCTGCCTCCTGCTAAGACGTTCCGTATCAGCTGGTGGTGCAGGTTGCTGTGGCACGGTGACAAAACTTTTCCACATGTTGGCCATGCTAACCCTGCCTTCTGAGGAGCTGGCTGTGACACAGCTGCTTTGGCAACCTCTTGCTCCTCTTCTGACTTCGCCTTGTGCTTCCACTTGTCCCCCGTGTCAGTTGGAATGCCCTCAGGAGTGCGTCTACCAGCGTGCATTTGTAGTTGTGCATCTTCCTATCATGCTGCAGTTCAGGAATTAAGGTGGCCACGTTTGTACCGGGGATCCAGCAGGGTGGCAACCCAGTAGTCAGCACAAGTTACAATGTGGGCAACTCTGCTGTCGTTGTGCAGGCACTGATGCATGTAGTCGCTCATGTGTGCCAGGCTGCCCAGATGAAGGGATAAGATGTCCTCTGTAGGTGGTGTATTGTCTGTGTCCTCCGTACCCTCCAGCCACGCTCCAGTGACGGCCCTGAGCTGCGTTGGGTGCCACCCTTCAATAAACCCTGTTCCTCCTTCTCCTCTACCTTATCCTCCTCGTCCACCAGAACTGTGCCCTGGCTGGCCACATGTGTACCTGGCCTCTGCTGGTGTAGGAACCCTCTGAGCCACTTCGGAATGACCGGCCTGAAACTGTGTCAAATGCCCCCTCTTCCTTCTCCTCCTCTGCAACATCGTCTTCCATCATTGACGTAATTGATTTTACAATAAGACATAGAAGTGGTATTGTAATGCTAACAATGGCGTCTTCAGCACTGGCCATGTTGGTTGAGTACTCAAAAGACAGCAACAAGGTACACAGGTCTCGCATGCAGGCCCAGTCACTGGTGGTGAAGTGGTGCTGATCCGCAGAGAGACTGACCTGTGCGTGCTGCAGCTGAAACTCCACCATCACCTGCTGCTGCTCGCACAGTCTCTCCAGCACGTGCAAGGTTAAGTTCCACCAGGTGAGCAAGTCGCATATAAGGTGGTGAGCTGGAAGGCCGAAGTTATACTGCAGCGCAGACAGATGAGCAGCAGCAGAGTGAGAACGCCGAAAGCGAGCACAGACGGACCGCACTTTAAGCAGCAGCTCTGACATGTCTGGGTAGTTTTTAAGAAACTTGTGCACCACCAGATTCAGCACATGCCCCAGGCAAGGGATGTGCGTCAAACGTGCTAGTCCCAGAGCTGCAACGAGATTTTGCCTATTATCGCACACTACCAGGCCGGGCTTGAGGCTCACTGGCCGCAACCACTCATCGGCCTGTTGTTCTATGCCCCTCCAAAGCTCCTGTGCGGTGGGGGGTTTGTCACCCAAACACATGAGTTTTAAAATCGCCTGCTGACCTTTACCCCTGGCTGTGCTGAAGTTGGGGCTGAGGTTCTTTCGATGACCGGATGTGGGGGTGCTAGAAGAGGAGGATGCGGATTTGGATGAGGAAGCAACAGGAGGCAAAGAATAATGCCCTGCGATCCTCAATGGTGGAAGGACATGCCGCCACGGGCCCAGCCGCCACTACATTTTCCCAGTGTGCAATTTGGGAGATATAGCGGCCCTGGCTGTGATTACTGGTCCATGTATCTGTGGTTATGTGGACCTTGCCACAGATGCTGTTGTGCAGCGCTCACTTGATTTTATCCTCCACTTGGTTGTGCAGGGAAGGGACAGCTCGCCTGGAAAAGTAGTGGCGGCTGTTAACTACGTACTGTGGGAAAGCCACCACCATCAGCTGTTTGAAACAGTCTATGTCCACCAGATGGAATGACAGCATTTCAAAGGCCAGCAGTTTTGAAATGCTGGCATTCAGGACCAGGGATCAAGGTTGGGTAAGTGGATAGGTGGGTATTTTCTCTTTCTCTCCAGTGTTTGGGAGATTGAAAGCTGAATGCTTGACTGTGACATGGTGGAGATGCTTGGTGATGGTGACGGTGGTGGTGTTGGGACATCTTCTGTTTGCTGGTTGCCAGGTGCCATGTTGACACCATAGGTGGAGGAAGAGGCCGAGACAGCAGCAGAAGAGGGAGCAGGAGGAGCCTGAGACCTTTCGTGGTTTTTAAGGTGCTTACTTCACTGCAGTTCGTGCTTTGCATGTAGATGCCTGGTCATACAGGTTGTGCTCAGGTTAAAAAAGATTATGCCTCGCTTCAGGCTCTGATGGCACAATGTGCAAACCACTCGTGTCTTGTCATCAGGACATTGTGTAAAGAACTGCCACGCCAATGAACTCCTTGGAGAAGGCCTTGGTGTGCTCGGTGCCTGGGTGCGGTGGGCAGTAGCAGGTGTACTGTCTATGGAACGGCCAATCCGCTTTTGCACCCTGCTCCCTCTTTTGCTGTGCTGTTGCCTCTGTGCGACCACCGCCTCTTTCTCAGAACTGCACACGTCACTAGCACAACCTTCAGTCCATTCTGGGTCTAGGACCTCATTATCCTTCACATCATCTTCCACCCATTCATGACCCCTGCCCTCCTGGTCGGTCTGCACATTGCAGAAAGCCACAGCAGTTGGCACCAATGCTTCGTCATCATCAGAGACATGCTGCGGCGGTCTTCCCATGTCCTCATCCTGCAACATAAGTGGTTGGGCATCAGTGCATTCAAGGTCTTCCACTTCTGGGGCAGGGCTAGGTGGATGGGTCGGGGAAACGCTGCCGACAAAGTCATCAAAAAGCATAAGAGTTTTCTGCATGACTTGGAGCAAGGGGGTGAGGTGAAAGACTGATGAGCATGGGCTACAGGTGCCAACTCTGAGCTTTCTGCAGAGGACTGGGTGGGAGAAACTGTGAAGGAACTGGAGGCACTGTCAGCCACCCAATCTACTCTTGCCTATACTTGTTCTGGCCTCACCATCTGTAGAGCGGCATTCGGGCCTACCATATAACTCTGCAGGGTCTGTCACCTACTCGCACCAGAGGAAGGTGTTTCACTTGGACCGGTAGTTGCCGCTGAACGGCCACGTCCTCTCCCAACAATAGGAGCTCCAGCAATACCACCACGACCATGCCCACGTCCCTTATTTGATGTTCTCCTCATTAGTTGCGTTCACCCACCAAGATGAAAGATGATTTCTCTCCGGTGTCAATTTAACTGCCAATTGTGAACAATTAAGTTCACTAAGGCAGTGCCCGTGTCATAAAAATGCTCTGTGGACAAGAATAGTTTTTTTTTGGCCTAAACACGCTGATTTTCAATTTCACTGCGGGAATGTAAAACCGCATTTTTCGCTTTATTAGACGCACTTTTTCCCCCTCCAAAGTGGAGGGAAAAAGTTAGTGCGTCTTATAAAACAAATGTGGCCCAAATGTGTAACATAATGCAGCTCAGGAGCTCTCACTAACTGCTCCTAAGCTGCCATAAAACAATGGGAGAACGGGCGGGAGAACGGGCGGGCAGCACTCACAGTACCCTTCAGTGAAGCCGCCAGCCCATGTATACATTGCGGCACTAAGCAGCGGGCTGGCGGTTTCACTGTTTGCCAAGTGCTGCGCCCGATCTCCTCTATGTGAGCTGTTTGGAGTGTCCTGTCTGCAGGCTGGCGACATCTCTGTATGCAATGTAGTGCCGCCATCCTGCAATACCGGAGTACAGCGCCGCCCCCCAAGCACCCCCGGCAGTTACTCCTCACCTCCTGCCGTCCTCCATGTGCCCCACTGTTCTGCAGGCTGGCGGCATCTCTGCATCCCATGTAGTGCCGGCAGCCTGCATTACTGCAGTACAGTATACTATAGTAGACTATAACCCCCATCATCCATAGAAATCCACCCATATACTGCAGTATATGGGTCAATTCCTATGGATGAGGGGGTTATAGTCATATCTAGAAAGATGCCTATTACAGAACAGTCCCTGGGCAGCATTCATTTTAAACATACTGTAACTATAACTCCCCCTTATCCATAGGAATCCACCCATATATTACAGTACATGGGTGCATTCATATGGATGAGGGGGGGTTATAGTCCAGGTACTGTAATTGGCATCTGTATACGGTATATTACGCTAAATATGACTATAACTCCCCTCATCCATAGTAATCCACCCATATACAGCAGTGCACTGGTGGATTCCTATGGATGAAGTGGGTTACGGTATATGGTAGTCATATCAGTTACCGTAAGCTATCGTAATACAGTCCAGGGTACAGTCCCTGGACAGTGTTCATATTTAATGTGACTATAACTCCCCTCATCAGTGTATTCTTTATGATGGGGGTTATAATCACATAACAGTAGCATCCACAGATTCCCCCATAATAGTGTATCATCCACAGATCCCCCATCACAGTGTCCTCCACAGATCCCCAATAACAATGTGACATCCACCGGTCCCCAATAACAGTGTGTCATCCACAGATCCCCCATAACAGTGTGTCATCCAGAGATCCCCCATAACAGTGTCATCCAGAGATCCCCCATAACAGTGTGACATCTACAGGTCCCCCATAACAGTGTGTCATCCACAGAACCCCCATAACAGTGTGTCATCCAGAGATCCCCCATAGCAGTGTGTCATCCAAAGATCCCCCATAACAGTGTCATCCAGAGATCCCCATAACAGTGTGTCATCCAAAGATCCCCCATAAGAGAGTGTCATCCAGAGATCCCCCATAACAGTGTCATCCACAGATCCCCCATAACAGTGTCATCCACAGATCCCCCATAACAGTGTCATCCACAGATCCCCCATAACAGTGTTATCCACAGATCCCCCATAACAGTGTGACATCTACAGGTCCCCCATAACTGTGTGTCATCCACAGATCCTCTATAACCATGTGACGTCCACAGATCCCCCATAACAGTGTGTCATCCAGAGATCCCCCATAACAGTGTGTCATCCACAGATCCCCCATAACAGTGTGTCATCCACAGATCCCCCATAACAGTGTCATCCACAGATCCCTCATAACAGTGTCATCCACAGATCCCTCATAACAGTGTGTCATCCACAGATCCCCCATAACAGTGTGTCATCCAGAGATCCCCCATAACAGTGTCATCCACAGATCCCTCATAACAGTGTGACATCTACAGGTCCCCCATAACTGTGTGTCATCCACAGATCCTCTATAACCATGTGACGTCCACAGATCCCCCATAACAGTGTCATCCACTGATTTCCTTAGCTAGTGTCCCCATGACACTGACATGCTGTAATTTGTTGTAGAATACGGTACTACCATACTGTAGTCTCCTGCTGCATCCAAATTTACTGTAGAAAGATGTCAAAGCAGAAAAGGCTTTCATATAAGATCCCTTTTAAACTGGAGTTGATAAAATACACCAAAGAACATGGAAACAGGGCAGCTGAGAGACATTTCGTGCCGCCTCCAACAGAAAAAATGATACGGGAGTGGAGGAAACAGGAGGATCAGATGCAGAAAGCAGATAGAAGCAAACACACTTTTCGTGGGCGTACTGCAAAATGGCCACAGATTGACGTGGAAATGAAGCCAAGCGTCTAGCTGCAGAAAAAGGCATTGATGAGTTTACTGGATCCCCATCATGGTGCTACAGATTTATGAGGAGGTGTGGCCTTGCTATGCGCACCAAAACTAGAATTTCACAAAAAATGCCAAAAGAATACGAGTCCAAGATTCTTTCTTTTCACAAATTTGTGCTGGATTCAAGAAAGAAAAATGGCTATCAAATAAGCCAGATTGGGAATATGGATGAAGTCCCATTAACGTTCGATGTTCCATCGAACAGGACTGTTAATATGAGAGGCGCAAAAAACGGAACGGTGAAGACCTCAGGGCACGAGAAAACCCATTACACGGTTGTATTGTCCTGCTGCGCAGATGGGACCAAACTGCCACCAATGATAATTTTCAAGAGGAAGAATATGCCAGAAGAGGTGATCCCAAGAGGAGTGATTGTCCATGTTCATGAGAAAGGGTGGATGGACGAAAATGGCATGGGAATATGGGTCGACAAAGTGTGGTCCAAACGACCTGGAGGGCTTCTGAAGAAATCCGCCCTACTTGTGCTTGACCAGTTTAGGGCACATATCAGCGAAAACACAAAAAAGAGGTTCAAAGACGTGAACACTCATCTAGCGGTCATTCCTGGGGGGCTTACCAGCCAGCTGCAGCCTCTTGATGTATCATTAAATAAGCCATTTAAGGTTTGCATGCGAGAGGAGTGGAGTAAGTGGATGGCTGCTGGGAATCATGACCTTACACCCAGTGGACGGATGAAGAGGCCCACTATCACCCAAGTCTGCGAGGGGGTGAAGTCATCATGGCAATCAGTAAAGGAAGAAACGGTTGTCAAATCCTTCAAAAAATGCGGCATCAGTAATGCCCTGGACTGTTCGGAGGATGGTGTCCTATATGAAGACACCAGTGACAGTGATACCACTGACAGTGAGCCACTGAGTTCGGACAGCAGTGAAGAGTTTTTGGGGTTTTCAGATGACTAGAGGTCATGTCGTACCGAAAATCTTTCTCTTCTGTTATTGTCAATGTTTCATAATGCTGCTGATGGCTGTTGGTAATGTTTACACATTATATGTTATGTTATTAAAATTTTTTAGTCCACCTTTTAGTTCAAATTATTTTTTCTCCATTTTCCTCCTCTGAAAACTGGGTGTGTCTTATCATCAGGTGCGTCTTATAAAGCGAAAAATACGGTATGTATTTGTACGCTGTATGCATGGTGAACCCAGAACACGTTTTTTTTTTTTCAGTAAAACACAGTAAAGCACTATTTTCATGCTGCAATTTAAAATTGGTATCTGTACACTGTATGCACAAGTGGTTTGTTGACCAAGAACAAGGATTTGTTCTAATTAAACACAGAAAAGCAGCATTTCACTGCTATCAATAAAATGTAGCTATTTCTACGGTTTATGCAAAAGTAGTTTGTGGACCCAGAACAAGGATTTTTTTAATAAAACACAGAAAAGCAGTATTTCACTGCCGTTAATAAAACATAGCCATTTCTACGCTGTATGCACAAGTGGTTTGTTGACCCAGAACATGGATTTTTTCAATAAAACACAGAAAATCAGTATTTTACTGCTATTAATAAAACGTAGCTATTTCTACGGTTTATGCAAAAGTAGTTTGTGGACCCAGAACAAGGATTTTTTTAATAAAACACAGAAAAGCAGTATTTCACTGCTGTTAATAAAACATAGCCATTTCTACGCTGTATGCACAAGTGGTTTGTTGACCCAGAACAAGGATTTCTTTAATAAAACACAGAAAAACTTTGGTATTTCTGTGCTGTATGCACAACTGAATTGTGAAGCAAGAATATTGTTTTTTTCCCACAAAAAAAAATAAAATAAATGAATTCACTATTTCACTGCAGAAATATCAAATGTGTATTTGGGTGGTGTATTTGGAACTGCTTTGTAGACCAGGAATAACATTTTTTTCCCAGGAAACACACTGATGCATTATTTTCCTGCAGAAATATTAAATATGTATTTGTACACTGTCTGCACAACTGTCTTGAACACCAGGAATCGTTTTTTTTTTTTTTTGCCAAAAATACACTGATTCTCTATTTCACTGAATAAATGTAAAATATGTATTTGGGTGGTGTTTTTAACACTGCTTGGTGGACCAGGAATACTTCCGTCTTTCCCAAAAATACACTGAGGCTCTATTTCACGGGCAGAAATGTCAAATGTGTATTTGGGCGGTGTATTTAAAGCTGTTTTGTGGACAAAGAATAAAGTTTTTTTTCCCTGAAACACACGGATGCACTATTTCCCTGCTGAAATATTAAATATGTATTTGTACACTGTATACACAAATGCTTTGTGAGGCAAGAATATTGCTTTTTGCTCACAAAAAAAAAAAAAATTATTCACTATTTCACTGCAGAAATGTCAAATGTGTATTTGGGCGGTGTATATCAAACTGCTTTGGGTACCAGGATCACAGCTTTTTATCACAAAAATACTGCTGAAATTGAATTTGTGGTCGGGGCTACATGACACGTAACCGTCTACCTGCCTACCTAACTAGGCTAAGCGGCTTGAGTTGTGCCATAACCGCTGCGTAGGAGGAATGCCTGAAGGGGGGCATGCCCTGCAAGGTGTTTATGAAAAATATGGGTGGGTTGGGAGGGTACGCAGCAGCCGTCGACACGCCCAAGGGAGGCGCCTGCCTGGTATAAATGTGCTACTTACGCCCCTCCCACAAATACGGGCCAATAAACCGGCCTTCTAACTTGTGGTCGGGGCTACATGACACGTAACCGTCTGCCTGCCTACCTAACTAGGCTAAGCGGCTTGAGTTGTGCCATAACCGCTGCGTAGGAGGAATGCCTGAAGGGGGCCAAAAGCCAACTAAATGATACACAATAGTACGTAACACTAACATGACCAACCTCTGGAATGCAAGAACATCTCTCAACTAGGCTGAGCTATGAACCTATTGAACATGCAGAGCGCCTAAATTCCGGACAACATGGAGCCAGAACTATTGTTCCCAGAGGCAGCGCATGCTGCACCTGACCTCAAGGAAAGGCCAGATAGCTGTTGGTTTGGACCCTAAAATGGGACACCGGGATAGGACATGCCGCATAACTGAGAAGTGGTGAGGGGTGCCGTGAGGACCGCGACAGAGTACTCTTAGGTCTTGGTCTGTAACTGCTGCCAGTAATTACTAAAAGACACAAAGCCGGGCACTCTGAAAGGAATGTCGGAAAGAGAATGATTATATTGAGGCCAAAATGGCAATGAAACCAGTGCCAGCAACAACACCAACATGACCAACCTCTGGAATGCAAGAACATCTCAACTAGATTGAGGTATGAACCTAATAAACATGCAGAGCGTCACTGACCTAGCTTCCGGATAAATGGGCCGGAACTATCGTACCTAGAGGCAGCGTATGCCGCACCTCACCTGAAGGAAAGGCTGATAGATGTAGGTTTCAACCCTAATTTGGACATAGGCATGCGGTCATGCCGCACGACAAAGGTGTAAGTAGAGATGAGCGCAAAGACCCACATTCGACCTTGCAACGTCAGACAAACAACCTGCATCACATTCGTCGCGCTCGCGATATAGCAATATTCGTTATTTCGCATGCAATATCATGACTAGCGACTAATTCGAGTAATATTTGCGTGCGCATAAATTGTTCGTTATTAATAATGTTTAAACAGCTTTACACGTATAGAAAGCTTGAAATGGCGGGAGTCATTTGAGTGAATGGAAGGGGCAAAAAGGCATGTGGAAATCCGTACAATACACTCAGCGTACTGGAGTCTGACACGACCTGTTAACGCTAGGTAGGTAAGGGAATACAAACCGCGAATAGATTAATGCGATTATTCAAGTGACGAACATTATTAAAACTCTATCGTTTAATCTCTACTGTGAAAGAAGCAACAAAGGTCGGGGAAATTATGTCTGAATATAATTATTTTTTTTTTTCCTTCCAGATACAGTTTCTTTATCACTCACTATCCATCTCAAGAGCGAATATACGCAATTGCGAATATGGGGTCAAGTATTTAACATATTCGCAAACCTCAAAATCACAATATTCAAGATCAAACTCGCCTTGCGAATACTGCGCCCAACACCAGTGGTGAGTGGGCCATGGGAACCCCAACAGAGTACTCGCAAGGCCTTGGTTTGTTACTGCTGCCAGTAATTGCTGATAGACCCGAACCGGGCACCGTGAATAGAAAGTCGGAAAGTAAATGATTATATTGGAGCCAAGAAATGGTAACAAAAGCAGTGCCAGCGAAAGCATCTGAAGAAAAATAAAATAAAATGGTTGAAACTGCCGTGCCCTGAGCGACGTGTACAGTTTGACGTTGCGATACTGCAACCTGATGAAAACGTGACTAACCCAACACTGAACCTATAGCAACGTTTAAAGAAACATCAAGTAGCGAGTTTGTAAGCTGATAAGGTTTCACACATACTTTACTTTCCATTTAGTTTTAGTTCCCCCTGCTACCTTAGCAACAGATGTAATTGACCACACCAACTAAGAATGGCGAGCTGTTACGTGACCTGAAGAAGCAAATGACATGCAAAGATGCTCCTGGCTGTGGTAGTATGTCGACACTGACGTGATGCCTGTAGGCATCAGAACCAACGAAATGGTTGACACCGCCGAGGCCCGAGTGACGGGTCAGGTCTGATGTTGTGACACCGCAAACTGATGAGAAATGACTTACCCAACATTCTGGACCTATAACAACCTAAAAATAAAACGTCAAGTAGCAAAGCCCGCAACCTAATGGGAAATCCACCCGAGATGTGATTTTTTATTTTTTTTTTCCCCACTACCTTAGCAACAGATGTAACTGACCACACCAACTGAGAATGGCGAGCTGTGACATGACCTGAAAAGCAAAATTACATGCAATTAATAAAGCTGGCTGTGGTAGCATGCCGACACTGACACGAGGCATCGGAACCAACAAAATGGTTGAAACCGCCGAGGCCTGAGTGACGGGTCAGGTCTGATGTTGCGAGACCGCAAACTGATGAAATGTGACTTACCCAACATTCAGAACCTATAACAACCTAAAATAAACGTCAAGTAGCAAAGCCCGTAACATAATGAGAAATCCGCCCATAATGTGATTTTTTTTTTTTTCCCTACTACCCAAGCATGAGAAGTAATTGACCACATCAACTGAGAATGGCGAGCTGTGACGTGACCTCAAAAGCAACGAATGACATATAAAGACAAACCTGACTGTGGTAGTATGCTGACACTAACACGAGGCATGCAGTAATATAAACCACCTGCACCACACCACTCCGCTATAGGCGAGTACATGCAAACGTCGCCACCATCAGCACATGCGCCCAGTAGAGATGTGGGCGTATAAGCCGTAAAACCAAACAAAACTCCGTTCTCGGCGAAAGCCACGCTTCTATCTATTTTTAGCACAAATAAAGCAACAAAACGAGGCAAAAATAACGAAATAAAAAAGGTCCTCATGGGTCTCTGCAATTACCTTTGTAGCAAGTAGCTCCCCAGTGTCCAGCTAACACTCTGAACTGAAGATGGATCCCCAGCACCTGCACAGGTGCTTATTAAGTGCACAAACTCAGGTTCACAACCTTAAAGTGATACACATACATTTTACATTTCCAAAACAAATGAAACAAGACAAATGAAATGTACCTCAGCGCAGAGGAGCTCACCGTCTACTCAATATACATATCGCAAAATAGCATTTATACTAAAGAAACAATAACACTCTGAAAACAGCAACTCTGCTCCACCTGGAGTAATCAGCTGCCTCACCCTCTATAATGCGAGTAAGGGGATAATGCTGAAAGTCAGTGTGAACAAGGCCTTAGTCTGTCTGCAGAAATATTAGCGGATAGCGAGAGAGGTTTGCTGGGAAGATTCCTCCGCACAGAGGAGCTCACCGTCTCACTCAATATACATATTGCAAAAATAGCATCTATACTAAAGAAACAATAACACTCTGAAAACAGCAACTCTGCTCCACCTAGAGTAATCAGCTGCCTGCATCTTACCCTATATAACGCAAGTAAGGGGATAATGCTTGACGTCAGTGTGAACAAGGCTTTAGTCTGTCTGCAGAAATAATAGCAGATAGTGGGAGAGGTTTGCTGGGAAGATACCTCCACACAGAGGAGCTGACCGTCCACTCAATATACATATCGCAAATGTCATCTATACTAAAGAAACATTAACCCTTTGTAAACAGCAACTCTGCTCCACCTGGATTAATCAGCTGCCTCACCCTCTATGATGCAAGTAAGGGGATAATGCTGGATGTCAGTGTGAACGAGCCCTTAGTCTGTCTGCAGAAATAATAGCGGATAGCGAGAGAGGTTTACTGGCGAGCAGCGAAGTGAAAGCAAACAAGAAAGACATACAGATATACACGGACAGACTAAGCAAGGTGGCCTGTGCAAGACATAGGAAACGTGCGAGAAAACGAGACGGAGTCACGCTGACCCCTGCTGCCTAACCGTGCTGCCGCGTGGGCGCCAAACGTGGGCTGCCAGGCAGAATCGCTCCGGTGCAGTGCTGCTCCTACTTACCAAAGGAGCCGACACACCGCCGGCCGGACTAACCGTGCTGCCGCGTGGGCGCCAAACGTGGGCTGCCAGGCAGAATCGCTCCGGTGCAGTGCTGCTCCTACTTACCAAAGGAGCCGACACACCGCCGGCCGGACTAACCGTGCTGCCGCGTGGGCGCCAAACGTGGGCTGCCAGGCAGAATCGCTCCGGTGCAATGCCGCTCCTCCTCACCAAAGGAGCCGACACATCGCCGGCTGGATTGTAACGGGACAATGCTGCACGAGCTGGTTGCAAACGCTCACCCGACCGGAACGACCTCCACTGGGATCCTGGACACTGACTGGGTATGGAAGCTGCAGATTCAGCCCATGTGCTGCAACAGGTGGCTCTGACTGCACACAACTACGCAGCAGCCGTCGACACGCCCAAGGGAGGCGCCTGCCTGGTATAAATGTGCTACTTACGCCCTCCCACAAATACAGGCCAATAAACCGGCCTTCTAACTTGTGGTCGGGGCTACATGACACGTAACCGTCTGCCTGCCTACCTAACTAGGCTAAGCGGCTTGAGTTGTGCCATAACCGCTGCGTAGGAGGAATGCCTGAAGGGGGCCAAAAGCCAACTAAATGATACACAATAGTACGTAACACTAACATGACCAACCTCTGGAATGCAAGAACATCTCTCAACTAGGCTGAGGTATGAACCTATTGAACATGCAGAGCGCCTAAATTCCGGACAACATGGAGCCAGAACTATTGTTCCCAGAGGCAGCGCATGCTGCACCTGACCTCAAGGAAAGGCCAGATAGCTGTTGGTTTGGACCCTAAAATGGGACACCGGGATAGGACATGCCGCATAACTGAGAAGTGGTGAGGGGTGCCGTGAGGACCGCGACAGAGTACTCTTAGGTCTTGGTCTGTAACTGCTGCCAGTAATTACTAAAAGACACAAAGCCGGGCACTCTGAAAGGAATGTCGGAAAGAGAATGATTATATTGAGGCCAAAATGGCAATGAAACCAGTGCCAGCAACAACACCAACATGACCAACCTCTGGAATGCAAGAACATCTCAACTAGATTGAGGTATGAACCTAATAAACATGCAGAGCGTCACTGACCTAGCTTCCGGATAAATGGGCCGGAACTATCGTACCTAGAGGCAGCGTATGCCGCACCTCACCTGAAGGAAAGGCTGATAGATGTAGGTTTCAACCCTAATTTGGACATAGGCATGCGGTCATGCCGCACGACAAAGGTGTAAGTAGAGATGAGCGCAAAGACCCACATTCGACCTTGCAACGTCAGAAAAACAACCTGCATCACATTCGTCGCGCTTCGCGATATAGCAATATTCGTTATTTCGCATGCAATATCATGACTAGCGACTAATTCGAGTAATATTTGCGTGCGCATAAATTGTTCGTTATTAATAATGTTTAAACAGCTTTACACGTATAGAAAGCTTGAAATGGCGGGAGTCATTTGAGTGAATGGAAGGGGCAAAAGGCATGTGGAAATCCGTACAATACACTCAGCGTACTGGAGTCTGACACGACCTGTTAACGCTAGGTAGGTAAGGGAATACAAACCGCGAATAGATTAATGCGATTATTCAAGTGACGAACATTATTAAAACTCTATCGTTTAATCTCTACTGTGAAAGAAGCAACAAAGGTCGGGGAAATTATGTCTGAATATAATTATTTTTTTTTTTCCTTCCAGATACAGTTTCTTTATCACTCACTATCCATCTCAAGAGCGAATATACGCAATTGCGAATATGGGGTCAAGTATTTAACATATTCGCAAACCTCAAAATCACAATATTCAAGATCAAACTCGCCTTGCGAATACTGCGCCCAACACCAGTGGTGAGTGGGCCATGGGAACCCCAACAGAGTACTCGCAAGGCCTTGGTTTGTTACTGCTGCCAGTAATTGCTGATAGACCCGAACCGGGCACCGTGAATAGAAAGTCGGAAAGTAAATGATTATATTGGGGCCAAGAAATGGTAACAAAAGCAGTGCCAGCGAAAGCATCTGAAGAAAAATAAAATAAAATGGTTGAAACTGCCGTGCCCTGAGCGACGTGTACAGTTTGACGTTGCGATACTGCAACCTGATGAAAACGTGACTAACCCAACACTGAACCTATAGCAACGTTTAAAGAAACATCAAGTAGCGAGTTTGTAAGCTGATAAGGTTTCACACATACTTTACTTTCCATTTAGTTTTAGTTCCCCCTGCTACCTTAGCAACAGATGTAATTGACCACACCAACTAAGAATGGCGAGCTGTTACGTGACCTGAAGAAGCAAATGACATGCAAAGATGCTCCTGGCTGTGGTAGTATGCCGACACTGACGTGATGCCTGTAGGCATCAGAACCAACGAAATGGTTGACACCGCCGAGGCCCGAGTGACGGGTCAGGTCTGATGTTGTGACACCGCAAACTGATGAGAAATGACTTACCCAACATTCTGGACCTATAACAACCTAAAAATAAAACGTCAAGTAGCAAAGCCCGCAACCTAATGGGAAATCCACCCGAGATGTGATTTTTATTTTTATTTTTTTCCCCACTACCTTAGCAACAGATGTAACTGACCACACCAACTGAGAATGGCGAGCTGTGACATGACCTGAAAAGCAAAATTACATGCAATTAATAAAGCTGGCTGTGGTAGCATGCCGACACTGACACGAGGCATCGGAACCAACAAAATGGTTGAAACCGCCGAGGCCTGAGTGACGGGTCAGGTCTGATGTTGCGAGACCGCAAACTGATGAAATGTGACTTACCCAACATTCAGAACCTATAACAACCTAAAATAAACGTCAAGTAGCAAAGCCCGTAACATAATGAGAAATCCGCCCATAATGTGATTTTTTTTTTTTTCCCTACTACCCAAGCATGAGAAGTAATTGACCACATCAACTGAGAATGGCGAGCTGTGACGTGACCTCAAAAGCAACGAATGACATATAAAGACAAACCTGACTGTGGTAGTATGCTGACACTAACACGAGGCATGCAGTAATATAAACCACCTGCACCACACCACTCCGCTATAGGCGAGTACATGCAAACGTCGCCACCATCAGCACATGCGCCCAGTAGAGATGTGGGCGTATAAGCCGTAAAACCAAACAAAACTCCGTTCTCGGCGAAAGCCACGCTTCTATCTATTTTTAGCACAAATAAAGCAACAAAACGAGGCAAAAATAACGAAATAAAAAAGGTCCTCATGGGTCTCTGCAATTACCTTTGTAGCAAGTGGCTCCCCCAGTGTCCAGCTAACACTCTGAACTGAAGATGGATCCCCAGCACCTGCACAGGTGCTTATTAAGTGCACAAACTCAGGTTCACAACCTTAAAGTGATACACATACATTTTACATTTCCAAAACAAATGAAACAAGACAAATGAAATGTACCTCAGCGCAGAGGAGCTTACCGTCTACTTAATATACATATCGCAAAATAGCATTTATACTAAAGAAACAATAACACTCTGAAAACAGCAACTCTGCTCCACCTGGAGTAATCACCTGCCTCACCCTCTATAATGCGAGTAAGGGGATAATGCTGAAAGTCAGTGTGAACAAGGCCTTAGTCTGTCTGCAGAAATATTAGCGGATAGCGAGAGAGGTTTGCTGGGAAGATTCCTCCGCACAGAGGAGCTCACCGTCTACTCAATATACATATTGCAAAATAGCATCTATACTAAAGAAACAATAACACTCTGAAAACAGCAACTCTGCTCCACCTAGAGTAATCAGCTGCCTGCATCTTACCCTATATAACGCAAGTAAGGGATAATGCTTGACGTCAGTGTGAACAAGGCTTTAGTCTGTCTGCAGAAATAATAGCAGATAGTGGGAGAGGTTTGCTGGGAAGATACCTCCACACAGAGGAGCTGACCGTCCACTCAATATACATATCGCAAATGTCATCTATACTAAAGAAACATTAACCCTTTGTAAACAGCAACTCTGCTCCACCTGGATTAATCAGCTGCCTCACCCTCTATGATGCAAGTAAGGGGATAATGCTGGATGTCAGTGTGAACGAGCCCTTAGTCTGTCTGCAGAAATAATAGCGGATAGCGAGAGAGGTTTACTGGCGAGCAGCGAAGTGAAAGCAAACAAGAAAGACATACAGATATACACGGACAGACTAAGCAAGGTGGCCTGTGCAAGACATAGGAAACGTGCGAGAAAACGAGACGGAGTCACGCTGACCCCTGCTGCCTAACCGTGCTGCCGCGTGGGCGCCAAACGTGGGCTGCCAGGCAGAATCGCTCCGGTGCAGTGCTGCTCCTACTTACCAAAGGAGCCGACACACCGCCGGCCGGACTAACCGTGTTGCCGCGTGGGCGCCAAACGTGGGCTGCCAGGCAGAATCGCTCCGGTGCAGTGCTGCTCCTACTTACCAAAGGAGCCGACACACCGCCGGCCGGACTAACCGTGTTGCCGCGTGGGCGCCAAACGTGGGCTGCCAGGCAGAATCGCTCCGGTGCAATGCCGCTCCTCCTCACCAAAGGAGCCGACACATCGCCGGCTGGATTGTAACGGGACAATGCTGCACGAGCTGGTTGCAAACACTCACCCGACCGAAACGACCTCCACTGGGATCCTGGACACTGACTGGGTATGGAAGCTGCAGATTCAGCCCATGTGCTGCAACAGGTGGCTCTGACTGCACACAACTACGCAGCAGCCGTCGACACGCCCAAGGGAGGCGCCTGCCTGGTATAAATGTGCTACTTACGCCCCTCCCACAAATACAGGCCAATAAACCGGCCTTCTAACATATGGTTTAGTGCATTGTATACACAAGTGCTCTGTAGCACCACAGGTCCCAGACTAGACAACTGGACTATGCCACCCCTTAATTATACCAAAGGTAATGTAGGGGACTTGAGCAGCCAGAAAAAAAGCAATTTCTCCTTCACTGAGCTACCAAAATGGAGTAAGCTGATGTCGCTGCCAGGCTGGCAGACATGCAGCACACTGCAGTGTCTAAAATGGCAGCTGACCCCCACCTCTGTAACAGATGGATTTAAAAAAAAAATCCTTGGCAGTGGCTGGGTACCGAAATGTAGAATTGCTGAAGCTCCCTCCATCTCTATTAGCTGTAACTTGTGGATTAATGTACAACAGGTTCTGTAGATTTCTTCCCTAATCTGTCCCTCACAGAAGCGGAAGCATCCTATCCCTCCACTGAGAAGAGAAGAGTGACGTGTGTCGCTATGTGATTCCAGCTTAAATAGAGGCTGATCCACATGCTGCACTCAGCCAATCACTGCCATGACATTAGTTGCCATGGCTGTGATGGCTTCTTAGGGCAAAGAAGTAAAACACTTGCTGATTGGCTGCTGTGCAGCCCTTCAGAAAGCAGGAAGAATGCCCAAACAACGGACCCGAACCCGAACTTTTATGAAAATGTGATGGTCTGGTCAGAAAGGAGAAGATGAGGGAAAAGAAAATCTACATCAGAGATACGCCCCTGGATGCATGGGATACATATGTGGCGCTGTATTAGCCAGTATGTTCTGTAGCGCTGTATTTAAAATTTTCCAAAAATGTCTAGGGGTTGTCCGCTTTTTTATTTTATTTTTTCATACAAGCACTGCCTTCTCTGCTCTGTTTACCTGCTTACCACTGCAATTGCTCAGGCTAGCAAGTGAACAGAGCAGAGAGAGAAGCTCTCATTTAAGTGATGCCTTCTCTTCAAACAGCTGATCGGCAGGGTTGCCGGGTGTCAGACTCCTACCAATCTGATATTGATGACTACAGATGAGTGAATTTTTCAAAAATTTGATTTGTCCGGTTCGCCGAATTCTCCAGAAAAATTTGCTTTGATCAGAATTTATTCAAGGCGAATCATGTTAAAAAATGTCTATTTCTGGGCTGCAGAAAGCCTTTATAGGGGTGTAGAACACTGTGCCTTGCAGAAGCACACATAGGGAGTCTGCTGTGGCAGTGAAATAACACTGTGAGCCAGTATGACATGCAGATCACAGGCGTCGGTCTTAGAATCACTGCACACTTCACTTATTTGGGCAGTCAAGGGGTCTAAACTAACCAAATAACTTAAATATTGACTTAGCCTTACAGGTCGATGTTAGCATCAAGAAGAAGCGCACTCCTTTTACACCCTCGTCAGCTGATTCTACATAGATGTCTACAGAACCTGTTCTTAGTGTTGAGCGAACAGTTCGAGCATAGTTCGGGTTCGTACCGAATTTTGGGGTGTTCGGGACATGGACCCGAACCCGAACATTTTCAAAAAAGTTCGGGTTCGTTGTTCGGCGATTACTTCCCGCTTTCTGAAGGGCTGAACAGCAGCCAATCAGCTAGCATTTTACTTCTTGCCCTAAGAGCCCATCACAGCCATGCCTACTAATGGCATGGCTGTGATTGGCCAAGTGCAGCATGTGACCCAGCCTCTATTTAAGCTGGAGTCACGTAGCACCGCATGTCACACTGCTCTGATTAGTGTAGGGAGAGGACGCGTGCCCTGTTGCGCTGTTTCGAGTACTCCACCAACATGGCCAGTGGCAATGACACCATTATCAGTGTTACAATACTACTTCTATGTCTCCCTGAGAAAACGCTTAGGGCGATGATGGAAGAGGAGGTGGCCCAGGAGGAGGAGGAGGAGGGGTCATTTTTACCACTTTCAGGCCAGTCTGTTAGAAGTGGCTCAGAGGGAGGTTTTTTGCAACAGCAGAGGCCAGGTACAAATGTGGCCAGCCAGGGCCCACTACTGGAGGACGAGGAGGACGAGAAAGAGGCGGAGGTGGAGGAGGATGAAGCAGGTTCACAACAGGGTGGCACCCGACACAGCTCAGGCCCATCACTGGTGCGTGGCTGGGGGGATACGGAGGACGATGACGATACGCCTCCCACAGAGGACAGCTTGTACTTACATCTGGGGAGCCTGGCACACATGAGCGACTACATGCTGCAGTGCCTGCGCAACGACAGCAGAGTTGCCCACATTTTAACGTGTGTGGACTACTGGGTTGCCACCCTGCTGGATCCTCGGTACAAAGACAATGTGCCCACCTTACTTTCTGCACTGGAGCGTGATAGGAAGATGCGCGAGTACAAGCACACGCTGGTAGAGGCGCTCCTGAGAGCATTCCCAAATGTCACAGGGGAACAGGTGGAAGCCCATGGTGAAGGCAGAGGAGGAGCAAAAGGTCTCCAACGCAGCTGTGTCACGGCCAGCTCCTCTCAGGGCAGGGTTAGCATGGCAGAAATGTGGAAAAGTTTTGTCTCCACGCCACAGCTAACTGCACAACCACCTGATACGGAACGTGTTAGCAGGAGGCAGCATTTCACTAACATGGTTGAATAGTACGTCTGCACACCCCTCCACGTACTGACTGATGGTTCGGCCCCATTCAACTTCTGGGTCTCCAAATTGTCCACGTGGCCAGAGTTAGCATTTTACGCCTTGGAGGTGCTGGCCTGCCCGGCGGCCAGCGTTTTGTCTGAACGTGTATTCAGCTCGGCAGGGGGCGTCATTACTGACAAACACAGCCGCCTGTCCACAGCCAACGTGGACAAGCTGACGTTCATAAAAATGAACCAGGCATGGATCCCACAGGACCTATGCCTCCCTTGTGCAGAATAGACAATTATAACTGCCTTCCCCTCAACCATGTATTCTTGTACTCCGGGGCACTTCTTTATTAAATCTTCATTTTTTTAACTTTACCATGATCTTGCGGTGCAACCCAAAGTTGAATGAACCTCTCCTCTGTCTGGGTGGTAGGGGTGCTGGGCCGAAATAACTGAAAGTGGCCTTCTCCAGTGGTGGGTGATATGACGCATGATTCCTTGCAGTGGGACCTGTATCCTCGGTCTGGGTGCTGGGCCGAAATAACTGAAAGTGGCCTTCTCCAGTGGTGGGTGATATGACGCATGATTCCTTGCTGTGGGACCTGTATTCTCGGTCTGGGTGCTGGGCCGAAATAATTGAAAGTGGCCTTCTCCAGTGGTGGGTGATATGACGCATGATTCCTTGCTGTGGGACCTCTCTCCAATTGATATTGGATAATTTTTATTTATTTTATTTTATTTTATTTTAATTCATTTCCCTATCCACATTTGTTTGCAGGGGATTTACCTACATTTTGCTGCCTTTTGCATCCCTCTAGCCCTTTCCTGGACTATTTGACAGTCTTTTTAGTGCCTAAAAGTTCGGGTCCCCATTGACTTCAACCCGAACTTCCAGGTGTTCGCTCATCTCTACCTGTGCTATTAAACGCTTATACAAGTAGAGCCTCCCGACAGAGTGGAGAGGGTGTCAGCAGTAGTTTTGTATTGACATCGTCTGATCAGTCAGAACAATAACCCACAAAAAACAGATTCTGTCTGTGGAGCATCGGCCTTCACTCGGTCAGCATTTGCTCAATAATCCATCAGTATTGCTAATGCCAAATAAAACAGGAGTGGATCTTAAACAGAGATGACACGTGAATGGAATATTTGCATGTCTTCTGTGTTTTGTACCCACTCCTTCTTTTGGTTACCAAATCATAAAACAATTCTGATAGGACCATACAGGCCTTACAGCTGATACACAGATCAGTTGTGCATCTAATTTTTTCCATCCTGCTGACAAATCATAAGAAAGTTCAATTAAATGATGATGTCAGCCAGGCTGAAAGGCAAATCGGTGGCCCAGTAACAGTGGGGAGGGTGGGAACAGCATGAGAATTCCAAAGAGTGGCCCAATGACATAGTGGTGAGGTGGAAGCAGCATGAGGAGTCCACAGAGTGGCCCAATGACAGAGTCTGGAGGTGGTGGCAGCATCAGGAGGAGGCCACAGAGTGGCACAATGACAGTGTGGAGGTGGCGGCAGAATCAGGAGGCCACAGAGCGGCACAATTACAGAGTCTGGTGGTGGCAGCAACAGCAGCAGCAGCATCAGGAGAAGGCCACCAAGTGGCACAATGACAGATTCTGGAGGTAACGGCAGCAGAAGCATCAGGAGGAGACCACAGAGTGGCAAGGTGACATAGTGTGGAGATGGCAGCAGCTGCATCAGGAGACCTGAAAGTGACCCAGTAACAGAGTAGGGCGGTGTGTGGCAATACCAGTACCCGCTGACGAAGGTGGTTGAAATATGGCATCAGATGTGTGGCATGAGGCCGGTTGCAGCATTAAAGTAGTAGCTGAGGCAGGAAGTCAGAAGAAAACAGTTTCTTGTATGAAAGTGTTGGTGTGGCACCATGAATGATCTACTCTGATGAATCAGGAATTGGTGGTTGGAAATCCTGGCTGATCCACGCCTGATTATCTTGACAAAAGTCAGTCTCTCCACATTTTGGTTGGACAGACGAGTTCTCATTGGGGTAACTATGGCCCCTGCCGCACTAACCACCTGCTCTGATGCCACACTACTGGCTGGGCAAGACAGCTTTTCCAGGGAAAACTCTGCTAGTTGCGGCCACAAATCCAGTTTGGCTACCCAGTAGTCCAGCGGATCTTCAATGTGGGGTGGCAGGGTGCAGTCCAAGTATGCATCCACCTGCTGGTTCAGGTCCTGCTCAAGGTCTACTTGCTGCTGCTTCTGGCGAGTAGTATCTTTAATATGTTGGTGAATAAAGTGACTCTAGACAGGCTGCTGCTGATGGAGCTGGTACTGCTCTTAAAGCCCCACCCCTTCCCAGCAGCAATAGCAGTGGAAAATAAGTGCAGAGGGCCCCCCTGGTCAGACCTGCAAGAGGATGGACGATGGGGCAGCGGCCAACTGACTACATAGGATGTCTCTATAGCAGTTTAGTTTGTCCTTCCTCTCGGTGGGTGTAAAAAAGCCCCCATTCTGAAATGGGGGCGAGGATCCAACAAGGTGGAGAGCCAGAAGTCATCTCTCTGCCGAATGGTGACAATTCAGCTGTCACTACACAGGCAAGTAAGCATGCATTGGCCATTTGTGCAAGTGACTTGGAGGGACTCCCTGTCTCCATCTCCACTGCATACTGCCATGATGTGTCTGGGACCTCTGTCTCGTCTTCCTCATCGTCCTGTAGCTCCTCTGGCTGCTCCTGCTCCTCCTGTCCTGCCAGCTGAGTAGAAAAACCACCCATTTGGCTACACATTGCCTTTGCTCCAGTGTCCTCCTTCCCCTCTTCTTCCAGTTCAGCCCACTCAGCACAGGAGGGGCACTGTGACTTGTACCTGCAGTGGAGGCTGAGGACATGGTGGAGGATGTGGAGGCAGATGTGGACATTTTCCCAGGACCAAAGGCGAGACAAAGTGGAGGAGGAAGCGGCGTGACCTTTCCAAATTGCCGGTGCACCTGTGCAGGAACCACACTCACCCAGTAGGCCGTAAAGGACATGTATTGTCCCTGAACATGGTTCTAGCTCGACACATTGGCACTGCTGTGCCACATTGGCAGACACCGACAGGCTCAAGGACAGGCCATCTCCCCTGTCCCCTAACCAGCCATTGTTACCACCATCTGTTCCAGAAAATGAAGCAGTGGAATGTCGACGTTCATCCCGTAGTCCTGGCGACTGACAAATAATGTGGCATTCTCAAAGGGCCTGAGCAAACAGCAGGTGTCACACATGAGCTGCCACTGGCTGACATCGAAGTTACACAGGGGAGTACTCCTATCCGCTTGCATCATTAAGAAATCGTTTATGGTCTTTCTCTGTTCGTATAGTCGGTCCAACATATGGAGGGTGGAATTCCAACTGGTGGAAACGTCACAGATTAACCTAGGTTGGGGAATACCATTCTGCCACTGCAACTAAAGGAGGGTGTGCTTTGCGGTATACGAGTGGCTGAAGTGCATGCAAAGTTTCCTGGCCATTTTTAGGATCATTGCAAATTTGAGAAAAAATTCAGGAACCGCTGGACAACCTGATTAAACACATGTGCCATGTAGGGCGCATGGTTCAGCCGTCCTTGAAGCAGCCCTGACACAATGTTCTTCCTGTTGTCAGTCACCATGGTTCTGATTTTGAGTTGTCGGGGAGAAAGCCAGAATTTGATTTCTTGATGCATCAAAAGGAGAAGTTGCTCCCCTGTGTGACTCAGTTTGCCAAGGCAAGCCAGGTGCAGAACAGCGTGACACCGCCGAGCCCTGCACATGTGGCATGCTGGAGGGGCACTGTGACTTGTCCCTGCAGTGGAGCCTGAGGACATGGTGGACAATGAGGAGGCAGAGGCAGACATTGTCACCAAAGGCGGACATTGTCACAGGACCAACGGTGTGACAATGTGGAGGAGGAAGTGGCGTGACCTGTCCAAGTTGCTGGTGTGGCTGTGCATGAACCGCATTAACCCAGTGGGCCGTAAAAGACATGTATTGTCCCTGACCGTAGTTATAGCTCCACATGTGGGCGCTGCCCTGCACTTTGGCAGACACCGACAGGCTCAAGGACTGGCCCACCTTCTGTTCTACATGTTTAGTAATGGTAAGTAGAAAAAGCACTGTCGGCACTGCTATACATCAAACCACTCTGAATGACTTGAAATTCAGCTGGAGATTCGTTCCTGCGTTTCAGCAATATGGTGTGGTGGTGCTCTGCTATATTAGACATATATAGTAATCTTCATAGAAAAAATTCAGAGAAGCGGCACTCACCCATTTCTTGTAAAGAAAATCCACTTTATTTCATGAAAATAGTCAGGTACATGCTAAGTCTGTGCACATGAATAAGGAACAGCCGTTTCGCGCTAGACGCGCTTCATCAAGCTGACGAGGAGGAGGAGCAGGAGCATCTGGACCAGCAGAAGATGGGATTGACAGACAGTTCCCTTCGGCTGAGGTGGTGGAGCCTTGACTGGCTGAAACTGGGTGCGTGCCACTGGGTGATGTAGCGGTTGCTGCGGCAGGCTGGACCACCACATCGGAGCCACGGTTCTCTCAGGCCACTGTTCAGCGACTCTGAATATATTGACGCAGGGCCGTAGTGCCAACATTGGCACCCTGGCCGCGCTTCACCTTATTCCCACAGATGCGACATATGGCCACGTTCACCTCCTCTGGCGCTTTAAAAAAAAAAAAAACTCAGAGTAGGTGATTTTCCCCTCAAAAGTCTGCACTGACTGATTGCTACCGCCGCTGCCTCAGTGAACCCCTGCACCACTACTTCCCGGGCAGGTAGGCTGCTGCGAAACAGGTGGTCTACCCTGGGCATGTTTGGCCCCCAACCTCCCACTGCTGCCACCCTGCTGACTCCCAGCCATACTACCACCTTGCTGGCTCGCCTCTGCCTCACAGGCAAGCTGACACCCTTTTCTCCTGATGATGATGAAGCCCCTTCTGCACCCGCCTCCCAAGTGCAATCGGCTTCTGCACATCACTTATGTCCTCCTCAATGGCTTCTGGGTCTGGAGACTGACCACTCGCAGCACAAGCTCCCATTCCACTCTCCTCATCACTACTTGCCCGACTATAGGAGGAAGCGGCTGATGTCTACTTCAGATCTTGCCTGGGCAGTAGCTGCTGACTGTCCTCTAGTACAGTGTTTCCCAACCAGTGTGCCTCCAGCTGTTGCAAAACTACAACTCCCAGCATGCCCTGGACAGCCTATGGCTGTGTGGGCATGCTGGGAGTTGTAGTTTTGCAACAGCTGGAGGCACACTGGTTGGGAAACACTGCTATAGTAGCTGTTCCTCACTGAAAAGTGGAGCAAAGCCTACAGCATATACTACTTCTCGCCATGAGGGAACAGAAAAGGTGAGGACACAGGCCTGGTCCCCGGCCATGCCAACTAAGGGTTGTGTCTGACAAACCCACCGACTGTTGGCTGGGGGTGTCTGATGTTACTTGGGATAACGTGGATGACCGAGTTAAACAATCAAGAACCGCTGGGTTGCTGGTCAAGACATGACCGGCAGATGACACTGGGAGCTCAGGCCTCTCGCTGCAACTACTGCTGCCACGACCGCTTACTCTGCTGCGACCTCTGCTTGCTCCAGAAACATTCAAGCCTCTGCCACCCCTCTGTGCAGGCTGGCACTTCTTAGCCAGACATACTTGTAGCTGAACTAAATAAATGAAACGGAAATTAAAACACCCCTAAAAGCAACAAATATATATATTTTTTTGTACTGAAATAGGCCACTAAATTAATTCTGCACAAATAACAGCAAACGTGAACTGAGTATATATTTCTCGTATTGTACTGAAATAGGCCACTAAATTATTTCTGCACAAATACAAACAAACGTGACCTGTGAATATATTTCTCGTATTGGAGAAAAATAGGCCTCTAAGCGATTTCAGAGTAAATAACAGAAAAAGTGAACTGCATATTTTTTTTCTTTTTCTACTGAAAAATGGCAATAAACAC
The DNA here is from genome assembly GCA_033119425.1 of Bufotes viridis. Lineage (NCBI taxonomy): Eukaryota > Metazoa > Chordata > Amphibia > Anura > Bufonidae > Bufotes > Bufotes viridis. The sequence continues at coordinate 48,933,684 of CM065595.1, forward strand.
TTTTAGCGCAAATAACACCAAATGTGAACTGCGTCTATTTTTCTTGTATTGTAGTGAAATATGACAAGAGACACTTTTAGCACAAATAACACTAAATGTGAACTACGTCTATTTTTCTCGTATTGTAGTGAAATATGACAAGAAACGATTTTACCGCTAATAACACCTATATGAACTAAGTCTATTTTTTTATTTTACTCTAAAAATATGCCAATAAACTCTTTAAGTGCAAATAACACTAAATGTGAACTGGGTCTATTTATCTTGTATTGCAGTGAAATATGGCAATAAACACTTTTAGCGCAAATAACACCAAATGTGAAAAATGCGTCTATTTTTCTTGTATTGTTGCGAAATATGGCAATAAACTATTTTAGCTCAAATAACACCAAAATGTGAACTGTGTCTATTTTTCTTGTATTATAGTGAAATATGACAATAAATGCTTTTAGCGCAAATAACACCAAATGTGACCTGCGTCTATTTTTCTCATATTTTAATGAAATATGACAATAAATGCTTTTAGGGCAAATTACCGATAATATAAACTTAGTCTATTTTTCTATTTTTTTTTTAGAAACATGGCAATAAACACTTTTGTCGCAAATAACACCAAATTTGAACTGTGTCTATTTTTCTCATATTGTAGTGAAATATGACTAGAAACGATTTTAGTGCAAATAACACAAAATATGAACTAAGTCTATTTATTTCTTTTTCTCTAGAATTTATGGCAATAAACGCTTTTAGCGCAAATAAAACTAAATGTGAACTGTCTAATTTTTCTCGTATTCTAGTGAAATGAGACCAGAAATCCTTTTAGCGCAAATAACACCAAATGTGAATTGCGTCTATTTTTCTCATATTGTAGTTAAACGAGACAAGAAATTATTTTAGCTCAAATAAAACAATGTGAACTGCATCTATTTTCCTCGTATTGTGGTGAAATATGGGAATAAACGCTTTTAGAGCAAATAACACCAACTGTGAACTGTGTCTATTTTTAACATGTTGTAGTGAAATATTACAATAAACGCTTTTAGCGCAAATAACACCAAATATGAAATAAGTATATTTTTCTCTATTTCTCTAGAAATATGGCATTAAATACTTTTAGCGAAAATAACACCAAATGTGAACTGAGTCTATTTTTCTCGTATTGTAGAAAAAAAATGACAAGAAACTCGTTCAGCTCAAAGAACACCAAATGTGAACTGCGTCTTTTTTTGTCGTATTGGAGTGAAACATGGCAATACACAACTTTAAATAGAAGACCCCTCAGGAGGTTGCAACGCTTGTCTATACACACTTTTTTATTATTTTAAAGGTCCAGGGGACCAATGCGTTGTTTTGCAGCCTCACTGACCAATTTATGCTAAAACAGATTTTCTTTATTAACTCCTCTTAAAAGTCAAATGACCAGATGGATAGGAACAAAACAATTTTAAATCCCTCAGGTCAGTTATGTTTGGAAAATAAGCCACTGTGTTTCACAGTAAATGCTGCACAACGAGCAGCATTAATTTTATATACAGGGGTAACAGTTCCCTGTGTATAATAGAACAATGCAGGAAGTCGCTAGTAAATCAAGCTATCTAGCTATAATTTCCCATCAAGGGTCCCTCGCTAACTGTCCCTGAACTAAAATCATATTAGGTCCTGCATCCCGACATGTTTCGCCGTGTCTGGCATCTTCAGGGGATGGTATTGCAGGAACCTATTGCAATAAACGCTTTCAGCGCAAAAAACACCAAATATTAACTAAGTCTATTTTTCTCTTTTTCTCTAGAAACATGGCAATAAACGCTTTTAGTGCAAATAACACCAAATGTGAACTGCTTCTTTTTTTCTCGTATTGTAGAGAAATATGACAAGAAACACTTTTAGCGCATATAACACCAAATGTGAATTGCATCTATTTTTCTCGTATTGTTGTGAAATATTGCAATAAATGCTTTTAGCGTAAATAACATCAAATACGAACTTAGTCTATTTTTCTTGTATTGTAGTGAAATATGGCAATAAACTAGTGATGAGCGAGCATGCTTGGCCGAATATCTGTTTGGCTCGAGCATCACTATGTTTGTCACATGGCGGTACTCGACTGAGTACCGCATGTGCTCGAGCGCAATGCTCGAGTCTCCGCCCTGCACATTTCGTGAGTGTTAAGCAGTCAATAAAGATGCAGGTAAGTACTGCTCTTACTGTAATGCCAGTAGCCATGTTTGTATATCTACAACCAGTGTCTGTACTACAAATTCCAATAATAGGGGCCTAATAAAGTGTCCATAATTTGTGGTGTTCTGTAACCAATACTGTACTACATCTGTAAACAGTGTCTGTATTACAAATTCCAATAATCTGGGCCTAATATAGTGTCCATAATCTGTGGTGTTCTGTAACCAATACTGTACTACATCTGTCCTACTCAATTAGATCAATATATACGTACAGGAACGCTATCCTACAGTTCACTATCTAAATCTCAAAAATACGGATGGCACAAAGTTCCATTAAAATAAATAGTTTATTAAATATATTAATAAAAACATACACAACAATATATTATATATGGGAAACCATTGATAAAAGCGCCATAATATCCTGCAAATAAGTTATACCAAGGGTAAATTAACTTCATATGATTCATCCACAGTTTTCTTCACTCTATCCTAACCCCGATTATACATCCTCCTACTCACTGCAACACAGCTATTCAATATTCATGTTAAGTACTGTAGATCGCAGATGTAGTACCAACAGGCATCACTAAACATAACATGCTATATCCTTCTCTATAAATAAGTAAACCTAGCTGACCAGTATAACAGACCTAAATAGACCGAGGTCACATACCCTTAAATAATCTCTGGTACTCCTATGCAGGAATGGCGCCCCCTCTACGCGCGTTTTGCGTATTTGCTTCGTCAGGAGGAGAGGCCGCCTGTAAGTTTGGGTGAGCTATTTAAATGCGTGCTGCGCAATCATAGATCGTTATACCGATCACATCAATCAGTGTAATCACGGCGCATCGCGCACCATACAAGTCCAGAATCATGTACTTCCGCCCATACCCCTGATCAGCCTCAGTGAGGGCGGACGTATATCCTGTCCACTCATCACCGAGGCCAAACCTCTTGGAGCATGCGCAGAAGCCCGCTGAACCCTCCGGCCGCGATGCGCACCTCCACTGACCATGTCAAAATGTAAACTGTAGGAGATCTGAAAAGAAGGGGGGGTACTAACGAGATGCAGGATTTTTCTAATAGATCTCAGCCATATCTAACCATATGTCTAGCTCTTATTTAATCTATATAATGCATACTGAAAATAAGTCCTCCGCAATTATATATTTAAATACTTGAAATAGCCTAGGCATAATTAATCATCCTCTCTATCTATTCACAATATACATATTAATATAATTATTAATCCATGTACTTATAAATACAAATTGAAACTAAGGTGAATTCATATTCTTAAAGTGCCAATGCTACATAAAAAGTGCAAAAATAAATATACAATATAAATATATTTCCCTCATTGACATATCCCAAATATGTGATTATAACACACAATGTGAAACATTACATAAAAAATATATATAATTTATATAAAAAGTATACATACATTGCCATCATTATAAATCCAAAATATGTGATTATTATAAAATCTATAAAGTGCCATAATTCAAAATACCATATCACTTTATTCAGCTAAAAAACGCTGAATAAAGTAATTTGTGTAAAGTACCCAAGTGCAACTACTCCTCCTACTACTATTCCATAAATACATATCTATAGAATCGTGATAACTCAATAAAAATCTATACATACAATATCTCCAAACGTATCCATATATAATATGTGTCTCTCTATTCCGTCATTGTTCTTAAACCCCTCTCGAACCATTACATTGATGTATCACTATATCTAAAAAAATATATATATATGTGCTAATGTGACATTATTCTCCTTCCCAATCATTATATAACATGTATATTCTTTATCCCCATATCGATCTTAATCATAGCTGATCCCTCATCTCAAAATACAGTTCCTTGCTAATTCTTCTTTTCTTCTCTTCAGGAATGGAAGTCCTCCCCTTCTTGGCTCCACACGCATCCACAAACCACGGTAAGTACTAAAAAAAATCAATCAAACATACAACATATATTAGCTCGACAATCTAAAAACATAAATTTAAAACCACTACAAGAAGGACCCAAATCCCTGCGACTGTACTACATTTGCAAACAGAGTCTGTATTACAAATTCCAATAATCTGGGCCTAATATAGTGTCCATAATCTGTGGTGTTCTGGAACCAATAGTGTTGATCACGAATAATCCAATTGCGAATTTTAATTGCGAATATCGGCACTTCGAGAATTTACGAATATATTTCGCAATATTCTAAATATTCGCAATCGCGAATATTCATTTTTTTTTTAAATACCAGTTGATGTGAATTTTTATGCAACTTTTTATGCAAACTTTTTTTGCGAATTTTCGCAATCAAGAAAATTATGACTGGAGATCACGAATTCGCAAATTCTCGAATATATGGCGAATTTTCGCCCAAATATTTACGAAATATCGTGAATTCGAATATTGCCCATGACGCTTATCACTAGTAACCAATACTGTACTACATCTGCAAACAGTGTCTGTATTACAAATTCCAATAATCTGGGCCTAATGTACTGTAGTGTCCATAATCTGTGGTGTTCTGTAACCAATACTGTACTACCTCTGCAAACAATGTCTGTATTACAAATTCCAATAATCTGGGCCTAATATAGTGTCCGTAATCTGTGGTGTTCTGTAACCAATACTGTACTACCTCTGCAAACAGTGTCTATATTACAAGTTCCAATAATCTCGGTCTAATATAGTGTCCATAATCTGTGGTGTTCTGTAACCAATACTGTACTACATCTGCGTCTGTATAGCAGTGTCTGTATTACAAATTTCAATAATTCCTTAAAGAGGGACCTGAGATATTGTGTCCTTATTCCCAAACCTCTTTAGCCTTCACACTCTAAAGAAGATGATGGTGGTGAACGGCAATCATTCGTTTGCAAGGTGGATGATGAGGAGACAGTTGCCATTCACTGAGGTTGTGATTAGGTCAAGTCAGGAGGATAAGCAAAATGAGGAAGTGGAAGAGGAGGTGGTGGACGATGAGGTCACGGACCCAACATGGGAAGGTGAAAAGCCGAGTGAGGACAGCAGTACAAAGAGAGAAGGATCCTGCAGCACTGCAACAGTCTGGAAGAGGCAGTGGGGTAGCAAAAGGGAGAAGTCAGCCCACACCATACGGGCCCACAACCATTACACCGAACACCCCCATGTGTAAATCTACCTTGCCAAGGGGTAGGTGTTCTGCATTATGGCGCTTTTTTGAGGTAAGTGTAAAAGACACAAAAGTGGCAGTTTGCAACCTGTGCCTTACCAAAATGAGCCGGGGCGTGAACACTAGCAACCTCACCACCACCAGCATGATCCGTCACATGGCATCCAAGCATCCTAATAAGTGGGCTGAACGCCTGGGTCAACAATCTGGTTCTGCAGGTCACACCACTGCCTCCTCTTCCCCTGTGTTACGCACTGCTGGCTAATCCCCTGTCGAAGGCGCAGGCCCGGATGACCCTCGCTCTGCACCTGGACCTCCCCATGAAGTGGGGAAAATTGGCTTCTGCCTCACAGGGGTTTTTTGCCTTCCTCTGGATCAACTTGTAGGAAACAGGCTGAACTGGATGGACAAATGTCTTTTTTCGGTCTTATATACTATGTTACTATGTAACTGTCAGCAACAACATTCACTTCCCTGTCCCAGCGCAGCACCCATATGTCGATAACATGGGCATTTAAACGCAAGCTCAAATAGCCACCCACCCAACAACCCACAGGCCATAGTACCAAATGTGCAACTTTTGAAATTGCTGGCCCTTTAAATATTGCTATTTAGGCTTGTGGACACTGAGGCCTTCCGCAGCCTGGTGTTGGCAGCCGTCCCTCGGTATGCAGTCCCCAGCCGCCACTATTTTTCACGGTGTTCCGTGCCCGACTTATAACAACATGTGTCCCAGACCAACACACTTACTGGGAAGGTCCACTGTACCTCGGACACATGGACAAGTGCTGGTGGCCAGGAATCCTACATTTCCCTGACCCCACACTGGGTGAATGTTGTGGAGGCCGGGAGTGAGTTTTACCCTGGCATGGCACAGGTGCTACCCATGCCCAGGACTGTGGACCCTACGTCCATCAGGGTCTCCGCAGGAGCTATGTTACTTGCTCCAACCCCCACTTCTCCTCCTCCTGCACTTCAACCTCCAGCAGCAGTCAGCCATCAGTCGCTAGCTGGAAGCAGTGTAACACTGCTGTGGGTAAGTGTCAACAGGCCATGCTGAAGCTGATCTGCTAGGGGACAAGCAGCATATCGCCGCAGAGCTGAGTCAGGGTATGAGGGACCTGACTGAGCTTTGGCTCTCGCCACTAAATCTACAACTAGGCATGGTTATGTCTGACAATGGCCGTAACTTGGTGGCGGTTTTGGAGCTCGGCAACCTGACACACATTCCATGCCTAGCCCATGTCTTAAACTTAGTGGTTCAGCGGTTTATCAAAACCTTTCCCAATTTGCAAGAGCTACTAGTGAAGATGTGCCGCGTGTTTGCCCATTTCCGCAAGTCGTCCATAGCTTCAGCCGACTGTTGTGCGACGTGAGCACGTGCTGAAACTCTACATTCTACATGTTGGCCAGGCTTTGTGAGCAGCAGAGGGCAGTTATAGAATACCAGCTGCAACATGGTCGTCTCCTTTCGAGTCAACTGACCCTATTCACAAGTGAGGAGTGGGCATTGATATTAGACCTCTGTGATGTTTTAAAAAACTTTGATGAATCCACGCAGATGGTTAGTGGCATTAACGCTATTATCAGGAGAAACGGAGAGTCATCCTGATTTCGACATCGACGTCTTGCCTGTTGGTACTCTGGCATACATGGCAGACTTCATGTTAGGCTGCCTTTCCCTACCCCTACCCTCGCTTTATACGCATTTTAGATAATACGGATTACTGGGTGTTCACCCTTCTTGACCCCCGCTACAAAGAGAACTTCTCATTTCTCATTCCTGCGGTGGAGAAGATGAGTAAAACGGTGCAATACCAGAAGGTACTTGTTGAGAGTTTGCTACAAAATTTTCCATCTGACAATGCGGCCGTCAGAGTCCGTACTTTCTAAGGTAACCGAGAAAGGGAGACAAGGGGAACACACAGCAGTTCCAACAAAGGCAGGGCAAAGCTGTAAAGACGAATTATAATGGAAAACAGAGAGACGCTCACTTCCACTTTTCTCAGGAAAGGTGCTCCTGGCCATTCTGGATCACCCCTCCAGAGGAGAAAAAATATTGGAATTGGATACTATCGGCGGGCACTCATATATGGACTGGACAACTGGAAAGTAATTCTAAAAAAGGTACTTTAATGCTCCAAAATAGTGCTGATACACCAATAAAAAATATATAAAAAATAAACAATGGAGGAAATGTTTGAGGAAATGTTTGAGAAGGAGGCGGAAATATTGAAAGAGCAATTTAAACAAAAAGAGTATCCGGAAGTAACTGTAAATTCGGCCCTAGAAAAAGTAAGAAAGCTTGATAGAAAATCCTTTTTTAAACCTAAACCAAAACAAGCATCTGGAGAAGTAGATGGGGAATTTAGAATTATTCTTCCATATAATACACAATCAAAACAGTTGGAGGATATTATTAGATCCCACTGGCACCATATTTCGAGGGATAAAACAATCGGTTCAATATTGCCTACAATTCCCAAAATAGTCTATACAAGAGCCCCCAACCTTGGTATACAAATAGCCCCTTCAATAAAAAATAAAGTTAAAGATCGAACATCCACATGGCTCCAACCTAATGGTTTTTTTAGATGTGGGAAATGTGTGGGGTGTAAGAAGACGAAATCTCCCAGAAAAATTGTTAGTGTTGCCTCCACGCAAAATTCATACTTTATGTCAATCAAACAGTGCATCACGTGTAGTACTGCGAACGTGATCTACTTGATCCAATGTCCGTGCTCAAAACAGTATATAGGCAGAACGAAACGCCCATTAAAGGTGAGAATATCTGAACATCTTAATAATATAAAAAAAGGATATGATAAACATCCTCTATCCAGACATTTTAGAGACAGCCATCAGCAAGATGCTGAAGGTCTCTTTTTCACGGCCTTGGAAAAAGTAGATGTCCACTGGCGAGGGGGCAATCAAATTGAGAGGTTATCGAGAGCAGAATCTAGGAAGATTTACGAATTTGGAAGTCTCATACCAAGGGGCTTAAATGCGGAATTGGAGCTATTCGGATTCATTTAAGGGGTCCTGTCTGGGTGTCGACGGAGAGTTGCATGTCAGACTGGTTATCAGTACTGTAACTCCCCCTCTACTCCACACAGGTCCCCTGTTTCTACAAAGAAAATATAAGAGGATTAAAGAAATTGTACCTAAAATATCGAATCCTAAATGTTGAGTATCGGCTGACATTTTTGATGAAAGTTAATATTTGTGGGGAATATTTTATAAAACAATTTTTATCAATTTTTTTTATATGTAAATGTTGTATATGTATTCCTAAGTATGAGAAATGAATGCAGAATTAAATCACCTATGTGCTATATAGGATATGTAGTTCACTTTTAAAAGAGTATACACATTATAAAAATGTCTTTTTTGAGGCTATGAAGTTAGAGAAAGAAAAATCCTTTATTGGAAGTATACTTGGGACTGCAAAGCAAACATTGAAATGGAAAACGCATATAAAGAAAAAACGCACCAAAATCGCATGAATACCGCTAGGCCAGTATTTTTGAGAATATTTAAGTTGGGGCCATCGCAATTTATTAGTTTAACATCTGTTATAATGTATATGGATGATATGAAGTTAACCCAATCGAAATATGGAGTAGAACATATTTTGAGAATACTATCTGACATTATTTCTCAGAAAATGCCGAAGAACCGCATAAAAACTGCAAGGTTGATTCCCTTGCTGAATAAAAAATGAGGGGACTCCAGGTCCATTAAGACCCAATCCAGGATTTGAACCTTTCCAAATTGGTGTATAAAAGAGGCGGTGTCGAATAAACGGGGTATTGCCACTGAGGAAGGGGAAAGCGCTCCCCGAAGCGCGTCTGGCTGGAAGGAACATTACCCCGAATTTTGACATCGCAAAAGATTCAGTGCACTGTGAAGAGGACGAACAGTTTTTTATCTGACAGTACGGGTAGGCAAAACCACAGCCTACGAAAATTCACACGAGACTTCCGTACGAGATTTGGCTGCCGCGAGTATACCGATCACACGTGGAACGCCGGGACGCCGGCAATTTCACACTGGGAATACAGGTATTTGGCACCAACCGTAATCTAATTCAAAGAGCGGAGGTAAGCCCACTTGATGTGGGAATATTATTGCTAATATACTAAAGCAAACGGAACAATATCTATCCTTGATGGAACAAGCTGCTGGTGGCATTAGAACAGATAAGCGTATCCGCTTGTCCACTGGCAATGCTGACAGGTTGACTCAGATAAAAATGAACAAGGCCTGGATTGCCCTGGCCCTGACTACTCAACTCCAGCAGAGGACAGCTGAGCTGATCATGAACATAAAGTCAATTTCAATCTATCATTTATAATGTACTCAATCTACTGCAGTGTATTGCCATGCACCTTTTCCACCAAAAAAAAAGTGTATTTGTTTGAATCTTGTTTTCTCCTCCGCATCCCCCTCCTCCTCATCCAGATTGTATATTTTCCCTCCACTCAAAATTTTTTTATAGAGTCAGCTCAACTGCAGTCTCTCAACTCAAATTTTTTATAGGGTCAGATCAACCACAGGCCCTCAACTCAAATTCTTTTATAGGGTCAGCTATATAGCATGCACTCGCATATAATGTTTTAGAGCGTCAGCTGTACAGTATGCACTCTCATATAATGTTTTAGAGCATCATTTGAACAGCATGCACTCGCTTATAATGTTCTAGAGCGTCATATGAACAGCATGCACTCACATATAATGTTTTAGAGCGTCTGCTTACCTGCAGGAACTCTCATATAATGTTTTAGAGGGTCACCAGCAGGCCACCAATCATAATTTTTCAAGGGTGTATAGAATACCTTCTTTTATGTGTAATAAAGGGTGTATTGGAGTGCCGGTTCCTTTAGGGTTGAGCAAACCCGAACTGTATAGTTCAGGTTGGTACCGAATTTTGGGCTGTTTGGGACACAGACCCGAGCATTTCCGTAAAAGTTTGTGTTGGGGTTCGGGGCTTTCTTGGCGCTTTTTGAAAGCCTGCACAGCAGCCAATCAACAAGAGTCATGCTACTTGCCCCAAGAGGCCATCACAGCCATGCCTACTAATGGCATGGCTGTGATTGGCCAGAGCAGCATGTGACCCAGGCTCTATATAAGCTTGAGTCACATAGCGCTGTATGTCACGCTGCTGTTACAAGTGTAGGGAGAGGATGCTGCTGGACTTGTGATTTCAGGGAGAGAATAGAAGAGAATCTAACTCAGCTATCTACCTAGAAATAGTTGTGTGGGTGCAGGGCACTATCCTTTTACCCTGCCCTGAGCTCATTGACCAAAAAATACAAACTTTTAGAATTCTGTTAGTTAGGTGGGTGGCGGCGGCCATTTTATGCATGCTCAGTGCACCAGCACTGCATCTGAGCTTTTTGGACATTGCAAATCACCATTTTTTGGGGGCAATCTACAACATCTGTATTAGTCAGTGTGCAATTTAAGCTAGAAATACACCCATCATTTTCTGGGGTTTGAAAAACACACTTTTTTTACCATTTAAAAAAATAAAAACAAATTTTCATTAACATTTACTTGTGAAATTCACAAATTTTTGGGTGTATAGTACCACTGCTATACTAAGTAGGAAAGTTTAAAAAAAAGAAAAAAATTGTCATTTACATTTTCGGGTGAAATTCAGCAATTTTGGGGGGTATAGTACCACTGTAGAGCGGTATAGTACCTAGTAGACCAGTTAAAAAAAAAAAAAAAAACATTTGTCAGTTACATTTTATGGGTAAATTCACCAATTTTTGAGTGTAATATACCCTTCCTCTACGTAGTTGACAGCTTAATAAATTTAAATAATTTTTCTTTTACATTTTCGGATGACAATAAACAATTGTATTCTGTCATAGACACCTGCTCTACCAAGTAGACAGGTTAATTAATTTCAGTAAGTTTTCTGTTACATTCTTGGGTTGACATTAGGGATGAGCAAACCCGAACTGTAAAGTTCGGGTTCATACCTAATTTTGGGGTGTTCGGGACCCGGACCCGAACATTTTCAAAAAAGTTCGAGTTTGGGTCCATTGTTCGACGATTTCTTCCCGCTTTCAGAAGGGCTGCACAGCAGCCAAATCAGCTAGCGTTTTACTTCTAGCCCTAAGAAGCCATCACAGCCATGCCTACTAATGGCATGGCTGTGATTGGCCAAGTGCAGCATGTGACCCAGCCTCTATTTAAGCTGGAGTCACGCAGCACCGCACATCACTCTGCTCTGATTAGTGAAGGGATAGGATGCAGCTGCTGTGAGGGCAAAATTAGGCAGGGAAAACTCAGCAAAAACACTTAATGAAGTGATCGATCTACAGCTGTGAATCATTCAACTTCTGCTGGTTAATTGCTTACTTTTTTCAGGCTGCCCAGAGCGTTTTTCTGTCACTTTTTTCTGGGGTGATCGGCGGCCATTTTGTGTCTTGTGGTGCGCCAGCACGAGCTGCCACCAAGTCCATTAATCCATCAATATTATTATTTTTTTTATATATATCCTACATCAGGGGCTTGGCTGTGCTTATTGTCACCTCTAGAAACTCAGGATATAATTTTCTATATTTTATTGAGAGGTGAAATTCACTTACAAAAATAGCAATCCCCGAAATCTGGTGTTCCAGCTGTGGTTAGACAAGTGTAATACTGTCTGGCAAAGAATATGTTTTTTTTTTTCTGGGGTGAAATTCAATTTCCAAAATAGCAATACCCTAAATCAGTAGTTTCTGCTGTGACAGGAAAAGTTTTATAGTGTCCGTCAAAGGATAGCTTTTGTTCTAGATGAAATTCAATTGATAAAATAGTAATACCCTAAATCAGTGGTGTCAGCTGTGGCTGGACAAGTTTCATAATGTCCGTAAAAGTATAGCTTTTGTTCTGGGTTGAAATTCAATTACCAAAATAGCAATACCGTAAATCTGGTGTCCCAGCTGTGACTGGACAAGTTTCATAGTGTCCCTCAAAGGATATATTATTTCCTGGGGTGAAATTCAGTTACAAAAATTAAAATACAGTAAATCTTGTGTTCTAGCTGTGGCTGGACAAGTAGTTTAATAGTATCGGTCAAAGAATATATTTTGTTCTGGGGTGAAATTCAATTACCAAAATAGCAATACCGTAAATCTGGTGTTCCAGCTGTGACTGGACAAGTTTCATAGTGTCCGTCAAAGGATATATTTTGTTCTGGGCTGTAATTCAATTACCAAAATAGCAATACCCAAAATCTGGTGTTCCAGCTGTTGCAGGCAAAGTGTAAATCTGTCCGTAAAAGGGTATATTACACTCTGCGTGCATCTCCAAGTGTATTTCTTTCTGTTAAAGGGTATATTACACAAAGTGTTAAAATACAAGTGCTGAAAGCATAATCCTATACATTTTTTTTACACTCTACTGTGCGTCTCCAAGTGTAAATCTGTCCATACAAGGATACTTTTAATACAGGGCCTAAATACTAGGCCTACAATTGATATTCTCCTAAATCTGTAGTTACTGCTGTGCCTGGATTAGTGTAATACGGTACATAAATAGATAGCCAGATAGTGTTAGGTGCCTGTAAAAAAAGGCCTGAATTTAAAAACAATACATTGGGCCAAATATTTTTTTTCTTATTGTGGTGCTTGGTGAATGGTAACAATGAGGAAAACATCTAGTAAGGAACGCGGACGCGGTCGTGGTGGTGTTAGTGGACCCTCTGGTGCTGGGAGAGGACGTGGCCATTCTGCCACAGCCACACATCCTAGTGAACCAACTACCTCAGGTTCCAGTACCCGCCAGAATTTATAGCGATATTTGGTGGGGCCCAATGCTGTTCTAAGGATGGTAAGGCCTGAGCAGGTACAGGCGCTAGTCAATTGGGTGGCCGACAGTGGATCCAGCACGTTCACAACATTATCTCCCACCCAGTCTTCTGCAGAAAGGTGGTGCCTGAAAAGGCACAGGTGGCGCCTGAAAACCAAGCCCATCAGTCTGTCACATCACCCCCATGCATATCAGAGAAACTGTCTGAGCCTCAAGTTATGCAGCAGTCTCTTATGCTGTTTGAAGACTCTGCTGGCAGGGTCTCCCAACGGAATCCAACTAGCCCTTGCTTAGTGGTGGAAGACATAGAATGCATTGATGCACAACCACTGATGTTTCCTGATGATGAGGACATGGGAATACCACCTCATTGGAGTCCGCACGTCTCTGACGATGACGAAACACAGGTGCCAACTGCTACGTCTTTCTGCAGTGTGCAGACCGAACAGGAGGTCAGGGAGGAAGACTGTGTGGAAGACGATGCAGGGGACGATGAGGTCCTAGACCCCACATAGAATGAAGGTCGTGCCACTGACTTTCATAGTTCAGAGGAAGAGGCAGTGGTGAGACCAAGCCAACAGAGTAGCAAAAGAGGGAGCAGGGGGCAAAAGCAGAACAGCCGCCGCCAAGAGAGTTCGCCTGCTACTGGCCACCGCCACCAGGGACCGAGCCCCCCAAAGGCAGCTTCAAGGAGTTCCTTGGCATGGCACTTATTCAAACAATGTGCTGACTACAAGACCCGAGTGGTTTGCACGCTGTGCCATCAGAGTCTGAAGCGAGGCAATAACGTTCTGAACCATAGCACAACCTGCATGACCAGCCATCTACTGTACATGCAAAGCATGAATTACAGTTGAGTAAACACCCTAAAAACAAGGAACTCACTCAGGCTCCCCCTGCTCCCTCTTCTGCTGCTGCCTCGGCCTCTTCCTCCGCCTCGGGAGGAATGTTGGCACCTGCCACCCACCAAACAGGGGATGTGCCACCAACACCACCACCTGCGTCAACAAGAATCTCCACCATGTCACATGGCAGCGTTCAGCTCTCCATCTCACAAACCTTGGAGAGAAATCGTAAATTCCCACCTAGCCACCCTCGAGCCCTCAGCCTGAATGCCAGCATTTCTAAACTTCTGGCATTTGAAATGCTGTCATTCAGGCTGGTGGACACAGACAGCTTCAAACAGCTGATGGCGATGGCTGTCCCACAGTATGTTGTTCCCAGCCGCCTCTACTTCTCCAAGAGAGCCGTGCTTTCCCTGCACAACCAAGCATCTGATAAAATCAAGTGTACACTGCGCAACGTTATCTGTGGCAAGGTCCATCTAACCACAGATACGTGGACCAGTAAGCACGGCCAGGGACGCTATATCTCCCTAACTGCACACTGAGTAAACGTAGCGGCGGCCACCAAGGATCGCAGGGCATCATTCTTTGCCTCCTGTAGCCTCCTCATCCTACTTGGCTTCCTCCTCCTTTGCTTCCACCTGCTCATCCAGTCAGCCACACACCTTCACCACCAACTTCAGCTCAGCCCGGGGTAAACGTCAGCAGGCTGTTCTGAGACTCATATGTTTGGGGGACAGGCCTCACACCGCACAGGAGTTGTGGCCGGGTATTGAACAACAGACCAACGAGTGGTTGCTGCCGTTGGGCCTCAAGCCCGGCCTGGTGGTGTGCGATAATGGGCTAAATCTCGTCGCAGCTCTGGGACTAGCCGGTTTGACGCACATCCCTTGCCTGACGCATGTGCTGAATTTGGTGGTGCAGAAGTTCATTCACAACTACCCCGACATGTCAGAGCTGCGGCATAAAGTGCGGGCAGCCTGTGCACGCTTCCGGCATTCACATCCTGCCGCTGCTCGTCTGTCTGCGCTACAGCGTAACTTCGGCCTTCCCGCTCACCGCCTCATATGCGACGTGCCCACCAGGTGGAACTCCACCTTGCACATGCAGAAGAGACTGTGCAAGCAGCAGCAGGCCATAGTGGAGTTTCAGCTGCAGCAAGCATGGGTCAGTCGCACTGCGGAACAGCACCACTTCACCACCAATGACTGGGCCTTCATGCGAGACCTGTTTGACCTGTTGCACTGTTTTGAGTACTCCACCAACATGGCCAGTGGCGATGACGCCGTTATCAGCGTTACAATACCACTTCTATGTCTCCTTGAGAAAACTCTTAGTGTGATGATGGAAGAGGAGGTGGCCCAGGAGGAGGAGGAGGAAGAGGGGTAATTTTTAGCACTTTCAGGCCAGTCTCTTAGAAGTGGCTCAGAGGGAGGTTTTTTGCAACAGCAGAGGCCAGGTACAAATGTGGCTAGCCAGGGCCCACTACTGGAGGACGAGGAGGACAAGGAAGAGGCGGAGGAGGATGAGGATGAAGCATGTTCACAGCAGGGTGGCACCCAATGCAGCTCGGGCCCATCACTGGTGCGTGGCTGGGGGGAAATGGAGGACGATGACGATACGCCTCCCACAGAGGACAGCTTGTTTTTTCCTCTGGGCAGCCTGGCACACATGAGCGACTACATGCTGCAGTGCCTGCACAAGGACATCAGAGGTGCCCACATTTTAACATGTGCGGACTACTGGGTTGCCACCTTGCTGGATCCCCGGTACAAAGACAATGTGCCCACCTTACTTCCTTCACTGGAGCGTGATAGGAAGATGCACGAGTACAAGCGCACGTTGGTAGACGTGCTACTGAGAGCATTCCCAAATGTCACAGGGGAACAAGTGGAAGCCCAAGACGAAGGCAGATGAGGAGCGAGAGGTCGCCAACGCAGCTGTGTCACAGCCAGCTCCTCTGAGGGCAGGGTTAGCATGACAGAGATGTGGAAAAGTTTTGTCACCACGCCACAGCTAACTGTACCACCACCTCATACGGAACGTGTTAGCAGGAGGCAGCATTTCACTAACATGGTGGAAAGGTACGAGTAAACACCCCTCCATGTACTGACTGATGGTTCATCCCCATTCAACTTCTGGGTCTCCAAATTGTCCACATGGCCAGAACTAGCTTTTTATGCCTTGGAGGTGCTGGCCTGCCCGGCGGCCAGCATTTTGTCTGAACGTGTATTCAGCATGGCAGCGTCATTACAGACAAATGCAGCCGTCTTTCCACAGCCAATGTGGACAAGCTCACGTTCATAAAAATGAACCAGGCATAGATCCCACAGGACCTGTCCATCCCTTGTGCAGATTAGACATTTATAACTAACTCCCCTTAACCATATATTCTTGGACTCCAGGGCACTTCTTTATTCAATCTTCTCTTTTTAATTTTACCATTATATTGCGGGGCAACCAAAGTTGAATGAACTGGGGGGCGTAAATATCGTAAAGTGGCCTGTTCCAATGGTGTGTGACATGAAGCCTGATTCTCTGCTATGTGTCCTCTCTCCTCTGTCTTGGTGCCAAGGCCTAAATATCTGAATTGGCCTGTTCCATTCGTGGGTGACATGAAGCCTGATTCTCTGCTATGCGACCTCTCTCCTCTGTCTTGGTGTCGGGGCCTAAATATCTGAAAGTGGCCTGTTCCATTGGTGGGTGACATGAAGCCTGATTCTCTTCTATGGGACATCTCTCCTCTGTCTGGGTGCTGTGGCCTAAACAAGTAAAAGTGGCCTTCTCCATTGGTGGGTGACATGAAGCCTCATTCTCTGCTATGGGACCTCTCTCCAATTGATATTGGTTAATTTTTATTTATTTTATTTTAATTCATTTCCCTATCCACATTTGTTTGCAGGGGATTCACCTACATCTTGCTGCCTTTTGCAGACCTCTAGACTTTTCCTGGGCTACTTTACAGCCTTTTTAGTGCCCAAAA
Organism: Bufotes viridis; assembly: GCA_033119425.1. Classification (NCBI taxonomy): domain Eukaryota; kingdom Metazoa; phylum Chordata; class Amphibia; order Anura; family Bufonidae; genus Bufotes; species Bufotes viridis. The sequence continues at coordinate 48,950,681 of CM065595.1, forward strand.
GTTCGGGTCCCCATTGACTTCAATGGGGTTCGGGTTCGGGTTGAAGTTCGGGTCGAGTTCGAATCCCGAACCCGAACATTTTCAGGAAGTTCGGCCGAACTTCTCGATCCCGAACATCCAGGTGTTCGCTCAACTCTAGTTGACATTATACAATTTTAGACGTGAATAAACCCCTGCTCTGCATAGGTGACAGGGAATAAAATTCCGGAAATACTTTATTCCACATTTCCGCTATACTCTATTGGCCAACATTTCTGCCTCAATACCTTTTCTCACAATTCCGCTTGACTCTTTTGGCCCACATTTGGGCTTCTGTAATTTGTCCCACATTTGCACCTCAATAGCTTTTCACACATTTATGCTCGATCCTAAAAAAAATTTATACATTTATCTCCCTTAAATTTGGTCTCTTTTTCTCACGCTCCCTCTCTGGCCTGGAACCCTTATTCCCCACCACCCGTTATCACCATGATAGGCACATAAAAGAATATCGAAAGTTGATAGAGCAGATATCAAATTGGATGGTGATCATCACGGGGACGTGTGACATGGTGGGGCGGTAAATATGCACATGCCTACACGAAATGACTGACCGGGGTCAGCCCCTGCAACTTCTGGAACAGGGGTTAGGTGGTCACTTGGACCTAGCGTAACCTTTGCAACCTCTCTGACTAGTAATAGGTAAAATGTAATCTTTATAAATCACTCTATTAAAAATACATTAACTACTTGGGAACATGCAACTTCTGGGTCTCCAAATTGGGCACATGGCCTGAGCTTGCCATTTACCCCTTGGAGGTGCTGGCCTGCCCTGCAGCCAGTGTATTGTCTGAATGTGTGTTTAGCATGACTGGAGGTGGTTATCACAGGTTACATTTCTCAATGTTTTGGGGTGTACCCTAATTTTAAAAATAAAATTCAAAACCAAAAAGCAGTGTAGGCTACCTCCTCCTCTTCCACCGCCGCTTCCACCTACATGGCTACATCCACCGCCTCCTCAACCTCCTACTCCATATGGACCTTGTCTTCCTAGATCAAGATTATTATTTTTTATTTTTACCTAATTTGTGTTATTTAAAGTCATTTCCCTATCCACACTTGCCACTTGCCATGCTCTTAACAACATTTTGCTGGCATTTGCAGCCCTCTAGCCCTTTCCATTACATTTTTACAGCCATTTTAGTGCTTAAAAGTTCGGGTCCCCATTGACTTCAAAGGGGTTCGGGTTCAAGTTCGGGTTAAGTTCGGGTCCCGAACTCGAACTTTTTTCCGAAGTTCAGCCGAAAACGTCGAACCCGAACATCCGGGTGTCCGCTCAACTCTACTTGTCATTTTTGGCAGCCCTTTCACTTAGTGCATAGGCTTTATGAGTGTAGGAGTCCCACTACCTGAAAAATTGTACGACAATGTGAATGAGGCCCTCCTTTCTGTTTTAGAGTGCCTCTTGCTTGCATTTTGTGGCAGCACTTGCACTTTATATACAATTGAATATATACGAAAGAATGTTTCCTAGCAATTTTTCCTGCGAAATAGATTTTTTGGGGGGGTGTCTGTAAAAGTGGCGTACAACTAGGACAACATGGTTCCCAGTAGCGACCTGGGAGTCCAAGATACATCCAGACATCGTCCCCATGCTGTTCTCGATCCATTTTGGTCATGTTTCTGTCACTTTCTGACCTTTTCCAAAGGACCAGACACCCTCCCCTCTTCAGAGCAGGGGGTGCCTGGTAGTCTCCTATTGACTTCCATTAAACTCGGATGCTTGGTCAAGCACACAAATATAGCAATTGGTGCTCGATCATCACTACAATAAACGCTTTTAGCTCAAATAACGCCAAATGTGATCTGCATCTATTTTTCTCATATTGTGGTGAAAAAGGACAAGAAACGCTTTTAGAGCAAATAACACCAAATGTGAACTGCGTCTATTTTTTCATGTATTGTAGCAAAATATAACAAGAAACACTTTTAGCTTAAATAGCACCAAATATTAACGGTCTATTTTTCTCTAGAAATATAGCAATAAACGTTTTTAGCGCAAATAACACCAAGCGTGAACTGCATCTATTTTTGTGGTATTGGAGTAAAATATGGCAATAAACGATTTCAGTGGAAAAACCACCAAATGTGAACTGCGAATATTTTTCTTGTATTGTAGTAAAATATGACAAGAAACGCTTTGCGTGAGTAACACCAGATATTAACTAAGTCTATTTTTTACTAAAAATATGTCAATAAATGCTTTTAGCGCAAATAACACCAAATTTAAACTGCGTCTATTTTTCTTGTATTGGAGTAAAATATGGCAATAAACACTTTTAGCGCAAATAGCACCAACTGTGAACTCGGACTATGTTCCCGTATTGTAGAGAAATATTGCAATAAACGCTTTTAGCTCAAATAATACCAAATGAGAACTGCGTCTATTTTTGTCATATTGGAGTGAAATATGGCAATAAACGCTTTCAGTGCAAATAACAACAAATGTGAACTGCATCTATTGTTCACATAGTGTAGTTAAATATAACAAGAAATGTTTTTAACGCAAATAACACTAAATACTAACTAAGTCTATTTTTCTCTAGAAATATGGCAATAAACGCTTTTAGCGCAAATAACATAAAATGTGAACGGTGTCTATTTTTGTCGTATTGGAGTAAAATATGGCAATAAATGCTTTCACTACAAATAACACCAAATGTGAACTGCGTATCTTTTTCACATATTGTAGTGAAATATGTCAAGAAACGCTCTTAATGCAAATAACACCAAATGTTAACTGTGTCTATTTTTCTTGTATGGTAGTGAAATATGACAAGAAACGCTTTTAGTGCAAATAAAAACCAAATGTGAACTGTGTTTATTTTTCTCGCATTGTAGTAAAATATGATAATAAACGCTTTTTGCGCTAATAACACCAAATGGGAACTGCGTCTATTTTTCTCTTTTTCTCTAGAAATATGGCAATAAACACTTTTAGCGCAAATAACACCAAATGTGAACTGCGCCTATTGTTCTCGTATTGTAATGAAATACGACAGGAAATATTTTCAGGCCAAACACCAAATTTGCCTTTTTTTTCTCGTATTGGTGTGAAATAGGGCAATGGACGCTTTTAGCGCAAATAACACCAAGTGTGAACTGCGTCTATTTTTCTCATATTGTTGTGACATTTGATAAGAAACGCTTTTAGCATAAATAACACCAAATGTGAACTGCGTCTATTTTTCTCGTATTGTAGTGAAATATGACAGGAAACACTTTCAGCACAAATAACACCAAATGTGAACTGCCTCTTTTTTTATCATATTGGAGTAAAATTTGGCAATGAATGCTTTGAGCGCAAATAACACCAAATGGGAACTGCGTCTATTTTTCTCATATTGTTGTGACATTTGATAAGAAACACTTTTAGCATAAATAACACCAAATATGAAATAAGTCTATTTTTCTCATATTGTAGTGAAATATGGCTTTAAACGCTTTTAAAAGCAAATAACAACAAATGTGAACTGCATCTTTTTTTGTCGTATTGTAGTGAAATATGGCAATAAACGCTTTCAGCGCAAATAACACCAAATGTGAACTGCGTCTTTTTTTCTAGTATTATAGTGAAACATGACAAGAAACGCTTTTAGCGTAACTAGCACCAAATGTGAACTTAATCTATTTTTCTCATATTGTAGTTAAATATGACAAGACATGCTTTTTAGCGCAAATAACAGCAAATATGAACTTAGTCCATCTTTCTCTTTTTTTAGAAATATGGCAATAAATGCTTTTAATGCAAATAACAACAAAAGTGAACTGTGTAAATATTTCTCGTATTGTATTGGAATAGGCTACTAAATTAAGTCAGCGCAGTTAACAGCAAAAGTGACCCGCGTATATATTCATCTTTTTCCACAGATAACAGCCACTAAAGGCGTTTCAACATAGCACTTGTACCCCAATAACTAATTGCTGGAATGACAGAGCTGTATTATGAACACAGAAATTCAACTCTGCAACCAGCACTCTGCTCTGGGGACGTGCTGACTGACCCCCCCCCCCCCAACCCCCCCTGTTTCTGCTTAAAGCTGTATTATGAGTCTATCTGGATCCGCAAGTAATGCTTCCCTGCACTTGTAAATGACTTTTTTTCACAATGAGGATTTTCCTATGACTCTTCCTAGCATCTGCACATGTCTCTCCCTGTCTTTGAAATGATTCCTCTCACTATCATTTACCTGCACTAGTAAATTGCTTCTTTCCCATTTTTTTTAAAACAATTATTTCACACTCCCTAGCACCTGCATGCATGTCTGTCCCTAAACAAAGTACGATACCAAATGGTAGAATCTAAGATGGCCGCCGTATTTATATGGCTGTGAAATCACTGGGCTGACTGGCTTCTGAGTGGCTGAATGCATGTAATTATGGGTAATCCCGCCTTCCCAGAGTTACTTGCCCCATGTCCTCACACGTGTAGCCACCATTTTAGCCGCCATGGTAGCCAGTTAGTCGCCATGTTAGGAAAATTTGGGATTTGTTCCCACGAAGCCCGAGGAAATTCGTATTCGTTCTGAATCTAATTTTTCCTAAAATTCTGAAAGAATTTTACTTCACCTGCTTTGATCCCCTGATCTCTACCCTTTAAGTTGCCTTTTGTGTGCTTTGTTTCCTGTACACACTAGGTATGAGTAGTGATGAGCTGCAGGGGCAATATTCAAATTTGCGATATTTTGCGAATATTTGGCAGAATATTTGTCATGTATTTGCGAATTTGCTATTATTTCCTAGATTGCGAAAATTGGCAATGCAATATCCACGTAATGCGTTCTGAATAAAGGAGTGGGTCACTATATCTACATTTTTCAAACTGCTCGAAGTTTAACGAGACCGAAGAAAATGGTTGGAACAGCAGAACATTACAATAGCTTTATATGCCGATAAAGTGCTTCAATATATTCGCGATTGCACATTGCGAATATTTTGGCGCAATACATGCAGCTTCACATTCAATAGGTCTGACTACATATTAATGATTGGTGCACTAAGCATTATTGTGAACTTGTTATATCACAGCACTATGCATGTATGTATGTAGCATATATACATACAGCACTATCCAGAGGAAAAAAAAACAGGCTGGTGTATTTGAGTTTCATTTACAGTATACTTATATAAATAGATATGTATAACGCGAGGTTGGTCGCGACGCGTGGTTGATTAGGTGTGTGGTTGTGTAAGTGTGACTTCAGATTCAGGGACTTCAGTGGGGGACTGAAATTCGTCAGTTCTTGTTACTACATTATATTGTATTTTTTTGTTTTTGTGGTGTAATCCCCATTAATATGTCTTGCACAATTGACAATGCCGTCCAGTGCACATCTTGCATGATGTATGCAGTCCTGGAACAGCAGTTTGAGGGTGCATATCTTTGTTCAAAATGTGAGCAAATTACCCGTTTGGAATCGCACATCGAGTCTCTAAAATGGGCATATTGCAACACTGAGAGCAACTGACAATTTGCAAAAGAGTTTGCTGCTCACCGAGCAAGCAGTCTTTGGGGTAGTTCAGGGGAAGGGTGACAGTAAGGAGGCTGAGGAAAGTGAGGTAGCTAGCTGGGGGACAGTAAGAAAGGGGGGTAGAGGGAAGAGTGCCAGGGAGGCTAGCCCTGATCTGACACACCCCAACAAGTTTGCACGTTTGGCAGTTGAGGGGGGTGGCAGCTCAGGGACAGCACTGCTGCAGCCAGACACTTCCTCTGCCGGTCAGGGGAATGTCAGCTCCAGTAAGCAGGGGACCAGGAGAGCAGGGCAGGCCAGTCAGGTGCTGGTAGTGGGAGACTCAATTATTAGGGGAACAGATAGGGCTATCGGTCACAAAGATCGTGAACGCCGAACAGTGTGCTGTCTTCCTGGCACTAGAGTTCGACACATCACAGATCGGGTTGACAGATTACTGGGAGGGGCTGGAGAAGATCCAGCGGTCATGGTCCATATCGGAACTAATGACAAAGTTAGAGGTAGGTGGAGAGTCCTTAAGAATGATTTCAGGGATTTAGGTGAAAAGTTTAGGGCAAGGACCTCAAAGGTACTATTTTCCGAAATACTGCCTGTACCACGGGCCACACAAGAAAGGCAGAGGGAGATTAGAGAGGTTAACAAGTGGCTCAAGAACTGGTGTAGGAAGCAGGGTTTTGGGTTCATGGAGAACTGGGCCGACTTTGCTATCGGCTACAGGCTCTATCGTAGGGACGGGCTGCACCTCAATGGGGAAGGGGCAGCCATGTTGGGGAGAAAGATGGCTAGAAGGTTGGAGGAGTGTTTAAACTAGTGACTGGGGGGGAGGGAAATTACATTATAGGAGGGGAAGATAGTGCAGATAGAGACCGGGGGCAAGGTAGTGGGACTGGGGGAGGAATGGAAGGAGGGACTAGAAAAGTTCAGAAGGAAAGGTGTAGGGCAAAAAATATCCATAAACCTCTCAAATGTATGTATACTAATGCCAGAAGCCTGACTAATAAAACTGGGGAACTGGAATTAGTGATGTGTGAGGAGGATTATGACATAGTGGGAATAACTGAGACATGGCTGGACGATAGCTATGACTGGGCTGTTAATGTACAAGGTTACAATCTGTTCAGAAAGGATCGTCAAAACCGGAGAGGGGGAGGGGTCTGCCTTTACATAAAGTCCTGTCTAAAGCCCACACTCCGGGAAGACATCTGTGAGGGACACGAAAATGTGGAGTCATTGTGGGTAGAGATAAATGGAGCCAAAAACAATAATAAATTACTAATAGGAGTTTACTATAAACCACCTAATATACCAGAGTCCGCAGAAAATCTATTACTAAGCGAGATAAACAAGGCAGCAAACCATAATGAGGTGGTTATTATGGGGGACTTCAACTACCCAGATATAGACTGGGAAACTGAAAGCTGTACATCCCAAAAAGGAAACAGGTTCTTGGCAATAAACAAAGACAATTACCTTTCCCAAATGGTTCAGGACCCAACTAGAGGGACGGCCATACTGGACTTAGTATTAACCAATAGACCTGATAGAACAACAGACGTGCAGGTCGGGGGACACCTGGGAAATAGTGACCATAAAGTAATAACCTTCCAATTATCCTTCAAACGAGAGTTTCTAAAAGGGAGGAACAAGAATCCCGGACTTCAAAAAAGCAAAATTTAGCCAACTAAGAGAGGCCATAGGCCCAATTAACTGGGACAAAGTCCTCAAAAATAAAAATACAACCACAAAATGGGAGATTTTTAAAAGCATCGTAACATCTAATTGTGATCGATGCATACCTTATAGAAATTAAAGGCTAAGAAATAAGAAGAAACCAATGTGGATAAATAGAACCGTAAAAAAAAGCAATAAATGACAAAAAGAAAGCATATAAATCACTAAAACAGGAGGGGAGCCAGGAAGCTCTGATAAACTATAAGGAAAAAAATAGAATATGTAAAAAACTAATAAAATTTGCCAAACTAGAGACCGAGAGATTAATTGCCAAAGAGAGCAAAACTAACCCTAAAATGTTTTTCAATTATATAAATGGTAAAAAATATAAATCTGAAGGAGTCGGCCCTCTACATAGCAATGAGGGGGGAGTTGCAGAAAGCGACGAGGATAAAGCTAAGCTATTAAATATTTTCTTCTCCACTGTTTTCACTGAGGAAAATAAACTGTCAGATGAAATGCAAAATGTAAAAGTAAATTCCCCTTTAAAAGTGCACTGTCTGACCCAGGAAGAAGTACAGCAGCGACCTAAAAAGATTAAAATAGACAAATTGCCAGGACCGGATGGCATACACCCCCGTATCCTAAGGGAATTAAGTGATGTCATAGCCAGACCCTTATTTTTGATATTCACGGACTCCATACTGACAGGGAATGTTCCACAGGATTGGCGCATAGCAAATGTGGTGCCAATATTCAAAAAGGGTCCAAAAACAGAGCCTGGAAATTATAGGCCGGTAAGTTTAACATCTGTTGTGGGTAAACTGTTTGAAGGTTTTGTAAGAGATGCTATCTTGGAGTATCTCAATGAAAATAAGCAAATTACACCATATCAGCATGGCTTCATGAGGGATCAGTCATGTCAAACTAATTTAATCAGTTTCTATGAGGAGGTAAGTTCTAGACTTGACCGGGGTGAATCAGTGGATGTCATATATCTGGAATTCTCCAAAGCATTTGACACTGTACCACACAAAAGGTTAGTATATAAAATGAGAACACTTGGACTAGGAGAAAATGTCTGTATGTGGGTAAGTAACTGGCTCAGTAATAGAAAATAGAGAGTGGTTATTAACGATACACACTCAGATTGGGTCACTGTCACTAGTGGGGTACCTCAGGGGTCAGTATTGGGCCCTATTCTCTTCAATATATTTATTAATGATCTTGTAGAAAGCCTGTACAGTAAAATATCAATTTTTGCAGATGACACTAAACTGTGTAAAGTAATTAACACTAAAGAGGACAGTTTTCTGCTACAGAGGGATCTGGATAGATTGGGGGCTTGGGCAGTGAAATGGCAGATGAGGTTTAACACTGACAAATGTAAAGTTATGCACATGGGAAGGAATAATGCAAGTCACCCGTACATACTAAATGGTAAAACACTCAGTAACACTGACATGGAAAAGGATCTAGGAATTTTAATAAATAACAAACTAAGCTGTAAAAACAAGTGTCAGGCAGGTGCTGCTAAGGCCAATAAGATAATGGGTTGCATCAAAAGGGGCATAGATGCCCGTGATGAAAATATAGTCTTACCACTTTATAAATCACTAGTCAGACCACACATTGAGTACTGTGTACAGTTCTGGGCTCCTGTGAACAAGGCAGACATAGCAGAGCTAGAGAGGGTTCAGAGGAGGGCAACTAAAGTAATAACTGGAATGGGGCAACTACAGTACCCTGAAAGGGTATCAAAATTAGGGTTATTTACTTTAGAAAAAAGACGACTGAGGGGAGATCTAATAACTATGTATAAATTTAATCGGGGTTCAGTACAGAGATCTCTCCCATCATCTATTTATCCCCAGGACTGTGACTGTGACGAGGGGACATCCTCTGCGTCTAGAGGAAAGAAGGTTTGTACACAAACATAGAAAAGGGTTCTTCACAGTAAGAGCAGTGAGACTATGGAACTCTCTGCCTGAGGAGGTGGTGATGGTGAGTACAATAAAGGAATTCAAGAGGGGCCTGGATGTATTTCTGGAGCGTAATAATAATTCAGGCTATAGCTACTAGAGATAGGTCGTTGATCCAGGGAGTTGTTCTGACTGCCTGATTGGAGTCGGGAAGGAATTTTTCCCCTTAAGTGGGGAAAATTGGCTCTAACTCACAGGGGTTTTTTGCCTTCCTCTGGATCAACTTGCAGGAAACAGGTCGAACTGGATGGACAAATGTCTTTTTACGGCCTTATATACTATGTTACTATGTTACTATGTATGTAGCATGTATGTATGTATGGACAGCAGAACCTAACTACTTATCTCCCACTAACTATCTGTAATTATATATATATATATATATATATATATATATATATATATATGTACACATACACACACACACACATATATATACATATACACACACTAACTAACTATCTAATGTAATGTGACAAATGGAAACGAGAGAGCACAGCAATAAAACTGCTGTCTCTCTCAGAACTGTAATAAACTGTAGAAAATGGCTGCTGGGGAGGTTATTATATAGTAAGAGGTAGGCAACGTTCCTATTGGTTGCCAAGGATGTTGCTAAGCTCAGACAAAGACATTGCAGCCTTCTCATTGTGCCACAAGAAAAAAGGGAGGTTACTGATGAAAAAAAATGTAGAATATTCGAAAATACGAATATAAATCACTATATTCTAAATATTCGAATATTCTCAAAGTTGCGATATTCGTGATTAAAATTCGTAATTCGAATATTCACACCTAACACTAGGTGTGAGTAGAGCCTCCTTGGATTCATCCACCTGTCTTCATCTGCCATGTACAACCTTCACTTTAACACTTACCCTCAGTTCACACTTGCGCCTTTTACAGCGCGTTCGAATGCGCTGTAAAACGCTCAACAAGAGAAAACTTTTGTTTCCCTATGGGCATGGTTCTCATCTGAGCGTTTTACAGCGCGTTTGAATGCGCTGTAAAACGCCCTACGCTCAAAGAAGTTCTGTCGCACGTTTGCACTCATAGACTTCAATGGGAACGCGCGTAAAATGCGCATTTAGCACGCGTTAAAGTGTAGATATGCCCTTTTCAATTGGTCTCCTGAGTCACGAACGCGCGTATGACACGCGTTTCCTATTTGTAAAAATGCGCTGTAATACGCGCGACTAAAATGCGCGTTTCAGAAACGCTCAGGTGTGAACCCAGGGTTAATGAATGGAGAGAGGAACAGATGGAGCTGACAGAAACAGGAGAAATGATCTGATAGATGTATCTTAGATTCAACAGCACCAGCAGCTAGGTGAGGTATTTACACATGTTGCAGAAGCAAAATGGTTCAAAATGTTTAATGAAGACTATGTACTGTAAAGTTGCTTAATTTTGCATTTAGGCAGCAGATGAACAAAAAAGTGACCATAGCCACAAAATTGCTTTTAAAAGTTTAAAAAATGAATTGTAAAATATCTAAAATAGAATAACACACATAATCTAATACGTAACTTTCCACTTTCATCATCTTTTCCTATCATCAGTACCTATGGTTCTAAACTTTATGAAAGTTGCGCACTGATTTGTCTCAATAGTGTGCCATATCATATGACTAATCACAGATGTAAGGCATGATGTCACTATGGAGCAAAGCATACCAGAAAGAACACCAATAGGTAAAATATGACTTGAATTTGTCATTGATGACATATCATTATACCAAATTCTAAACAATGAGCATCATATGACAAACAGAGGTCAGAGAACAGAATTTTAAAAGACTGCATAATAAAATCTGAAACGTTTCTATTTTAAGTACATCACTTGTCTTCGAAATCTTAAAATTTCACTTTTGTTATTTTTACTCGTATGCTGCTATATTATGTATTCATGTAGCTAAATATTCATTCACAATTTACGAATGTAGAACACAACTTCCTTATTAATATACATCTCTTATGCTGTATGGGTTGGTGACCTATTGGTTTAATAAGAACCTTTCCTTTTTGCAAATACTTTTTCTTTGTGAATGTATTAAAGCTAGCAATAATGCAGAAATTCAATGAATCCTTCATATTTAATGTCAATTAATCATAGCACACATTGATTTACCTAATATGATTCTGACAAATTAGAGATATGTCATCAATAAATGTGGAAAATAAATTACATCTAACTCATGGAAATATATGACTTATATTATCTAGATTGTATTGCTTTAATAAATTATAGTCTGCATATTTACAGCATGTATACAGTGTTTTAATTTTTCAGTCACAGTAAGTCTTAAAGTGATTTTCTCTTTTTATTATTTAGCCTTAAACTCCAAGGGTTTTATGATACTTGTGGGTTCCTTCTATTGGACAACAACAAATCTTACTAATGAGCAGAGACCCATAGGGCCCCATTCTTAAATATGAGCAAGTGTGGATTAGTGGGTTGCATAGTCACTCAGTATTTGCTTTTCATTTTCGTGCTACTTTAAGTTTTCACTGTTAGAGGAACACAGCACAGAAGCTGCAGTATTCAATATTTTCATCAATTTAGTGTAAGAGAACATGTAGAATCAAGAATAGTTTCAGCAGACTTGAGGCTAAACAATAAAAAAAAAAACTTGCATGGTAAACGTTAAAGAGTCTGTCAGCAGTTTTGACCCTACAGAACTTTAGACACAGTTATTTCATAAAAGGATCATTTATTATACTCACAAAGGTAGAAATTTTCATGCGTTAAAATATCCAAAATCTGTGCTCGCCCGACTCGAGTTTCGCCTGTGTTTGCTTCGTCAGAGCAGCCCCTGACGAAGCAAACACAGGCGAAACCTGTGTCAGGCGAGCACAGATTTTGGATATTTTAACGCATGAAAATTTGTAATAAATTTATAAATTTGCAATTTATATATTAGTAATTGAGTAATAGTAGTCATCAGTGAATACAGCACCTAAACATTTATAACTTACTGCTAGTCATCACTTACATTTTTTTTTTTTTTTTTTTTACTCTTTTAATTATAGTTTTTTGCAGACTTTCCTCAATCGATAATATTGCAGATTTGTTTTAGGAATATTATTTAATACAGATGAATTTGTACACAATGCAGAAGAGCGCATTGGAATTGATGGAAAAAAATTAAAAATTCAAGATCCTATAGACTTTACCTTTCTAGAATATGCAGTTCACTGTCTGTATTGACATTTTATTCTTATCAATTAACTAAATGCCAGCTGAATGAACAAGAGAAATCAAAGCAATATTTGGTAGACCACTGTTTGCCTACAACACAGCATCAGTTCATCTAGTCACACTTGCACTCATATTTTGAAGGAACTAGGAAGGACATTCTTCCAAACATTTTGTAGATCTTTTGTGGATGTAGACTTGCTCAGATCCTTTTGTCTCTTCATGTAATGACAGACAGGCTTGATGATGTTGAGATTAGAAATAAGAGAATATTTCAAAAATTCGATTTGCCAGTTCTCCTATTTTTTCGATCCGAATATATTTGTGACGAATTACGTTAAAGAACGGCTATTCCCTTTCCGCTAAGAGCCTTGATAGTGGTGTAGAACACTGTGCTTTGCAGCAACACACATAGGCAGTCTGCTTTTGTAGTTAAATAATACTGCGTCCGTATGACATGCAGATGACAGGCGTCGCTTTTAGAATCACTGCATACTTCACTTATTTGGGCAGTCACAGGGCCAAATCTGACCAAATAATCCAAGTATCAATTCAGCCTTACAGGTAGATGTTAGCGTCAAAAAGAAGCGCACTCCTTTTACACCCTTGTCAGCTGATTCAACATAGATGTCTAAAGAACCTGTTCTATTAAACGCCTATACAAGTAGAGCCCCCTGACAGAGTGGAGAGGGTGTCAGCAGTAAGTTTGTGTTGATGTCACTGATTAATCTTCCCTATTCTCTGATCCATCAGAACAATTACCCAGAAAAAACAGAACCTGTCTGTGGAGCATACGCCTGATTCTTGAAGATTTGTTGCACACTGTTGTCGAAAGCTGTGTATAGGGTTCCCACCTCAAGTATGGGTAATAACAAATCACAGCAAGTTGTCTTCGATCAGAAGTGCTTTAATGCTGAGTACATAAATTGACATGCCCAGTGTGTGTGTAAACGTTTTCAGCCCAAACTGGCCTTCATCAGACCCTACAATGAGTAAAAAGACAACATATCACAACATAGAAAACAAACAATACAAAATTACAGATATTACAATAGTCGACCGGGCAATTGATGTAAGGTAAAGCCATATGCGAGAAGACATATATTCCATGGTAAATAGTTTAGAGCAGGCATGTCCAAACTCTGGCCCTCCAGGTGTTGCAGAACTACAACTCCCATCATGCCCTTCTGTAGGTTGTCCAGGAATGATGGGAGTTGTAGTTTTGCAACATCTGGAGGGCCACAGTTTGGACATGCCTGGTTTAGGGTGTAAGTTATTACATTTCCTCCTCCTGTTAAGAGTTAAAAATTGAGAACTATATATACCTCTGCTGCATGTAAGTGGTATATAGGGATGGAAATATGATATATGGGTGTTAAGGATATCAACATCAGAGTAACATGGATTAGTATTGTGTATTGTGAGAGAAGAAGGTCCCCTAATTGGTGGGGGATTCTACAATCTATGTATAGACACCCGGACATGACGGTTGAAAGACAAATAAATATTTTTGGTAAGATGTCCTCCTGAATGTCCTTATTGATGCGGGGTTCTGCAATCTAGGCAAAAATACTTTGACATGCTGGTTTGAATAATTACAGAGATAAACAATAAAATATCGGTGTCAGCAGTAAGTTGGGGTTGACGTCACTGATTAATTTTCCCCATTCTCTGATCCGTCAGAACAATAACCAACAAAAAACAGATCCTGTCTGTGGAGCATACGCCTTCACTCGGTCAGCATTTGCTCAATAATCCATTAGTATTGCTAAAGGAGAAAAAAAAAAAACGGAGATGTCACATGAATGGAATTTTTGCATGTATTCTGTGTTTTCTACCCACTCCTGCTTTTGGCTACCAAATCATAGGCCAAATATGATGGGAATATACAGACCTTAAAGCTTCTACACAGACAGATCAGAAGAAGTGTCAAATAAATGATGATGTCAGCCAGGCCGAAAGCCAAAATAGTGCATCAGTCATGAAGTGAAGAGGGTGGGAACAGCATGAGGAGACCACAGAGTGGCCCAATGACAGGGTCTGGAGTTGGAAGCAGTATGAGGAGTCCCTAGGTGGCGGCAGCAGCAGCATTAGGAGAAGGCCACCAAGTGGGCACACTGACCGAGTCTGCAGGTGGCGGCAGCATAAGGAGACCACATAGCAGCACAATGCACGAGTCTGAAGGTGGCAGCAGTACAAGGAGGCCACCGAGTGGCACACTGACTGAGTCTGGAGGTGGCAGCAGCATGAGGAGACCACAGAGCGGCACAATGACAGGGTGTGGAGGTGGCGGTAGCAGAATCAGGAAGAGGCCACAGAGTGGCACAATGACAGAGTCTGGAGGTGGCAGGAGCATCAGGAGGCCCCAGAGTGGCAAGGTGACATACCTGGAGGTGGGTGGCAATACCAGTACCCGCTGAAGATGGTGGGTGAAAGAAGGAGCACTTGACATAAGATGTGTGGCATCAGGCGGGTAAGAGCATTAGAATAGTAGCTGAGGGAGGTAGCCAGAAGAAACCAGTTTCTTATGTCAAATTGTTGGTGTGGCACCATGGATGATCTAGTCTTATGCATTAGGCATTGCTGTGTGGAAATCCTGGCTGATCCACGCCTGATTCATCTGGATGCAGTGTCCCTCTCTGTGCTATATGTGGGCACTTTAAACTCTTGCTAAATGTCATATCAAATGTATTGTGGTATCATGCTATAATTTCCTTTAACAGGCGGAGTGATTTGAGGTGAAAGGGACGTAGTGGAGGAAGTATGTCCTAGTGCAGTTTCTGTGCTGCAGAAAAGCCCCTGTAGTGTCCATAAAGCAATACCGCAGATAGATGCGGGCTGGTGTGAATTAGTTTGCATTTTTGTGCAGGGTTAGTGCATAGTGTATTCCCCTGTATTGGTGCAGCCGCTCTTATGGACGTCGTTACGCAAGCGCACAGTGTGTGAAACTTAAATACAAAATTTCACTGCAGCGTAATTTGGTCCATACCGCAAAAAGAACTTTCCCACATATAACTGCAGCAGTGAACACTGAATATATCTTGATTTTTCTACAGGAGTCTTCCCCGTCACATCCTTAAAGCTTGTAAAAAAAGCGGGATCTTGACATAGGGTCCACTTTATATGATGGATTTGGTGATTTTTGTAATGGGGACACTACTCTGCTCGGTTTTCCTTCCTTTGAGGGATATCTGGCTTTTGTTGTGTTGTAGACCCAATACTGGGGCTCCACATTTATTTTGCATATTACTGTTTCCCAGGGAGCTTTGCACTTCGGATTGCTGTGTTGAGACTCTTAAATGAGGCTCCGCTGTGTTTTCTGTAGCTGAGATAAGCTATTGTTGCGTTTGAGTAGTCTCTAAGGCATTTCTCCTAGTTAGCCAGAATCCTACTCCACACTGATGAGGGGCAACACCCTGAAACAGCTGTCTGTGGATGTATAACTGGCTTAGGTCTTCCCCATCACATCCTTAAAGCTTGTAAGAAAGTGGGATCTTGACATAGGGGCCACTTAATATGGTGGATTTGGTGATCTGTGCAATGAGGACACCCCTGTGCTCGGTTGTCCCTCCTTTGAGGGATATCTGGCTTTTGTTGTGTTATAGACCCAATATTGGGGCTCCACATTTATTTTGCATATTACTGTTTCCCAGGGAGATTTGCGCTTTGGATTGCTGTGTTGAGACTCTTTTGAATCACAAGAAAAAAAAAAACAAAAACAAAAAAAACAGCCTGGTTCTAAGAACTCCAATTAAAGCAGGCATAGAACACGAGGTTGAGTGGCGCATGTTTGATTAAGTGTGTCTCCGTTTGTATAAGTGTGTGATTTAAGATTAAGTGAGGGAGTATCTGATAACTAAATTATTTGTGGGCATTAATGAATGGCTGTATTTTACTGTATTGCCACTGGGAATTGATTCTGCTACAACCTTCATTGTGCTGTGATAACATTTTTTTTTTCTTTCTCCAGGGGTTGCACAGGTGGGTAATTAGGGTGTGGCTGTCCAATTAGGAGACTATAAAAAGTCAGCTGAGGGTAGCTCAGCCCTTTGACTCCAGAGGGGAAAAAAAAAAAAAAAGGCTATTTTTGAGAACCCCATTTAAAGCAGGCATATAACGTGAGGTTGAGCAGCTCGTGTTTGATCAACTCCTTAAGCCCTATTTCACCTATTTCATTAAGGACCAGGCCATTTTTTCAAAATCTGAGCAGTGTCACTTTATGTAGTGATAACTTTAAAACGCTTTTTCTTATCCAGGCCATTCTGAGATTGTTTTTTCGTCACATAATTTACTTCATGACAGTGGTGAAATGAAGTCGAAAAATTTCATTTATATTTATGAAAAAATACCAAAATGTACCAAAAATTTAGAATAATTTGCAATTTTCAAAGTTTCAATTTCTCTACTTCTATAATACATAGTAATACCACCAAATAAGTTATTGATTTAGATTCCACATATGTACTTCACGTATCGATCATTTTGGGAATGCCATTTCATTTTTTGGGGACGTTACAAGGCTTAGAAGTTTATAAGCAAATCTTAAATTTTTTTTGAAATTTTCAAAAACCCACTTTTTAGGGACCGGTTCAGGTCTGAAGTCACTTTGTGAGGCTTACATAATAGAAACCACCCAAAAATGACCCCATTCTAGAAACTAAACCCCTCAAGGTATACAAAACTGATTTTAGAAACATCATTAACCCTTTAGCTTTTCCACAAGAATTATTGGCAAATGGAGATAACATTTCCGAATTATCGATTTTTTGGAAAGTTTTCCATTTTAATCAATTTTTTCCAGTAACAAAGCAAGGGTTAACAGCTAAACAAAACTTTATATTTATTGCCCTGATTCTGTAGTTTGCACAAACACCCCATATGTGGTCGTAAACTGCTTTATGGCCAAACGGCAGGGCGCAGAAGGAAAGGAACACCATATGGTTTTTGGAAGGCGAATTTTGCTGGACTGGATATTTTAACACCATGTCCCATTTGAAGCCCCCCGATGCACCCCTAGAGTAGAAACGCCATAAAAGTGACTCCATCTAAGAAACTAGACCCCTTAAAGTATTCAAAACCAGTTTTACTAACTTTGTTAACCCTTTAGGCGTTCCACAAGCGTTATTGGCAAATGGAGATGAAATTTCAGAATTTCTATTTTTTGCTACCTTGCCTCAAAAAAAGTGTAATATAGAACAACCAAAAATCATATTTACCCTAAAATAGTACCAACAAAACTGACACCTTATCCCGTAGTTTCCAAAATGGGGTCACTTTTTTGGAGTTTCTACTGTAGGGGTGCATCAGGGGGGTTCATGGGACACAGTGTCAAAAAAAAAAAAAACAGTCCAGCAAAATCGGCCTTCAAAAAAACAATTGCGGAAAACTCGCCCGTGTGAAAGGGGCCTAAGATGGCCGCTGTATTTATAGGGCTGTGACATCGGAGGGCTGGCCGACTGCTGATTGACTGCATGCAGGCATGTCAATCTGGGTGATGCCGCCTTCCTAGAGTTCCTTGCCTCATGTCCTCAGTCCTCACACGTGTAGCCACCATTTTAGGAAAATTGCGATTCGTTATCACAAATGGCAAGGAAATTCCCATTAGTTGTGAGTCTAATTTTTCCTGAAATTCTAAACGAATTCGACTTTGTCAGCTTTGATTCGCTCATCTCTAGTTAAGATCAGGGCTCCATGGGGGCCATATCATCACTTCCATGATTCCTTGTTCCTCTTTACGCTAAAGATAGTTCCTAATAACATTGGCTGTATGTTTGGGGCTGTTAGACTGCTGAAGCATAAATCTAAATTATTAACACCTCTGCTTTTAAATCATTCTTACCTTGCAGCATTTTTCCTGTACATCTCCAATATCTGTTCCCTGTGGTATATGTAAAAGGATATTGGAGCATTCTAGAATATCACTGAGTATTCAGCAACTTAATGAGAAAGAAAGAGAGGCGGAGATAGACAGAAAATCAAGTATGCTACTCTTTCTCATTATGGAGAGCACCTTGTATGCGTAATATGTGCGGAATATTGTAGGCTAGGCAATGCCCCTCTGAGTTTCTTCACATTCAAATTAGATTTCCTAAATCTGATGGCAGCAGACTTAAGATGTGCTAATTTTCATATAATGTTTTACCAGAAACCTAGATGAACATTGACTGGGTTATGATAGTTAGAGATGGCCCGAACAATCCGCCGGCGAACATAGCTTGTTCGCGTTTGCCGCGGCGGGCGAACACATGCGATGTTCGGTCCGCCCCCTTTACATCATCATTGAGCAAACTTTGACCCTTGTAACAACTCAGGGTCATTTAGCTCTTCCGGATCGCCGTCTTATCACCTTAGACGGTTGGCACACATCAAGAAGCCACTCCACCACTGTAGATTCGGGTGCAAACTGGCCACGACCAGCTTTATTGTCATCACAGCAGTACAACAAAATCATAAAAATAAATCCTCGGCCGTCTGGCCACTGACTAAACAGTCTTTCCTTCTCTATCAGGATCTGGGTCTACCACCCAGCTCCCCAAGACACATCACCAGTGCTTACCCTACACACAGGGTTAGAGGTTCCCGGCTCCCACAGGCCTTGACACAGCCTGCTCCTTTCCCAAAATGGGAGCCCTGATTGAGGAGCTCAGCCATGATTTATCCAAGCTCCTCAGCTGGCTGATAATTATCCCCCATTACCAGCCTGACTGCTGCAGACAGTGGGAAAAAATAAATTTTCCCAACCTTTCTTGTTCTCACCCAGCTTGCTTTGGGTGAGATATGCCTCTTCAATGGCCTTCCTATGGCCTTCTGGCAGCTCCACTGCCACATATCCCCCCTTTGTTCAACCCCGTAGGGGTTAACACTAGCATCCAACCAAGATGCTCGTGAGAGGGCATTGACCTGGCCTACAGTCTTCCCCTTATTCTGCTAGACCCAGGCCAATAGCGCCTGGTTCGTGACCCGCATGAGTTTAGTACGGGGCAGATAAGACCTACGGGATTTTCTTGTCCATCTCATGACCCAGTACTCTCTTTTACGAGTAAGGATGATGCGCTTTCGCACCCGTGGACCCTCTCTTTTCGTTTTTCTCCTCACATTTGACATCAGCACATGCTCCTCATGTCCTTTCTTGGACTGCTGCAACTCTCGACTGAACTGTTCCCCCACTTCAGCAGACTCTTCTTCAGCCTTATCTTTGGTCTTGGGAACATCCGAGGATTTCTCCCACTCCAGCTCATCAGCCTCAGCTTCTTCAGCCTTTGAGTCTCTTTCGGAGTCTTCAGTCACTTTGATAGCCTTTTCATCCTTCTCGGACACAGCATCACATACTTGCATTCTTAGCTCCTCCTCCTCATCTTTCTCATCAGGGTTAGAGGCACCGGGGGCATCGGGGTCTTCACCAGACTCGTTGTCTTCTGGCAATCCCTCCAGAGGTTCACTCCGGAAACTGTTCTCCTCTTGTGCAGGCTCTACGATAGCCACCTCACAGCGGTAGACAACATCTTTATGGTGGACGTCAATCCCCTCGTATTTCTTCCCCAGCGGACCGCTGGCTGAAGTAATGTCTTGCATGACCAAGTCTTGGCTACACCCCGCCATGAGTCTCTTGGCTTCTGCATCCACATCAGCCCCATCAACGGGTTCAGCAGAAAGATCATCCATCTTCTCTGCCTCGGTTGGTACTGCAGAGCCACCATCTCCAGACCCATTCTTAACAGGCTCTGCCTTCTTGGCCTCTTTCAGAGAATCCTCCTCTTGAGGTTTCTCCTTTTCTTTCACCTGCCGCACAAGAGCACGCTGAGACTTCCCCAACTCATAGACGTTCTTCTCGACGTCCTCCTTTGAGCTAATGAGATCCTCCATCTCTGCTCTGAGTTGCCTGTTCAGCCTCTCAAATGTCACGCTCCTCAAGCGCTTTTTCAAGGGCTCTAGCCAAGGAGTGGGCCTTGGTCTTCTTTTTAGTTTTTCGCACCAGCTTGTTAGCAGCGCCCCACTCTTGGGCCTTCTGTTCTAGCTGCTCTTCACTCTGTTCTGGTGTAACAGCAGTTGTAGGAGTACCACCATTCTTCCTTAGACACTCTGTGGGATTTCCACCCAGGGACTCTTCAAGCTTATTGTTGAGGTCTACTAGAGACTTGTGTCTTTCTGGAGTCTTTTCCCTTCCCCAGGACACCAGGCGGTAGACCCTTCAGTTCACTCATCTTTTCCAGGGTCTCCTCTTTTGACCCTTCTGCAGCCTTCTTTAGTGACTCCGTGACGACAGCTAGTCCCTTTTCTATCATATCTAGGGACCGTGTGGCGAGAGTGAGATCAGCCTCCTGTTTGCAGCTGTACTGTCCTGTCAGGTCATATGAGCTTCAGACACTAGGCTGACATCACCCGACTGAACTCTCGTCTCGTCAGATATAACGGTCATCTGGTCGCTACTAGTAACCACTTTAGATTGGCAAGACCACGACATGGAAGCCTCTCTCTCCAAGTTGCTATCAGTCACAGAACATGCGTTATATATACCGCTCGTGTATTTCTCAATCCTGTCCTCTAGGGGCACCGATGAGCTAATCCCCACCTGGGATATTTTATTAATCATAGAAACCTGTGGAGACTGCATATCCACTTCTAGTACATGTGGTACACCCTCTAGGACTGCCCCATGTACTTGCGCATTTTTCACAGTGGTTGCCCTCAGTTGTGAGCTCTCAACATCAATTAGCATTTTTATACCATCCACATTTTTACCAACAGGGGGAGCTTCTTCCCTGACCACACCCTTTAAAGGCGCAGGTATATCATCGTCACACATATCATTAGGCATTTCAAGTAACTTGTTTTCTATGTGCAGCACCTTCACATTATCCACAACAACATTATGCTTTTCGGCAAATATGGTACCATCGCTTTGTAAGAGAAAAGACATGTCATCATCATCATGTCTTGCACATGACATCACATTTTCATCTTTAACTACACAACTGTTTTCAATGGTCTTTTCCCTTACACCTTTACTTAAAGGGACAGGTACAGGTTCTGCAGGAGCGTCACCACTACAGATGAGCGAACTTTTAAAAAAAGTTTGGCGTTCGGGTTGTGGTAATCGCCGCATCCCGTTATGGATTCCACTACCGCGGACTATCGCGGCATATGGAATCCATAAGGGGCGGCTTCCACCAACCCGAACTGTTAAACAGCCGAAGGACCTGGGGTGACGTCACCGTCATGTGATCAGTGCAGGGGGCGTGGCTCAGCACTGGATTTGATCCCGTGCTGAACCACGCCCCTGCACTGATCACATGACGGTGACGTCACCCCAGGTCCTTTGGCTGTTCAACAGTTCGGGTTGGTGGAAGCCGCCCCTTATGGATTCCATATGCCGCGATAGTCCGCGGTAGTGGAATCCATAACGGGATGCGGCGATTACCACAACCCGAATGCCGAACTTTTTTTAAAAGTTTGCTCATCTCTAGTAACCACTTTCTACAGAAGTGTCCCGATTGCCCCACATCATGTCATGCATAATTTTATTTGCCATATCAAGTTCATCAGTCCCAGTTCCCACTAGAGCCTCACGCTCAGTGAAAACCATCGGATAGTCCTTCTTATCCGCACAATTGTCCAGCACATAGTCCCCAGCAACCATGCTGGCACATACCAGGCTCCCATGGCTTCCTGCATCCAACGACGTTTGGACTGGACTGCTATTTTTCATAGCGCCACCCATTTTTTTTGCTTTGATCATGGGCACCTTACGTGGCACAAAAACCTTCTCCCCTCCAGATTCCTGTGGGGAAATAATCACAACAGGCTTACCCGCCTGTTCAGACACTGCGTTTTTCCCAATGTCACATATTTCCGAGACCGTTCCTCGCCTCGGCAATTTATCGCTCACCAGTCCAGCAGGTATCAACTGCCGCCGGCTCACCATCACTGGGTCTGCCACATAATTAATAACAGGAACAGTCTTACCGATTGTCTTCACTGAATCAGCACTCCCGGAAGATAAGGGTAGTCCAGGAATATCTCCAGCACGGTCACCACCCTTCGCCTCAATGCAGTAGTTGCCACGGAAGACGCCTTGGTCTTGTCTCCTGTCTTTTTCCGGACGGACATTCCAGCCGCACCCTTTAGGATTCTGTGCACAGCCGCAGGGAAAATATGCACTCCTGAGAAACGCACCACTCTCCACCTCTTTGTCTTCCCGACGGTTGCCCTTGGCAATGGCATACTTCCGCTTGTCCTCCAGAACTCCAACTGCAGAACTTGAAGTACTCCCGCCATACCATATCTGCCAAAATAAGGGAAAATCCTTGCCCAGTACAAATTCTAGCCTCAGGGTCTCACATTTCAACAGCTCCCACTGCACAGAGCCAGTCTGTCACAAAGGTCAGTGACACCTTAGTTTTTGTCTCTGGACCTCTTGTTACAAAGTCCAGAATTTCGGGCAAGACCCGAGGCACTTGCTGGCGGGAGTCTAGTATGACCCCCAAAGGGATCCCCCCGATCACCATCTCGCAGGACTTTTCCCACGGGCTCCACCATGTTGCAGCCATTTTGACAGGTCAGTTTCTTTTATTGTGCTTCTGACCCTTTAAATCCGCACATAGCTTGCACCACAGAAAAAAAACAGTCCACTATCGCATGAGCAGCACTTGCTCCACTAGACAAAACTTCCGGCCCTTTAACTTCACACACAGCAAAGAACAACTTTCAGCAGCACCTGCTGTCTCGTCATTGCCCCTAGCAACCAAGCAAGTATTTTTTTACTTTTCAGCACGGACACTTTCCGTCCAGAAATCCCGCAGCATTCAGCACAGACAACGCTTCCTGGTGCCCTTAGCAACCTGTTGTCTTGCCCTTTTAGCTCTGCAGCACCCAGCTTCGTGTGCCATTTTCATGCCATAGCATACCTCCACCATATGTAACAACTCGGGGTCATTTAGCTCTTCCAGATCGCCGTCTTATCACCTTAGACGGTTGGCACACATCAAGAAGCCACTCCACCACTGTAGATTCGGGTGCAAACTGGCCACGACCAGCTTTATTGTCATCACAGCAGTGCAACAAAATCATGAAAATAAATCCTCGGCTGTCTGGCCACTGACTAAACAGTATTTCCCTCTCTATCAGGATCTGGGTCTACCACCCAGCTCCCCAAGACACATCACCAGTGCTTACCCTACACACAGGGTTAGAGGGTCCTGGCTTCCACAGGCCTTGACACAGCCTGCTCCTTTCCCAGACTGGGAGCCCTGATTGAGGAGCTCAGCTACGATTTATCCAAGCTCCTCAGCTGGCTGATAATTATCCCCATTACCAGCTTGACTGCTGCAGACAGTGGGAAAAACTAATTTTCCCAACCTTTCTTGTTCTCACCCAGCTTGCTCTGGGTGAGATATGCCACTTCAATGGCCTTCCTATGGCCTTCTGGCAGCTCCACTGCCACACCCTGTACCTCACAGTCAGCAGACACAATCCAGCCAATCAGCAGCATACCCTCCTTCCCAGACCCTCCCATCTCCTGAACAGCATCCATTTTAGATTCATTCGGAAGCTGCAGTCTTAGGCTGGGGACACACCTAGGCGTTTCTGAATCGCGCATATGACGCGCGCTTTTGGATGCGCGTTTTGTGACTAAGAAACGCGCGTCATACGCACGATTCAGTGATTCTCCCCTATGGCAACATTGTCCATAGGCGCGTTAAAACGCACAAAAAAAGCTCATGTACTTGTTTGGGCGTTGGGCGTTTTACAGCGCGTTCAAACGCGCTGTAAACGCCCAAATGTGAACCATGCCCATAGGGATGCATGGCTTTTCACATGTTGAGCGTTTTTCAGCGCGTTTGAACGCGCTGAAAACGCTCAGGTGTGTTCCCAGGGTTAGTGAGAGGAGGGAGAGTGTAGTCGCTGCTGATTTAATTGGGAAATCGATAGCTAGGGTAGTGTATTCAATGTCCACTCCAGTCCTGAAAGACTCATCTGATCTCTGCTGTAAGGACAGCGTCCTGACAGCACCCCAAAAGCCCTTTTAGGGATGCTACATTAGTCTGCTTTTTTTCTTCTCCATATATATATTGCAGTTGCCTGGCCTGCCCGTGTGTGAGGAGCTGCAGGCCCACAGACTGTAGTGTGCCCACTTCCAGTGCCCACCACTCATCCTGTGTGGCACAGGACTTTGCATCAAAAAAGGCATTACATTTTTACACTTTAGTGTAATTTTAGTTGCTTGCCTGCTGCCAGTGTGTGTCAGGCCGACTTCCACAGACTGTAGTGTGCCCACTGCCAGTGCCAACCACTCATACCGGGTGGCACAGTAGCTTGCCTATAAATAAGGCATTTAATTTTTACACTTTAGTGTAATTTCAGTTGCTTGCCCGCTGCCAGTGTATGTCAGGCCAACTTCCACTGACTGTGGTGTGCACACTGCCAGTGCCCACCACTCATCCCGTGTGGCACAGGACTTTGCATCAAAAAAGGCATTTAATTTTTACACTTTAGTGTAATTTCAGTTGCTTGCCTGCTGCCAGTGTGTGTCAGGCCCACTTCCACTGACGGTAGTGTGCCCCTGCCAGTGCCCACCACTCATACCGTGTGGCACAGGACTTTGCATCAAAAAAGGCATTTCATTTTTACACTGAAGTGTAATTTCAGTTGCTTGCCTACTGCCAGTGTGTGTCAGGCCGACTTCCAAAGACTGTAGTGTGCCCACTGCCAGTGCCAACCACTCATACCGGGTGGCACAGAAGCCTACCTATAAATAAGGAATTACATTTTTACACATTAGTCTAATTTTAGTTGCTTGCCTGCTGCCAGTGTGTATCAGGCCGACTTCCACTGACTGTAGTGTGCCCACTGCCAGTGCCAACCACTCATACCGGTTGTCACAGTAGCTTGCCGATAAAAAGGCATTTAATTTTTACACTTTAGTGTAATTTCAGTTGCTTGCCTGCTGCCAGTGTGTGTCAGGCCGACTTCCACAGACTGTAGTGTGCCCACTGCCAGTGCCAACCACTCATACCGGGTGGCAGAGTAGCTTGCCGATAAATAAGAAATTTAATATTTACACATTAGTCTAATTTCAGTTGCTTGCCTACTGCCAGTGAGTGTAAGGCCGACTTCCACAGACTGTAGTGTGCCCACTGCCAGTGCCCACCACTCATACCGGGTGGCACAGTACCTAGCACTCGTAGTACCACTTATCTAAAACAAAATGACACGCAGAGGCAGGCCACCACGCAGGGGCCGTCGTGGTCGTGGTGCTGTGATTTCCACTGGCCCTGGAATAATGCCCAGTGTTCAGAGGCCACGTACCCTGAACCCGAAAAATTCTGAGGACATAGTTGACTGGCTTAGACAGGACACCCAATCTTCAACAGCTTCCGCTAAGAATCTTGATGCACCATCCTCCTCTCCTCCAGCTCAGCTTCGGTCACCTGCTCTCAAGTTACCATGTTCCCGCCCGCCGCCACCACCACCACTACCACCACAGCCGCTTTACTTGATCCGTCAGAGGAGTTATTTACACATCAGTTGGATGCAATTAGTGATGCGCAACCATTATTGCCAGATGATGTAGATTACAGGGATATGTCTCAGTCAGGCAGGATTACACACATGGACGTACAGTGTTATGATGATGATGATGATGTTGTACCCGCTGCTGCTTCCTTTGCTGAGGTGTCAGATACAAGTGAAGTGGTTGATGATGACGATGTGTCCACGGATGCCACGTGGGTGTCTGCTTGAAGAGAAGAAGAGGGGGAAAGTTCAGAAGGGGAAACAGAGAGAAGGAGGAGACGAATTGGAAGCAGGGGGAGGTTGTCGCAAGGAGTTAGTGGCACAGTCAGACAGCATGTATCGGCACCCGGATTCAGCCAGACAGCACGCCAGTCAACGCATGCTGTTGCCACCACCAGAATACCGTCATTGCAAAGCTCAGCAGTGTCCGCCACTCCGCCTCTCACACCCTTGCCCGGCGACTGACAGCTGGCTTGACGGAACTCTTAGCCTGCCAGCTTTTACCATTCCAGCTGGTGAAGTCAGAGGCCTTCAAAGAATTTGGAATAGCCCCTGGGGAGCTGGGGGATTCAGTTGATGTGCAGGCCAGACGCCGCAGCAGAAGAGGACTCAGCCGAGGAGGATATCGAAGAGGATGTAGTAGGAGTAGAGGAGGTGGCAGTAGGCCTGCCTGCAAGTCGTGGCGGTGTCACCAACTCCGCTGCGGAGCCACGCATTCCATGCTTGTCAGCCGTCAGCAGGTTGACCCAATGCGCAGTGTACGTGATATAACTGCCCTGACCGTGCTTTGCAGACCAGGTATCAGTAGTCAGATGGACCCTTGCCCCAACACTGTATGCCAGAGATGCCATAACTTTCTTTTCAATAACATTGTAGAGGTTTGGGATTGCCTTTTTTGAAAAAATTTTTTGTCCGGGTACCTTCCACTGTGGTGTCCCAATAGCAACAAATTCTTTGAAGGCCTCTGACTTCACCAGCTGGAATGGTAAAAGCTGGCAGGCTAAGAGTTCCGTCAAGCCAGCTGTCAGTCGCCGGGCAAGGGGGTGAGAGGCGGAGTGGCGGACACTGCTGAGCTTTGCAATGACGGTATTCTGGTGGTGGCAACAGCATGCGTTGACTGGCGTGCTGTCTGGCTGAATCCGGGTGCCGATACATGCTGTCTGACTGTGCCACTAACTCCTTGCGACGACCTCCCCCTGCTTCCAATTCGTCTCCTCCTTCTCTCTGTTTCCCCTTCTGAACTTTCCCCCTCTTCTTCTCTTCAAGCAGACACCCACGTGGCATCCGTGGACACATCGTCATCATCAACCACTTCACTTGTATCTGACACCTCAGCAAAGGAAGCAGCAGCGGGTACAACATCATCATCATCATCATAACACTGTACGTCCATGTGTGTAATCCTGCCTGACTGAGACATATCCCTGTAATCTACATCATCTGGCAATAATGGTTGCGCATCACTAATTGCATCCAACTGATGTGTAAATAACTCCTCTGACGGATCAAGTAAAGCGGCTGTGGTGGTAGTGGTGGTGGTGGCGGCGGGCGGGAACATGGTAACTTGAGAGCAGGTGACCGAAGCTGAGCTGGAGGAGAGGAGGATGGTGCATCAAGATTCTTAGCGGAAGCTGTTGAAGATTGGGTGTCCTGTCTAAGCCAGTCAACTATGTCCTCAGAATTTTTCGGGTTCAGGGTACGTGGCCTCTGAACACTGGGCATTATTCCAGGGCCAGTGGAAATCACAGCACCACGACCACGACGGCCCCTGCGTGGTGGCCTGCCTCTGCGTGTCATTTTGTTTTAGATAAGTGGTACTACGAGTGCTAGGTACTGTGCCACCCGGTATGAGTGGTGGGCACTGGCAGTGGGCACACTACAGTCTGTGGAAGTCGGCCTTACACTCACTGGCAGTAGGCAAGCAACTGAAATTAGACTAATGTGTAAATATTAAATTTCTTATTTATCGGCAAGCTACTCTGCCACCCGGTATGAGTGGTTGGCACTGGCAGTGGGCACACTACAGTCTGTGAAAGTCGGCCTGACACACACTGGCAGCAGGCAAGCAACTGAAATTACACTAAAGTGTAAAAATTAAATGCCTTTTTTATCGGCAAGCTACTGTGACAACCGGTATGAGTGGTTGGCACTGGCAGTGGGCACACTACAGTCAGTGGAAGTCGGCCTGATACACACTGGCAGCAGGCAAGCAACTAAAATTAGACTAATGTGTAAAAATGTAATTCCTTATTTATAGGTAGGCTTCTGTGCCACCCGGTATGAGTGGTTGGCACTGGCAGTGGGCACACTACAGTCTTTGGAAGTCGGCCTGACACACACTGGCAGTAGGCAAGCAACTGAAATTACACTTCAGTGTAAAAATGAAATGCCTTTTTTTGATGCAAAGTCCTGTGCCACACGGTATGAGTGGTGGGCACTGGCAGGGGGCACACTACCGTCAGTGGAAGTGGGCCTGACACACACTGGCAGCAGGCAAGCAACTGAAATTACACTAAAGTGTAAAAATTAAATGCCTTTTTTTGATGCAAAGTCCTGTGCCACACGGGATGAGTGGTGGGCACTGGCAGTGTGCACACCACAGTCAGTGGAAGTTGGCCTGACATACACTGGCAGCGGGCAAGCAACTGAAATTACACTAAAGTGTAAAAATTAAATGCCTTATTTATAGGCAAGCTACTGTGCCACCCGGTATGAGTGGTTGGCACTGGCAGTGGGCACACTACAGTCTGTGGAAGTCGGCCTGACACACACTGGCAGCAGGCAAGCAACTAAAATTACACTAAAGTGTAAAAATGTAATGCCTTTTTTTGATGCAAAGTCCTGTGCCACACAGGATGAGTGGTGGGCACTGGAAGTGGGCACACTACAGTCTGTGGGCCTGCAGCTCCTCACACACGGGCAGGCCAGGCAACTGCAATATATATATGGAGAAGAAAAAAAAGCAGACTAATGTAGCATCCCTAAAAAGGGCTTTTTGGGGTGCTGTCAGGACGCTGTCCTTACAGCAGAGATCAGATGAGTCTTTCAGGACTGGAGTGGACATTGAATACACTACCCTAGCTATCGATTTCCCAATTAAATCAGCAGCGACTACACTCTCCCTCCTCTCACTAACCCTGGGAACACACCTGAGCGTTTTTCAGCGCGTTCAAACGCGCTGAAAAACGCTCAACATGTGAAAAGCCATGCATCCCTATGGGCATGGTTCACATTTGGGCGTTTTAAAGCGCGTTTGAACGCGCTGTAAAACGCCCAACGCCCAAACAAGTACATGAGCTTTTTTTGTGCGTTTTAACGCGCCTATGGACAATGTTGCCATAGGGGAGAATCACTGAATCGTGCGTATGACGCGCGTTTCTTAGTCACAAAAACGCGCATCCAAAAACGCGCGTCATACGCGCGATTCAGAAACGCCTAGGTGTGTCCCCAGCCTAAGACTGCAGCTTCCGAATGAATCTAAAATGGATGCTGTTCAGGAGATGGGAGGGTCTGGGAAGGAGGGTATGCTGCTGATTGGCTGGATTGTGTCTGCTGACTGTGAGGTACAGGGTGTGGCAGTGGAGCTGCCAGAAGGCCATAAGAAGGCCATTGAAGTGGCATATCTCACCCAGAGCAAGCTGGGTGAGAACAAGAAAGGTTGGGAAAATTAGTTTTTTCCCACTGTCTGCAGCAGTCAAGCTGGTAATGGGGATAATTATCAGCCAGCTGAGGAGCTTGGATAAATCGTAGCTGAGCTCCTCAATCAGGGCTCCCAGTCTGGGAAAGGAGCAGGCTGTGTCAAGGCCTGTGGAAGCCAGGACCCTCTAACCCTGTGTGTAGGGTAAGCACTGGTGATGTGTCTTGGGGAGCTGGGTGGTAGACCCAGATCCTGATAGAGAGGGAAATACTGTTTAGTCAGTGGCCAGACAGCCGAGGATTTATTTTCATGATTTTGTTGCACTGCTGTGATGACAATAAAGCTGGTCGTGGCCAGTTTGCACCCGAATCTACAGTGGTGGAGTGGCTTCTTGATGTGTGCCAACCGTCTAAGGTGATAAGACGGCGATCTGGAAGAGCTAAATGACCCCGAGTTGTTACATATGGTGGAGGTATGCTATGGCATGAAAATGGCACACGAAGCTGGGTGCTGCAGAGCTAAAAGGGCAAGACAACAGGTTGCTAAGGGCACCAGGAAGCGTTGTCTGTGCTGAATGCTGCGGGATTTCTGGACGGAAAGTGTCCGTGCTGAAAAGTAAAAAAATACTTGCTTGGTTGCTAGGGGCAATGACGAGACAGCAGGTGCTGCTGAAAGTTGTTCTTTGCTGTGTGTGAAGTTAAAGGGCCGGAAGTTTTGTCTAGTGGAGCAAGTGCTGCTCATGCGATAGTGGACTGTTTTTTTTCTGTGGTGCAAGCTATGTGCGGATTTAAAGGGTCAGAAGCACAATAAAAGAAACTGACCTGTCAAAATGGCTTGCAGGCAGGCCTACTGCCACCTCCTCTACTCCTACTACATCCTCTTCGATATCCTCCTCGGCTGAGTCCTCTTCTGCTGCGGCGTCTGGCCTGCACATCAACTGAATCCCCCAGCTCCCCAGGGGCTATTCCACATCCCGGATACGACAGTGTCACGCTGTCTTGGGGTTGACTTGCCTGAAAGCAGAGAGTCACACAGGACCAGCACTCCTGTCCTCCCTGAACGCACAGGTGGATCAGTGGCTGACCTCGCACCAACTGGAGATTGGCAAAGTGGTGTGTGACAATGGAACAAATTTGTTGTCAGCATTGAATTTGGGCAAGTAGTCACATGTGCCGTGCATTTGGAACAAATGAAGGCCTTACAGAAAGGTCTCTCTTTCAGCCCCACTACAGGGTTTGATAGTTTTCAGTTTGAAATTGACTTACAACAATTTTATCGCAAAATCAGGCTGAAAGCACATTTTGCTCAACCCAGAGAAATGGGGGCTGCATTGGTAGGAAATGATAAAAAAAGTAAGGAGGGTCAATTAAATCTACAGGACTTGGGTCTTAGGTTGAACAGCACTTTTATGCCACCTAAAATATACCATCCGGCTGAGACTTATATACAGTTTGTCTCCAAGGACATTGAGACCTATATTCGGTCCATGAAACAAGGAAACACGCGATTGAGTCATAACATGACTTCTATGGAAAAAGCCGCAGTTAAAACGCTCATGGGAGATGAGTCATTAGTAATAAAACCGGCTGATAAAGGCGGCTCCATAGTAATCATGGATAAGATTAAATATGTACGGGAAGTGATGCGTCAGTTATCAGATACTGACACGTATGAGGCTTTATCATATGATCCTGTTTTCCGCATAAAAGAAAAAATAAAACAAATGTTAGATCATTATGAGACGCGAGGGGTCATTGATAGCCATTTACGTGAATTTTTGACAAAACAGTCACCCATCACTCCCGTACTATATGTATTGCCTAAAGTGCACAAAACATTGGTGGACCCGCCTGGTCGGCCTATCGTGGCCTCTGTGGACTCAGTTCTGTCACCTTTATCCATCACCCTGGAGAAGATACTTACACCGTTGACTAAGAAGGCCCGGTCCTTCCTATTGGACACGACACATTTTTTGAGAATTATTAAGGATCTGCAAAACGTTCCATCGGACAGTTGGCTGGTAACAATCGACGTTGTGAGTCTTTACACATCTATAGACTACGAAAAAGGAATCGCCGCGATAGTCGATTTATTACGTACCAGCACATATACGGACCCACAACAA
The DNA here is from genome assembly GCA_033119425.1 of Bufotes viridis. Classification (NCBI taxonomy): domain Eukaryota; kingdom Metazoa; phylum Chordata; class Amphibia; order Anura; family Bufonidae; genus Bufotes; species Bufotes viridis. The sequence goes on from CM065595.1 coordinate 48,982,313, forward strand.
GAACTGTTTTTGCAGATGTTACGTCTTGTTCTTTATGAGAATTATTATTTGTTTGAGGATGCATATTATTTGCAGAGGCGGGGAACCGCGATGGGGTCGAATGTGGCCCCGCCCTATGCTAACGCATTTATGTCGGTCTTCGAGGAGTCCCATGTGTACAACAACATATTGTTTCAAGAGAATGTTTTAATGTGGAGAAGATTTATAGACGACATATTTTGCGTGTGGGCGGGGCCACATGAGACCCTATCCGTGTTCTTCGACTATTTGAATAATGTTTGTGAGGGTCTCCGGTTCACCATGACATGTGACAGTCAGAGAGTGAGTTTTCTTGACACAGTGGTAATTAAGGATGTACAGGGCCGCCTTTCAACAGACCTGTTTAGGAAGCCCACTGACAAAAATAGTATTTTACATTTCTCCAGTGCCCACCCACCATCCTTAAGGAGATCCATTCCGAAATCCCAATTTCAACGGGCCAGTCGTATTGTCCTGGACCCCCAGGTTCGTGAGCAGAGATTGGACGAGATGTCCGAGAGATTCCGCCAAAGGGGATATCCAAAACACATCTTGGATAAAGCCAGGTCTGACCTCACTGCCCAGATTGTACCAAAGACAAAGACACAGAGAATTGCTTTTGTACATAAATATCATCCACTGAATATACATCTGGATAGTGTGGTCAGAAAACACTGGCGTATATTAACAGAAGCATATCCGACAGTGGAGGAATTTAAACATCCACCTCTGGTGTGCAATAAGAAGAATTCTAGTTTAAAGGATAAGCTGTTTCATGCAGACATTGGAAACAGTAAAGAGAAATTGACACAAAGTGTTTTTCGGAGTGTTAGGAAGGGTACGTTTCCATGTCTCCACTGTCTGCAGTGTTCCCACATAATCAAGGGCCCGGAGTTTTTTCATCCACGTACAGGCCTGGCTTACAAAGTAAAGGGTTATTTTACCTGCGAGTCAAAAAATGTGATTTATTTAATCAAATGTCCATGTGGCCTTGGTTATGTGGGTGAGACAATGCAGACAGTGAGAGACAGGATATGCAAACATAAGTCTACAATCAGGACCAAGAATTTATTATTACCATTACCATATCATTTTGATAAATTCAAACATTCTATAGCGCAGCTGAGATTTCAGGTTCTTTAACGAGTTGAGCGCCCAAGGAGGGGAGGAGACATCAAAAAAATACTTCTTCGCCGTGAGGCGTTTTGGATACACACTTTAAACACCTTGCACCCGAATGGCCTCAATCGCGATTATGAAATTGCTCATCTTTGATCCTCAATTATGTTCATTTTAGATTGGATATATTTGTATATACTATACTTACAGATTTTGTCTCTCCTTTCTCCTAGAGTCACCTGACCCGCTGAACTACTGGGGTACAGTACACTTCAGTTTAGATACCTTTTGTGTTTTTCCTTGTCAGACCTGGTTCTAGTTTTGATCAACTTTAATATGTAATTTGAATTGCATTGAGTATGTAATTGATCGACATTTTTGATTGGTTGCGAGTGAAGGCCCGCCCCCTTGATAGGCGGAGTCACCTGAGTTCATTTGTGTTTATTCTCTATATATTTGTGACACACCATGGTTATGTACCTGATGACAAAGGCTGATCGCCGAAACGCGTTATATCAGAACCCTGTAAAATAATAAATAAGAAGCATTGATTGAAAAAGCATTTGTGTGCTGGGATCCCTTCATCACCACATGTACCGTGCATGGCATATGTGTTGAATCTAATTGTACAACGCTTTGTGTCTAAGGACCCAGGCTGACAGGACGTCCTGAAGCAGGCCAGGAAGGTATGTGGCCATTTCAGGCGTTCCTACACGGCCATGGCGCACTTTTCTGATATTCAGCAGCGAAACAACATGCCAGTGAGGCGCTTGATTTGTGAAAGCCCGACACGTTGGAATTCAACACTCCTAATGTTCGACCGCCTGCTCCAACAAGAAAAAGCCGTCAACGAGTATTTGTATGACCGGGGTGCTAGGACAGCCTCTGCGGAGCTGGGAATGTTTTTGCCACGTTACTGGACGCTCATGCACAATGCCTGTAGGCTCATGCGTCCTTTTGAGGAGGTGACAAGCCTAGTCAGTCGCACCGAAGGCCCCATCAGCGACCTCATCCCATTTGCCGGACCTGTGGCAACACTGGAAGAGGAGTATGAGGAAGAGGAGTCAGAGGAGGAATATGGCTTTGAGGAGAAGGAAGACCAACCACAGCAGGCACCCCAGGGGGCTCGTTGTTGTCACCTATCTGGGACCCATGGTGTTGCACGTGGCTGGGGGGAAGAACAGACCGTCAATGACATCAGTGAGGACGAGGAACGGGAAATGAGTAGCTCTGCATCCAACCTTGTGCAAATGGGGTCTTTCATGCTGTCATGTCTGTTGAGGGACCCTCGTATAAAAAGGATGAAGGAGAACGACCTGTTCTGGGTGGCCACCCTACTAGTCCCCTGGTATAAGCAGAAAGTGGCAGAAATGTTACCAAATTACCGAAAGTCGGAAAGGATGCAGCAGTTCAAAACCAAACAAAAAAATATGCTTTACACAGCTTATAAGGGGGATGTCACAGCACAATTGGAATCTAACAGGGGAAGAGGTGAATGTAATATTCCTCCTACCACGGCGGCAAGGACTGGACGATTTACAGATGTGTTGTTGATGGAGTCAGAGACGAAATAAAGAAAAAACAGAGAGTTATTCTCTGAGACTCCTACAGGAAGAGACCCAGAAAACACTTTGGCAGGGCGCCAAAGGAGGCCAATGGAGGAGCAGGAAGTAGGTTGGGGTGTTTTCGATGGGGTCGGGGTCGGCTGCCAGTGGTTACACCCTTTTGCACTTGCAGTGTTTGGGTGTAGGAAACGAGGTAAACGTTCGGTGAAAAAAGAGACCGAATATGGGACAGAAAAAATATTCCCCGCCCCAACCACCCATTTAGACCTAGTAGATCCTACCACAAAACATCTACAACACACCACAACTCCCCGTATAACCCTCCACAACCCTGGGGCTCCACACACCCCAGAACCTTTTACAACAGTACCTTCAACCAATCCAAGATAACACATCCCAACAACCCATTGAAAGACCGATCCAAAACTATGTTCCAAACTCCCCCCACCGTGCGTCCGACCAAATTACCCCAACTTATGGACATCCATATTGACCCTCGACCATTTTCACGCCCAAGCCTTTCTCAGAGAAAGGGCCCTCTGGGACTGAACATTCTCAATAACCGGAGCACAATAAGAAAAACAACCCCGCCCCCCCTGTGGCCACAACGAAACACACACCTCCAATATCCTCTGAATGCCAGTTAAATCTATACTCAACCCCCACAGAATCTAACCCACAAGTATCTATACTATCTGTGAATAACATCTCTACTTATTCCACATCTACTAACCAATCAGAGATTTTTTTAGCCTTACCCCCAAACCTCTCAGAAAGCCCTTTTTTAGGAAGAATTTCCCCGACAATAAACAACATCAATACGGACACTCCGCCAGCCAGACGAACCATTCAAAGCGTCCAGACATTGAGCCCCTTTTACACACCCATAGGACCCTCCACTCCCCAAACCTCTCACAACCTTCAAAACCTCAAAATCACACACTTTTTCAGCCCAACATCACTATCCAGAAAAAGAACAAAAAACGATACCGTGGAAGCCGAGGAGGAAGATCCAAACACGCCATTAAAGAAAAAATCCAAACCACAAAAAACATAAACAAAACAAAAACACAACCCAGTCGAGTCATATGTCTGGTATTATACTTGTGACACCAGCCTCTAAACCCCAAACACAACCAAACAACACCCATGGGATCTTTAACCTTTCAAAATATCCCCTCAAACCTAATGAGATCAGCCTTTTAAGCAAAGGACTCTCTTTTTGTCCCAACAACGCGCCCGACAATTTTGAACTGTTCGTCGATTTAAACCAGTGGATCAGAAAACTGACTCTCAAAAGACACTTTGCTCTAAAAGAATGGAATAAAACAAGAACAACAAACGACACTCTTCCAACCCCTGACACCATGAAAGATCATCCACCTAGCCAAGCGTCATATTGTAGGCCCACTAGTGAAGGCCCCACTCCTATTACAAATCCACTACACCAGATTCCTAACCCGACTCCTTCTGGCTTACGATTAAAATCCAACTACTACCCACTAAAAAGTAGAGGACCTTTTTTGGAGAGTTTTCTTAACATTATCCTAGACGAAGTCAAAAACATAGCCAAAACTACACAAAATCCCAGGACACATAATTTAAACAAACAGGATAAAAAAGCTCTATTCAACCTGAAACAAAACAAAGAGATCGTGATTAAGAATGCAGACAAGGGAAGGGGGTTGGTACTAATGGACCGCACATATTACATTGCGGAATCTAAAAGAATTCTCTCAGACACCACCTACTATAGAAAACTTACCGAAGATCCCACAAATTCCTTCAAAAGCAAATTACAAACACTTATCGAATTTGGTTTTGCCGCTAATATTATAGATAAAAAAGAAAAACAATTCCTCACATGTAACCACCCATCACTAGCTCTGTTTTTACTTTCTCCCCAAGATTCACAAATCCATTACAAACCCACCCGGTAGACCTATTATCTCTGGGATCAATTCCCTTACATCCAATCTCTCAGCCTATATTGACAAGTTCCTTCAGAAGTATGTACTTAAACTTCCATCCTACCTACGAGACTCCTCAGACCTCATCAACAGCCTAGATTCAATAGAATGGAAAGAACACTATATCCTAGTAACACTCGATGTAGCATCCCTATACAGCAATATACAACATGACTTAGGAATCCAAGCAGCTAAACATTACCTAGACTTAGACCCAGACATGAACCCCACACAAAAAGAATTCATCCTGAGAGCAATAGAATTTGTTCTAATACATAATTATTTCACCTTTGACGACACTTTCTACATCCAAACCCGCGGAACCGCAATGGGTACGAAATTTGCCCCTGCGTACGCAAATCTCTTCGTTGGCCTCTTTGAACACAGGATGAATCTCCTTTCCCATAAGGATATATTGTTCTACAGACGTTTTATAGACGATATATTCTTTATATGGGGAGGGAAGACCCAAGAACTGTCTACTCTCATCTGTGAACTAAATGAGAACGACTGGGGCCTCAGATTCACCTCCCAATCTGACCCCAGTACAGCTGTCTTTCTAGACATCCTTATAAATATAACTAACAATAAAATCTCCACCAGCACCCATTTCAAACAGGTTGATGCAAACAGCTATTTAGATTATTCAAGTTGCCACCACACAAACTGGAAGAAAAACATACCATATGGGCAAATGAAGCGGATCCGGAGAAACTGCTCCAATGATGTCACCCTAAAGAAACAACTAGGGATTCTGAGAAATCGCTTCTTGGAAAAAGGCTACCCCAAAAGCCTCATAAAAGCCTCCACCCAACGGGTTCTTAAATTAAACCAAAAAGAAGCACTCCTACCAGCTCAACCAAAAAAGAACGAAAATAGCGCATATCAATTCAATCTAATCACCAGATATAACACTGAACACCAAACCCTCAGAAAAATACTCAATAAACATTGGGCCATTTTACAAAAAGACCCCATTTTAACGAGATTCCTTCCGAAACAACCCTCTGTCACTTTTAGAAGAGCCAGAACCCTCAAAAATATCCTGGCCCCATCTTGTCCCAAAATCAGACCCTCAAACAAAAACTTTATACAACCTGTAGCGGCCCCAAAGAAAGGAGCCTTTCGATGTGGTTTAAGAAAATGTAAATGTTGTAACATGATCACCCATGGCTTAAAAGAAATCCAAACAGAAAACCCAGTGGGATCTTGGGCTCTGAGACAAGATCTCAACTGTGGCACAAAAAATATTATTTACCTTCTGAAATGCGGCTGCGGATTGAAATACGTGGGACGCACCACTCAAGCCCTGAGAGAAAGGATGTGTGAACATCGTTCAAATATAAAACGAAATATCCTTACCCATAGTGTATCGCGCCACTTCCACGAAAAACAAGCCTTACAGTTACTCCCATTGAAATGGTCCCTTTTTCTTATCAAGAACTCTGTCAAAAAGAAATGTTCTGGATTTTTACACTCAATACACTAACCCCGTCCGGTCTAAATGAGTGTTTGGAGTACACCAATTACTAATTATATATTATATTTTAATATGTTTTTTTTCGCACAGTTTTTATAAAATATTATATTTCTATACACTCCCTATCCCCATCACCCAATGTATGTTTTTAATCCCCCCCCCCCCCCAGGTATCTTTCCAACCCCACCACTTATCTAAACTGTTCCAATCACTGAAATAACAAAAGAACCTAACAAAAGAAAGAACCTTAAAAGAATGCCATTCCGCAAAAAAATATTATCCTCTATATTTCCAGCCACTTATCAAAACTTTATTTTTATCACCATTCATTTATTAAATTACCACATTACACCCCCCTTGTGCGCTGAGTGATCCTGTGCGTTCCACGATGGACCGCATAGAGAAGAGCCGTCATTTCCGGTCTCGCTCTTCTAGCACATCCACCTCCGTGATGCGCTCCACCCTGGAACGCATGTTAGACTTTCCATACCTATTCACCCGATCCTGCCGCACGTTTTTAATGGTAAATAGTTTTTATATATCCATACTTTTTAAAAATAATAAAAATATTAAGAATCATCTACCTGACTCCCGGTGCGTTCCACGCTGGAACGCATACCGGAAGTGACGTTTTTAGTCATTTTTGGCGCCTTTCTCTGGCCCTATTTAAACCCAGATTAAAGCAGCTCCCCTTTTATGCTCTTGAAAAGGGGTCTACATACCCGAAACGCGTCGAGCCTCTTCCAACTCCTGTACCACATCCCAACAATAAAGAGAAGTCAAAGATTCATCCTGGAGTGACGTCCGCTTATTCTCAAGCACCATCACAGGCGACCCTGGCGCAGGAGGCTCTAATGTGGACACTTTTTAGTCACCCCACATTACCCTCCTGGGTGAAGTAAGTCTGACCGCACTCTACCTTCTACTATTTGTGATTACCACCAATTGTCAATACTGTGACTCAGACTATCCAGGCGCAGGAGGGTATATTATGGGTTATTTTGAGAAGTGACCCATGAGACCCTCCTGGGTGAAGTGAGTTTTCACATCTCAATATTTTATAACAGTAATGTTTTAATTTGCTTTCCTTTTATTGGCATATTAGATCCCCATTTTGCTAGATTTTAACCTAAGGGCTGGCGCCTTCTTATAGTGGTTTTTTTTCACCTTACTCCAAGGTGCTTTTATCGGTCTCTTTTTTCACCGAACGTTTACCTTGTTGATGGAGGACATGCAGAGCTTTTTCAGTCCTACTCATCGCCACAGCCCTTCGGGATCCAGCCTTAGAGAACGACTCGACCGACAGGTAGCAGACTACCTCACCTTAACAGCAGATATCGACACTCTGAGGAGCGATGAACCCCTTCACTACTGGGTGTGCAGGCTTGACTTGTGGCCTGAGCTATCCCAGTTTGCGATAGAACTTCTGGCCTGCCCTGCTTCAAATGTCTTGTCAGAAAGGACCTTCAGTGCAGCAGGAGGCATTGTCACTGACAAGAGAAGTCGCCTCGGTCAAAAAAGTGTTGATTACCTCACCTTTATAAAGATGAATGATGCATGGATCCCGAAGGGACTGACAGTGTGGGATACGTTTGACTAACAAAAGGCCTGATGACATGCCTTGGCCTCAAAATGTTCTCCATGCTGCTGTATTTAATGTCTGCATACAGGATGACTTTCGTGAATTCTCCGCCACCAACTAGGGTTCAAGCCGCAATGATTTAGTCACTTTTCTGCCTGGAAAACATAAATTTTTCCGGCTGCTGCTTCAACTGCGGCTGCAAAAATGCCATTATTTTTCAGGCATGTGTACATGCCTAATTTTTCTGTCCTATGGTGCAGCACTGTGGCTGCAAAGACAAAACAAAAAAAAAAAAGGCACATACAAGTGTCAGTTCCATTTCGTGATCGTTACCTTGTTGTGGTGAAGGGGCTTGCGTATCACAATGAAGCAATCATCACCTCTATGAGTGTGTTGGCAATGTTGCCACACCCCAGATGATAAGGTTGTTGCTTCATTATGGTCAGACCAAAAGTGATCGGACGGCTGGATAATATTTCATAGAAAAAACATTAATTTCCTTTTTTTTTACTTTTTTTTTTAAGTTGTATGGGTTTTTAATACATAAAATCAAAAATCATAATACAGTCTCTTAATAGTTTATTATAAATAATGACAATTAAAAACATCCCCACCAATTCCAATACAAAGCAAGTACAGAGCTCAGAATTAAATTATTTCATGATGTCGTAATAGTTCGTTAATTCGACAATAGTTAATCAATTCGACACACGTCCCCGGATAGGGTACGTAACAGGGATTAAACTGATAGGAATAGTACTAGTTGAGACACCACTCATATACCCTAAGTTCACACCTGAGCGTTTTACAGCGCGTTCAAACGCGCTGTAAAACGCTCAACACATGAAAACCAATGCTTTCCTATGGCCCTGGTTCTTACTTGAGCGTTTTAAAGCGCGTTTGAATGCGCTGTAAAACGCCCGACGCATAAACAAGTACTTGAGCTTTTTTTGGGGAGTTTGTCGCGCGTTTTGTGATTGACACCACAGTAGTCAATCACAAGAACGCGCGTACGAACGCGCGTTTCCTATTTGCAAAACGTGCTGAAATACGCGTGACTAAAACGCGCGTAAAACGCGCGTTTCAAGAACGCTCAGGTCTGAACCCAGGGATAGGGTGTCACAGCACATTGCTCTGTGCACGCGTAGTGCCCCAATTTGGGAGTAAAAGGACCGACCAGGCTGCTTTTTCCATCTCCCAGTTCCTAAAATCAATTCAGTTTGGTGTATGAGAGTTCGGTCTGTCACTGTGAAGGCAGTCGAAGGTACCGGGCCTAAATTTTTTTTCACAAAAGGAAATCCCTGAAGAGACTGATGAGAATAGTACTACAGAAAATACCACTTATATGGGGTGTGACAGAAAATTGCACGGCGCAGACGCAGTGACCGTGGATTAAAACAAAGGGGAGGGAGCCAGCGTTTTTTTTAACCATCTCCCCGTTCGAAAAATCAATTCAATAAATGAACCCCAGATTGGGGACGTTAGAGGGATTAAACTGATAAGAATAGTACTACAGAAAATACCACTCATATCAGGTGTGACAGTAAATTGCACGGCGCAGACGCAGTGACCCTGGATTAAAACAGAGTGGAGGGAGCCAGCGTTTTTTTAACCATCTCCCCGTTCGAAAAATCAATTCAATAAATGGACCCCAGATTGGGGACGTAACAGGGATTAAACTGATGAGAATAGTACTACAGAAAATACCACTCATATTGGGTGTGACAGTAAATTGCACGGCACAGACGCAGTGACTGTGGATTAAAACAAAAGGGAGGGAGCCAGCATTTTTTTAACCATCTCCCCGTTCGAAAAATCAATTCATTAAATGGACCCCAGATTGGGGACGTTAGAGGGATTAAATTGATGAGAATAGTACTACAGAAAATACCACTCATATCGGGTGTGACAGTAAATTGCACGGCGCAGACGCAGTGACCGTGGATTAAAACAAAGGGGAAGGAGCCAGCGTTTTTTTTAACCATCTCCCCATTCGAAAAATCAATTCAATTCACCTTTCGGGGACCCTTGGTGTTGTACTAGTGAAGTCTTCTCTTGATTGCTGACTTTGCACACATACACCTACCTCCTGGAGAGTGTTCTTGATCTGGCCAACTGTTGTGAAGGGTGTTTTCTTCAACAGGGAAAGAATTCTTCGATCATCCACCACAGTTGTTTTCCGTGGTCTTCCGGGTCTTTTTGTGTTGCTGAGCTCACAGGTGCGTTCCTTCTTTTTAAGAATGTTCCAAACAGTTGTTTTGGCCACGCCTAATGTTTTTGCTCTCTGATAGGTTTGTTTTGTTTTTTCAGCCTAATGATGGCTCGCTTCACTGATAGTGACAGCTCTTTGGATCTCATCTTGAGAGTTGACAGCATCAGATTCCAAATGCAAATAGCACACTTGAAATGAACTCTGGACATTTTATCTGCTCATTATAATTGGGATAATGAGGGAATAACAGACACCTGGCCATGGAACAGCTGAGAAGCCAATTGTTCCATTACTTTTGGGCACCTAACAAGTGGGAGGCACACATGCAAACTGTTGTAATTCCTACACTGTTCACCTGATTTGGATGTAAATACCCTCAAATTAAAGCTGACAGTCGGCAGTTAAAGCACATCTTGTTCATTTCATTTCCATTGTGGTGGTGTATAGAGCCAAAAATGTTAGAATTGTGTTGATGTCCCAATTTTTATGGACCTGGTTGTATGTCTATATATATTGTAGGAAGGCTCAAGGGACCATTGTGGATGGAAGGTACGTGTCACCGAGGTTCCTGGCCTTGGTGAAGTAAGAGTCGGTTTATTTTTTTGTGTCAGCAGCAATAGCTGTTGCACACATTGCTATTTTATATAGCTATTATAGCTGATCCATGCCGGCTCTTACTGGGAGTAGTCAAAGTCCTGGGTGGGTGACTGCTCCCCATGTTCCAGGAAGGGTCTTGGCTGGGATATATAGAACAGGCAGCACTATCAGCTGTGTGGATTACCTCCCTCTGACAGGGGAGCCCAGGACTCTGTGTGCTGGGAGCTGAGGGCTATGGTTTGGGACCTGCGGCTGGATCCAAGCTGGAGGGCTCAGACCCCTGTGAAAGCGCACAGGCTGCCTAAAAAAGCCTGCCTATGGACTTGCTAACACCCAGAAGCTAAGGTGACTCTTCCGTTTATGAACTTTTATGTATGTGAACAAACACCAAGTCACCTGTTTTTGTGTGATGCTCCTTTTTGAGTGAATAAAACACGGACATTTGATTTACAAGCTTGTACATTGCCTCTGTACTGCACCCGCTAGTCCTATCTACCAGAGCGAATCCCATATATATATATATATATATATATATATATATACAGGGGCGTAGCTAGCAGCTCATGGGCCCTGGTGCAAGAGTTCAGCTTGGGCCCCCTTCCCTCAGTGCTTTGTGTGTCTTCTTATGCGGCACAGGGGTCTTTGGGCCCCCTCAGGCTCCTGGGCCCGGTAGCGACTGCTACCTCTGCACCCCCTATGGCTACGCCCATGTATATATATTGTAACAGATCGCCTGGCACCCCGACTGGGTACCTCCGTTGAAAGATGCTCCTAGCGCTTCTTGAGGATTCCAAGCACTCTAGCCGACACCTCAATCACCGAACCTGAGAAACATACGAATCCTCTCAAGCCTCTGAATGCTGTAGACAGTTGAATAGGAACCATACGAATAGGTTTGCACTCCTAGCAGTCAGACTGGAACAGCATGCAATAAATCCTCCCCCAATAATGAGACGACACTTCACTTTGAGGGTTAAACAGGAACTCTCTTCCTGGGGCATACAGCCTCTTTTATTTACACTCCACAAACATAGTACGGCCCACAGGGGTTTGAAATACAACCAATCAATCCGTACAATAAACACAGACACTCCCACACAAAATACAGCGACCAATCAACATACAGCCAGATATATCACAATCCCACATGGTTGTGGATGCTGATTAGGTCACAGCAATGTCCATTGTGAATATTGATTAGGTCACAGGTAATGTCCATTGTGGATGTTGATTAGGTCACAACAATGTCCATTGTGAATGCCAACTGTCACTGGGGCCATAGTCACATGGTAAGAGGCTGACAAGCATGCCTCTCCAACTCCCCGTGACAAAGGTACTTTTGTCACACATCTTCCCTCCCAGGGGAAGACTAACGAGGTACCTGACCTCCTGTCGGTCAGTACCTGAGTTAGACGAGCAGCCCGCCCACAACCGAGTACTGCACCTGTAGTTTGTGGGTGTCCAGCTTTGTTGGGTCTGTCCTAGGCTGCAGAGGGTACGTCTGCTGCCCCTGATCTCCCTTGTGTTCTCAGGCATGGAGCTGTAGGTACGGGGTGGGCAGAGGCCGGCTGCACTCTGCCAAGATGCCAGCTCTTCCGCTTGGGTAGCCCCCTCCTCCTGTTGTCCCGGTGCGGGTAGTTGGGGATCTGGACAGGCTGTCCAGCATCCCTGTAGGTCAGGCACAGAGATCACGGTCCCATCTGCGCCGTCTGGGAGATTGGTGTCTCCCCTTGTTAGTGTAAGCTGCCGCTGGGGAGAGGGGGTGCTGTGTTCCTCTCCCTGAAACACAGGCTGCCACTGGAGTGGGAGACCGCCTGTCTCCACTCCCGTAACATTGTCTTGCTGCTGGAGAGAGAGACCAACTGTCTCTGCTCCCTGTAGGACATACTGCTGCTGGGGGGAAAGGACGACATCTTCGGCCCCCTGGACTACACACTGCCGCTGGGGAGGAAGGGAAACACCTTCAGCTCCTGGGGGTACACACTGCCGCTGGGGAGGAAGGACGACACCTTCAGCTCCCTGGGGTACACACTGCCGCTGGGGAGGAAGGACGGCACCTTCAGCTCCCTGGGGTACACACTCCCGCTGGGAAGGAAGGACGGCACCTTCAGCTCCCTGGGATACACACTGCCGCTGGGGAGGAAGGATGACACCTTCAGCTCCCTGGGGTACACACTGCCGCTGGGGAGGAAGGACGACACCTTCAGCTCCCTGGGGTACACACTGCCGCTGGGGAGGAAGGACGGCACCTTCAGCTCCCTGGGGTACACACTGCCGCTGGGGAGGAAGGATGACACCTTCAGCTCCCTGGGGTACACACTGCCGCTGGGGAGGAAGGACGACACCTTCAGCTCCCAGGGGTACACACTGCCGCTGGGGAGGAAGGACGGCACCTTCAGCTCCCTGGGGTACACACTGCCGCTGGGGAGGAAGGACGACACCTTCAGCTCCCTGGGGTACACACTGCCGCTGGGGAGGAAGGACGACACCTTCAGCTCCCTGGGTTACACACTGCCGCTGGGGAGGAAGGACGACACCTTCAGCTCCCTGGGTTACACACTGCCGCTGGGGAGGAAGGACGACACCTTCAGCTCCCAGGGGTACACACTGCCGCTGGAGAGGAAGGACGGCACCTTCAGCTCTCTGGGGTACACACTGCCGCTGGGGAGGAAGGACGACACCTTCAGCTCCATGGGGTACACACTGCCGCTGGGGAGGGAGGACGACACCTTCAGCTCCCTGGGATACCCACTGTCGCTGGGGAGGAAGGACGACACCTTCAGCTCCCTGGGTTACACACTGCCGCTGGGTAGGAAGGACGACACCTTCAGCTCCCTGGGTTACACACTGCCGCTGGGTAGGAAGGACGACACCTTCAGCTCCCTGGGGTACACACTGCTGCTGGGGAGGAAGGACGACACCTTCAGCTCCCTGGGGTACACACTGCCGCTGGGGAGGAAGGACAGCACCTTCAGCTCCCTGGGGTACACACTGCCGCTGGGGAGAAGGGACGGCACCTTCTGCCATGAACTGCAGGTACTCTGCTGTTATCCTCCTCACGAACTGCACAGATTTCTCCGGGGGGTTGGGTCCGAAGAAAATCAGCCGTGATCTCAGCTCTCTGTCAAATTCCTCCTGCGTGTAGCTGGGTGCCATGCTTGTTCTCCTGAAGTTCTTTCTTTTGTAGATAGGGGCGCTGTACGGGTACTAACGTTGCCCTCACTTTGTAATCCAAGGAATGGTGTTGCCCTGTAGATGTCCTTCTGGGCTGTGGAAATGATCCCGCTGTTTGCCACCAAATGTAACAGATCGCCTGGCACCCCGACTGGGTACCTCCGTTGAAAGATGCTCCTAGCGCTTCTTGAGGATTCCAAGCACTCTAGCCGACACCTCAATCACCGAACCTGAGAAACATACGAATCCTCTCAAGCCTCTGAATGCTGTAGACAGTTGAATAGGAACCATACGAATAGGTTTGCACTCCTAGCAGTCAGACTGGAACAGCATGCAATAAATCCTCCCCCAATAATGAGACGACACTTCACTTTGAGGGTTAAACAGGAACTCTCTTCCTGGGGCATACAGCCTCTTTTATTTACACTCCACAAACATAGTACGGCCCACAGGGGTTTGAAATACAACCAATCAATCCGTACAATAAACACAGACACTCCCACACAAAATACAGCGACCAATCAACATACAGCCAGATATATCACAATCCCACATGGCTGGTCCATTGTGGATGCTGATTAGGTCACAGCAATGTCCATTGTGAATATTGATTAGCTCACAGGTAATGTCCATTGTGGATGTTGATTAGGTCACAGCAATGTCCATTGTGAATGGTGATTAGGTCACAGGCCATGTCCATTGTGGATGTTGATTAGGTCACAACAATGTCCATTGTGAATGCCAACTGTCACTGGGGCCATAGTGACATGGTAAGAGGCTGACAAGCATGCCTCTCCAACTCCCCGTGACAAAGGTACTTTTGTCACATATATATATATATATATATAAAACACAAAAGAGATCAGCAGCACAGCTAAAAAAGTGGGGGTTCAATTCCTCTGACCGTTGACTTGGCAGTCCTTGGCAGATATATCTTCAAAAATGAGGCAGCACTCCAATGTTCAGTGAAAATAATGGACCCGCTTTATTTTCCCATTGCAACGTTTCAACTGCTCCTTGCAGTCATTATCAAGCATACCAAATGGAGTCCAAAAAGAGTGTTAAATACCCACAATTCATAGTAGTTAATTAGTGATCAATTAACAAGTTTTTGCAAATAACATACATAAAATCAGAATATAGAGCATTAAAAAAGAAATGATACATCATACATTGTATAGAGAGTGAATACATATAGAGGGATTCTTCCCAATCTTGTAATATTCGACTAAAGTGCCATAGTGCATAAGTGTGTGATCGTGATCACCTGTGTGTGATTAAAAGGCAACCAATAGGTTGCATCTAAATATAAAAACTTACAGCCGCAAGTGGAAAAAGAAGGCACCATCCTTCGCGTCCCATATCCAGCACTGTGCATGTCCCATTACCCAGACTACAGCCCACACTCACCCAGTCACATAAGGGACCCTCGCGTCAGCCCGTCACGGGATCACATGACTGAGTCACGTGTGCCAGAACCTTGGCTACCCGCAAGCGTGAATTATGAACTCCTTCTTGAAATCGGGTGTCACCAAAACCGGGGACCCATTTCAAGGCGGAGAAAGCCTTTTCTGCCTGCTCATTCCAACGGACCGTCACTGACTTACGCCACTTTAACAACTCTGTCAACGGAGCAGCTATAGTGGGAAAGTGGGGCACAAACCTCATATAATATCCCACAATTCCCAGGAATGATTTTATCCGCCGTGTAGTGACGGGCCGGGGCCAATTTCTGATTGCCTCAATTTTGTGTACCTGTGGTTTTATAATTCCACGCCCAGGTACTTGGCCTCCTCTAATCCTAATGCGCACATTTTCGGGTTCGCGGGTAAGCCTGCCTTTCTGAGGGAGTACAGCCTGCACCTTAGGTAAATGACTTTCCTAGTCGGTACTGTGGACGATGATATCGTTCAAATAGGCCGAGGCGTATCGGCGATGAGGTCGCAGCACAATATCCATTAGCCTTTGGAAAGTGACGGGGGCGCCATGTAGACCAAAGGGTAATACCTTATACTGAAACAGGCCTTGCGGTGTAATAAAAGTCATTTTTTCTTTGGTAGACTCCGTTAAGGGTACTTGCCAGTACCCTTTTGTGAGGTCTAACACAGAAAAATACCGGGCTTGTCCTAGTCTCTCAATCATCTCATCCACACAGGGCATGGGGTACGCGTCAAACTTGGAGACTTCATTGAGTTTGCGGAAGTCGTTACAGAAGCATAGTGTCCCGCCCGACTTGAATATTAAGACTATTGGACTGGCCCACTCACTTTTCGACTCCTCTATGACATCTAATTGTAACATCCGTTGCAACTCCTCCGAAATGGCTTGTCAGGGCGGATGACAGAGGTGCATCCCGGAAGGTCAGAGAACACATCCGTGTTCCTGCCAACAAACTCCTTAACCTCTTGAGCCTGTTTAGAGGAGAGGTTGTCAGTAACTGTTATCGAGTCAACTGCTTCCCCCGAGTCAGACCGGGGAACTGGACACTCTAACCCTAAAAGATCCGGCTGTGGGCTGCCGTCAGTACTGGTCTCCAGATCTCTCTAGGGCTTTAATAAATTCACATGGTATACCTGCTCCGGCTTCCTCCGTCCGGGCTGGTGTACCTTGTAGGTCACCTCTCCTACTTTCTCAAGTACTTCGTATGGACCCTGCCACCTAGCCAAGAACCTACGGTCGACTGTCGGGACCATAACCAGAACCCGGTCTCCAGGGTTAAAGTTCCGCACCCGAGCCTGGCGATTATATACCCCCCTTTTGGCTCGCTGGGCTGCTTCCATATGTTCCCGTACCAGTGGCAACACTGTCTCCATTTGTTCCTGGATCTGGGTGACATACTCAACCACGCTCTTATGTGGAGTAGGTTGTTGCTCCCACGCCTCCTTAGCTACGTCCAGCAGACCACGCAGATGCCGACCATACAACAGTTCGAAGGGCGAGAACCCCATCGACGCCTGGGGCACTTCTCTCACCGCGAACATAAGATAGGGCAACAGAAGATCCCAATCCTTCCCATCCTTAGATACCACATGCTTTAGCATTGTTGAACCGTTCTACGAGGCCGTTCTACGTAGGGTGGTAAACGGACATCCGCAACTTTTTTATGCGAAGCAATTTACAGAGCTCCTTTATGACCTTGAACATAAACGGGGTCCCCTGGTCAGTCAACATCTCTTTAGGTAGCCCCACTCGGGAGAACATCTCCAACAACTCCCGGCCTATCAACTTAGCTGATGTATGTCAAAGTGGCACCGTCTCGGGGTACCGTGTGGCATAATCCAAGATTACCAGGATGTGTTGGTGACCCTTAGCAGACTTCGGGATGGGGCCTACGAGGTCCATCGCGATATGCTCAAACGGTACCTCGATGATTGGGAGGGGTACCAAGGGACTACGGAAATGGGGCTGAGGGCTAGTTATCTGGCAAGTTGGGTAAGACTTACAATACTGTGCCAGCTCTTTAAACACACTGGGCCAGTAAAACCACTGTAGAACTCGATCCTGTGTTTTCTGGTGGCCCAGGTGACCCCCAAGAATATGTTGGTGGGCAAACTCTAATACAAGCTTACGATAAGGCTTGGGCACCACCAACTGTTCAATTTGCTCCCCTCATAGATAATTTTGCCGGTACAGCAACTCTTGGTGAACGACAAACCGGGGAAACATAGATTCCGCCCCCGGTTGTTGCGGCTCACCCTCTACTATTACCACATTTTACCAGGCCCGAGATAGGGTGGGGTCCCGGTGCTGTGCAGTACCAAAGTTTTCACCAGAAACGTTGAGGTCTGCCAACTCCGGTCCTGGTGGCAATTCCTCCACGTCTACCACCATCACACTTAGTTGTCTTCTCCCCCTCCTCCTCAGTGGTGGTCACCCCTACTGCAGGCCCTTCGGCCTCAGATTCCCAGGGTTTTGGGTTCCCCCCTGAGCAGGACCACTCTGATGGGGGTACCCCTGACCTGTGTGTATCGTCACATTTAACCTTTGGCCACAGGGATGGGAAACTGGGGAAGTCTCTCCCTATTACTAGTTCATGTGGGAGGGTGGTGGCAACGGCCACCTCGTGAGTCCACTTGCCGGCTACTGTGGACAAGGTCACCTGAGTGGTGGGATAATCTTTTAGGTCCCCATGGATACACACCACCCCCACCTTTTGGTCCGTATACTCTACGGGCAGCACCAGGGCAGCCCTAACCAGGATCACCAGGCTCCCTGAGTCCAGCAGCGCCACCGCCAGGGTATCTCCCACCTTCACTTGGCACAGGTGACTTGCGTCTAATGTCTCAAGGGCCCCAGCTGCACACAGTCTCCTGGCATACAACGATTGCCGGTAGCCATATTTGGTGTCCATGGGTTCTAGTTGATGGGGACAGTCAGCTCTGATGTGACCCGGTTCCTAGCACCGCCAGCAGATTATGGGAGCAGGGTCTGCGGGGGGCCCATCCCGAGCAGGCTTTGCTGGCACCGGCCGTCGGGTCGACGGCGGGGATTTCCTGGCTTTAACCAGCCCCCTCCCAAAAGAACCCCCTTGTACATCTTTAGTGGCCTCAAAAAGCTCTACCAGGTCGACAATCTCTAGGGCGTTACCCGGAGATACCTGGCCTACCCAGTGTTGGAGAGTGTATGGCAAAGCCCTCCAGAAGATGTTCGATAATAAACGGTCCAGCATAGCAGAGGGGCTCAGTGTCTCTGGCTGCAGCCAATTTTGTAAATGATGCATGAACAACCACCTCCATTTTGTCAGGGAGCTCAGGGCGCAGCCTTGCCGGCTTAATATATGACATCCACTGGTGTTTAAGGTCAAACAAAACTTTTCCGGCCCTCAGGCCAGCCTCACAGCAATTGCCCGAATCCGACACCAAATGTGGGGATTTACTCTGGTAGACAGCTATGTGGGTGCAGTATATGGGCAAATGTAGTACAAGTAATGCAGCAAACAGTGTTTTATTTCACACTTGCTTAAACAGAAAGCAGAACAGTCACTTGGTGTTAGTTCACACACAAAATAACAGAGCGTTTCACCTGAGTCCCGTCCAGGCTGATCGCACAGCCGCATAAAGTCCTTCACAGGGTACTAGGCGCCCTGTACACCTATGTCAGAGTCCAGGCCTCAGCTCCACACACTGCAAAAGCCAGTCAGACTCTCCGTGATTTTCCTTCCCCCCAGCTGAGGCTGCAGCCTGGGAATTTTAACCCAGCCCAAAACCCAGTCCTGGAATGTGGGGAGTAGGCACCCGCCCAACTCTTTGCCTACTCCCAGTAAGAGCCGGCCCAGATTGGTTTTGCAGCCATACTAGGTACAAAGGTGTCAACAGCTACTGCTGTTAAGTTGTTAACACATAAAATCTGGCTCTTACCTCACCGAGGCCAGGAACCTCGGTGACACGTATCTGCCATCCATGACTGCACCCTGCACCTTACCACAATATATATATATATGTGCATATATATATATATATATATATATATATGAAAAAATACAGCAGCACAGATCATAAAAGAGTGAGCGGGTGCAAGCTCAAGAGCTCAGTGTTAAAGCTTACCCAAATGTAAAGTCCAAAAAATCGAGCAGCACTCCAAGTACTGGTGAAAGGCCTCTTTCACACGGGCGTCATGTTTGACGCCCGGATAAGAGGCGGGTGCATTGCGGGAATATGCGCGATTTTCCCGCGCTGGTGCAAACGTTTGTAATGCGTTTTGCACGCGCGTGAGAAAAATCGCCATGTTTGGTACTCCAGACTCGAGCCGGACTTCATCACTGAAGTCCAGTTTCGGTCTTCTGAGAATGCATTATTTTCCTTATAACATGGTTATAAGGGAAATAGCATTCTTAATAAAGAATGCATAGTAAAATGAAGTGGAAGGGTTAAAAATATAAAAGTTAACTACCTTAGCCATTGATCGCGTAGTTGCGATCTGTCCTCTCTTTCCAGCATCAGCTAAGAACTAAAGGACCTGTGATGACGTCACATCACATGGTCCAATCACAAGGTCCATTTTACCATGGTGATGGACCATGTGATTGGACCATGTGATGTGACGTCATCACAGGTCCTTAGTTCTAGCTGATGCAGGAAAGAGAGGACAGATCGCAACTACGCGATCAAGTGGCTAAGGTAAGTTAACTTTAATTATTTTTAACCCCTTCCACTTCATTTTACTATGCATTCTTTATTAAGAATGCTATTATTTCCCCTTATAACCATGTCATAAGGGAAAATAATAAAGATCGGGTCCCGTTGCTAAGCAACCATGCGGGAAAATCGCAACGCATCCGCACTTGCTTGCGGATGCTTGCGATTTTCCCGCAGCCCCATTCACTTCTATGGGTCTTGCGTTGCGTGAAAAACGCACAATATAGAGCATGCTGCGATTTTCACGCAACGCAGAAGTGATGCGTGAAAATCACTGCTCATGTGCACAGCCCCATAGAAATGAATTGCATTGCACCCGCGCGGAAAACTCGCCCGTGTGAAAGGGGCCTAAATACGGAGTTTGTTTATTCACCCATAGGTGTTGCCTATGTATATGATAGAGGCTTGATAAAGGCTCTATAGTTGAGCTGAAACGTCACATTTTTTGTATCGCATGGACCAATAAATCACTTTAATTTTCTACTTAGAGTGCTGCCCTATATTCTTTATACATTTTTGGACCGTGGACGGCGATTCGGGGACACGCACCCATTCTTACAGTTTTTTACCGGTGCTGCTATTATTTTTCCTTTTCTCTCTCTCTCTCTCTCTCTCTATATATATATATAGAAAAGATGCAGTAGATCGCACAGCAGGTTCAAAACTAAAAAAACTGGAGTACCAATGGCTGTATGGACAGTCCCCTATGTCCACAAAAATATAGTATAAGTAATTCCACAGCACTTCCTTGGTAGTGAAAAAAGTTGATACTTTATTTACCGGGTAAAAAGCGACGTTTCGGTGCACCCAATGGCACCTTTCTCAAGCAGTGATAAAACTGGTGTGACATACAATGAATTTATACATGTGTGTTCAATTCAAATAATCAAATCAATTACATAATTAGTGACATGTAAACAATATAAAAAATAGACTATATGCAGTGATCAAACAATATAAACATTATGAAAATATTCTGTGGTGGAAATACATTAATAGATGAATATATCTAATAGCATAGATGAATAATCAAAAACGTGATTATGCAGAAAATAAGACAAAACATGATGTGCTGCTGATAATAAGTGACAGGTGTGTGTATTAAAATCAGATTAAAAACAATACCGAAGAGAGGAGACAACAGCTGTGGCCGACATCATGATGGATCCCTGTGCGTCCCCAATTGCGGACTGCGCATGTCCAGGGAGATTCTAAGCAATGTTACGTCATGACGTCATGACGCCATTAGCGTGATGCATCACCGCCCGCTCTGATCGTATAATCAAGGTTTGTTGTACATCGTCATGGCAAAGTTAGTTTCCATGGCAAAGCGCCATCACCAACATAGCTTACAGGGCTGTGATGTGTCACGCTGCCGGCGTTACTTTGCCATGGAAACTAACTTTGTTTGATCACTGCATATAGTCTATTTTTTATATCGTTTACATGTCACTAATTATATAATTGATTTGATTATTTGAATTGAACACACATGTATAAATTCAGTGTATGTTACACCAGTTTTATCACTGCTTGAGAAAGGTGCCATTGGGTGCACCGAAACGTAGCAACTTTTTTCACTACCAAGGAAGTGCTGTGGAATTACTTATACTATATAAATATATATATATATATATATATATATATATATATATATATATATATATATATATATATATATATATATATATATATATATATATATATTGGTGAAAAACACAAAGTAGCATATTGGGCTCGCTCTCTCTCTCTCTCTCTCTCTCTCTAGCTGTCGAAAAAATTGGATTTGTTAGAATGTAAACTTTTGGGGAAATTCAGGATAAATTCCGAGCCAATATAATTGATTTGTTTATCCTTATTCTAAGTACAATTTCCAATCCTGTGCAAATTCTGAAAAGAATCTTGAAAAGAAGGTTTGTAGTATGGTCTATGACCGCTCTGGGTAATTTTAGTCCTCAATTACAACAAATCTTTTGACCTATTAGAATTAGGTCGGAAATTGATTTTACCTGACTTGAAAGTGTTCCATTTGACCTTAAAATTTTGTATGACACTTTGAGGTCTCCTAGGACTTGTCTCGCTAGTCTCTCACTTATTAGATTTTTTTTCTTTACAAAATTCTGGTCAAATTCAACCTAATTAGAATTGATTCATTCATCTCTACCTACTATTTACAACTCTCACTTATTTACAGAATTCCAATCATCTAATAATTTACATTGGAATTGGATGAAAATGCCAATAGAATTACAATATACCTAGACTAGTATTAAATTAGCGCACTACTGTTTCTTCCTCAGAATATTATCAGTGTACTATATTTACCTATATTTACTGTACTTGCTTCATTTTATATCAAGATTTTATTTTCCTCTGTCCTGAACGTAGAACACATTATAATTAACGTAGAGGGAATTCATGGAATTTTCGACATACAACATGACATATATCATGTTCACATTATATAATTTAATTATCGTAACATAGAAAAGATGATCATAAATGAAGTCTGCCTTAGTAGTCATATAACAAGCAGGAAAATGACATTTCAAATTATGCGTTTTTATTAGGGATGAGCGAATCCACTTCGAATAAGACATACAAAGTCGATTCACATAAAACTTTGTTCTAATACTATACAGAGCAGGATCTCTGTACAGTATTAGAATGAATTGGCTCTGATGAGCCGAAGTTATTGCTTTGCGAAGTCATTGCTTTGCGAAGTCTCGCGAGACTTCGCACAATAACTTCATAAATTAATTTGTACTGTAAAAAAACATTTCCACTTGGAACCGAACCCGGGAAATGTTTTTTTACAGTAAAAAATAATTTATGAATTTATTGTGCGAAGTCTTGCGAAGCAATAACTTCGGCTCAACGGAGCCAATACATTCTAATACTGTACGGAGCTCCTACTCCGTACAGTATTAGAACAAAGTTTTATGCGAAAGACTTCGGATGTTTCATCCGAAGTCGATTCGCTCATCCCTAGTTGTTATTCTTATCAACTTATCACAGTCAGGAACATTATGCAGAAATCTTCACTGCAGTAACTCATAGCAATCTGTCATAAATTCACTTAAGGCCTCATGCACACGACCGTTGTTTGTTTCCGCGTCCGTTCCATTTTTTTTCACGGATAGGATGCTTCCCCATTCATTTCAATGGGTCCGTCAAAAAATGCGGATGGTCAACCGTTTTTGTTCCGCATCCGTGATCCGTGTTTTCATTCCGTCAAAAAAATAGTGCATGTCCTATTTTTTTCACGTTTGCGGACAAGGATAGGCATCTTTACAATGGATCTGCCATAAAAATCGGATCCGTCAAAAAAAACGGTCCGTCATCCGTTTTTTTTGACGGACGCAAAATTTCAAGGAGAAGCGGACGCGGAGGCAGGCAACGGTCGTGTGCATGTAGCCTAAAAGTGATGTAATATAAAGTAAATGTGTGCACATCTGTGTGATTAATTACATTTACAGACTTGTCAATATGAAGAGTCTGAATATAGTAACTATAGCTGTATCGGATGGTTTGTGCAGTAAAAGGAGTTGTCCCTAAAGGACATACCCTATCCATACACTTACTAAGTTATATGATCATTAGTGTTGAGCGAATTATTAAAAAATTTGTTTCGGCTGCTTTGACTTTTCTTGGTAAGTAGTGGGTGCAATGACAGGGATAGGCGATTGCACAGCTCCCCGTCATTGTACCCCTCTCAAGCCATGGTCATAGCTGATTGTGTCATATGATAGCAATATTATAGTGTAAAATTTGAAAAAAATAAAATACATCATACTTACCTTATCTATTTGCTCGCAATGGGCTGGCTGCCACCATCTTGATTGAAGATCTCGCACGAAATCTAGTGCGGCCCGTGATCACGTTGGCCAGCGTGGTGATGTAATACCTCACCGCGCATGGGATTTCATGCAAGATCTTAAATTAAGATGGTGGCTGGCCCATCACGAGCAAATGGATGCAAGGCAAGTATGTTTTTTTGTTTTTACCATTTCAGGGAAAATTGATTTGATACCACGAAGCACGAGGAAATTCGGCTTTACGGCTAATCAAATTTTCCCTGATGCACTCAACAATAATGATCATTATGGACAGGGTGCACAGTTTTAGACTAGAGATAAGCGAATTGATTCTAAACGGCGGCCTGGACGGACTAAGACCGCCCGCACCGCAAAAAAATAGATCATGTTCTGATCTGTGCTTCCGTTCCGCACCGCATTTCAATGGAATGGGTCCGCATCTGTGATGGGGGTTGCCCACGGCCGGTGCCCCGTGTATTGCGGAACCGTCGTATGCGGGCCGCAAGACGGCCATGGCTACGCAACGGCCCTGTCCAATAGGCCTCAGACAAATTTCTCAAAATGGCACTCACCATTTCAAGGTCTGAAAATACAGAAAACGGCAGCTTCTACCAAAAACGTATATATGTTTATATATATATATATATATATATATATATATATATATATATATCTTTATAATTAAAATAAGCGGACAGGGCAGTGTATTATTAAACAGACTGTTTGTTACTACAGGCAACTTATAGGTCGCATATATGACATTATTAATGCTGTCTTTTTATTTAAGAGCTTGAAAGGGGTTGGACATAGCCCTAGAAAACCACACAGTGTAAGGGCTTATGCACACAGCCCATAGTTTTTAGTATTGGTCCACATCTAAGGCTGGGTTCAGACTTGAGCATTTTACAGCGCGTTCCTACGTGCTGTAAAACGCTAAACAGGCGAAAACCCATGTTTCCCTATGGGCATGGTTCTCACCTGAGCGTTTTAAAGCGCGTACGAATGCGCAGTAAAACGCCTTATGCCCAAAGAAGTACAGGAGCTTCTTTGGGGCGTATTGTCGCGCGTACCCCATAGGGATATATTGTGCAAACGCGCGCGCGACTTTTACTTTCATTTTCAGGATGCGAAAATAAAAGTAAAGATAGAGCGTCGTACGCGCGAAGCGGGACGCGCTGGTGTGAACCCTGCCTAAGGGCTCATGCACACAACCTGGAAAAATGGATCTTCAAAAAATTCAGATGACGTCTGTGTGAATTCCGAATTTTGCGGAATGGAACAGCTGCCCCTAATAGAATAGTACTATCCTGTTCTATTTTTTTGTGGAACAGACATATGGACATACAAAAATGGAATGGACATAGAGTAACTTCAGTTTTTTTTGTGGACACATTGAAATTATTGGTTCGGCATACGGTCTGCAAAAAAAATGGAACGGACACATAAAGAAAGTGCGCTTGTGTGCATAAACCCTTATCCACATTTTTTGCGGATCAGAAACTGACCCATTCATCTCAATAATTAATCTCCGTTCCATTGCTTCTGCAAAAAATGGAACATGTACTACTCTTGTCTAGAGATGGCCCGAACTATCCGCCGGCGAACAGTTCCCGGCGAACATAGCTTGTTCGCGTTCGCCGCAGCGGGCGAACACATGCGATGTTCGGTCTGCCCCCTATGCATCATCATTGAGCAAACTTTGACCCTGTACCTCACAGTCAGCAGACACATTCCAGCCAATCAGCAGCATACCCTCCCTCCCAGACCCTCCCATCTCGTCCTGAACAGCATCCATTTTAGATTCATTCGGAAGCTGCAGTCTTACCCTCAGTTCACACTTGCGCGTTTTACAGTGCGTTCGAATGCGCTGTAAAATGCATAACCGATGCAAACCAATGCTTCCCTATGGGACTGGTTCACATTTTCGCGTTTTACAGCACGTTCGAACGCGCTGGAAAACGACCGACGCATAAACAAGTACTTGAGCTTTTTTTGGGGCGTTTGTCGCGCGTTTTGGCCCATAGACTTCAATGGGAACGCGCAACGCTTGTATTTTGCGCGTTTTTGACACTGAAAACGCGCGTTCGAACGCGCGTTTATGAATTTGCAACATGCTGGAAAGGCCAAACCCCAGGTGCTAGGCACAGTTTGGCGAGAAACCAACACTGCAGTCAATCACACAAACGCGCGTAAAACGCGTGTTTACTATTGCCAAAAGCGCGCACAAAAACGCGTGTAAAACGCGCGTCTCAGAAACCCAGCGTTAGTGAGAGGAGGGAGAGTGTAGTTGCTTCTGATTTAATAGGGAAATCGATAGCTAGGCTAGTGAATTCACACTGGGTTCAGACCTGAGCGTTTTGAAGCCTAGCGTTTTCTGAGCGTTCAAGACGGGCGTTAACGAGCGTTTTTTTCAAGCGTTTTGGTAAATAGTGTAGGCGCGTTTGACGCGTGTTTATGTGATTGACTGCATAGTTGGCCAATGACCAAACAGCCCTCGCTATATATAGTTTGGCCAATCTGAGTGCTTTAGAGGTGTGAAATTCCATGGTGGCTGATCCAGCATGTTGCAAACTTTGAAAAACGCGCGTCCATAGGCGCGTTTTACGCTGCACAAACGCCCGAACAACACGCGTATCGCGTTTCCCATTGAAGTATATTGGCACCAAACGCTCGAAAAACGCCCGAATTAACGCGAACATACTTGCTTATGCGTCGGACGTTTTTAGGCGCGTTCGAACGCGCATAAAAACGCGCAAGTGTGAACCACCCCCATTGGAATGCATGGTTCCTGTACTGTTGTGCGTTTTTTTGCGCGTTCGAACGCGGCGTTTTACGCGAAAGTGTGAACTGAGTGTCAGTGTCCACTCCAGTCCTGAAAGACTCATCTGATTTCTGCTGTAAGGAATAAGGACAGCGTCCTGACAGCACCCCAAAAAGTCCTTTTTAGGGCTGCAACATTAGTCTGATTTTTTATTTCTTCTCCATATATATATTGCAGTTGCCTGGCCTGCCTGTGTGTGAGGAGCTGCAGGCCCACAGACTGTAGTGTTCCCACTGCCAGTGCCCACCCCTGTCATCCCATGTGGCACAGGACTTTGCATCAAAAAAAGGCATTTAATTTTTAAACTTTAGTGTAATTTCAGTTGCTTGCCTGCTAGTGTGTGTCGGGCCGACTTCCACTGACTGTAGTGTGCCCACTGCCAGTGCCCACCCCTGTCATCCCGTGTGGCACAGGACTTTGCATCCAAAAAAGGAATTTCATTTTTACACTTTAGTCTAATTTCAGTTGCTTGCCTGCTGCCAGTGTGTGTCAGGCCCACTTTCACAGACTGTAGTGTGCCCACTGCCAGTGCCAACCACTGATACCAGGTGGCACAGTAGCTTCAAGCTTGCCGATAAAAAAGGCATTTAATTTTTACACATTAGTCTAATTTCAGTTGCTTGCCTGCTGCCAGTGTGTGTCAGGCCCACTTCCACAGACTGTAGTGTGCCCAGTGCAAACCACTGATATCAGGTGGCACAGTAGCTTGCCGATAAATAAGGCATTTAATTTTTAGACAGTAGTCTAAATTCAGTTGCTTGCCTGCTGCCAGTGTGTGTCAGGCCCACTTCCACAGACTGTAGTGTTCCCACTGCCAGTGCCAACCACTCATACCGGGTGGCACAGTACCTAGCACGCGTAGTACCTAATCTAAAAAAAAATGACAGGCAGAGGCAGGCCACCCCGCAGGGGCCGTCGTGGTCGTGGTGCTGTGATTTCCACTGTCCCTGGAATAATGCCTAGTGTTCAGAGGCCACATACCCTGAACCCGAAAAATTCTGAGGACATAGTTGACTGGCTTAGACAGGACACCTAATCTTCAACAGCTTCCGCTAAGAACCTTGACGCACCATCCTCCTCCAGCTCAGCTTCGGTCACCTGCTCTCAAGTTACCATGCTCCCGCCCGCCTCCACCACCACCACCACTACCACCACAGCCACCACAGCCGCTTCACTTGATCCGTCAGATGAGTTATTTACACATCAGTTGGATGCAATTAGTGATGCGCAACCATTATTGCCAGATGATGTAGATTACAGGGATATGTCTCAGTCAGGCAGGATTACACACATGGACGTACAGTGTGATGATGATGATGATGATGATGATGTTGTACCCGCTGCTGCTTCCTTTGCTGAGGTGTGAGATACAAGTGAAGCGGTTGATGATGACGATGTGTCCATGGATGCCACGTGGGTGCCTGCTCGAAGAGAAGAAGAGGGGGAAATTTCAGAAGGGGAGACAGAGAGAATGAGGAGACGAGTTAGAAGCAGGGGGAGGTCGTCGCAAGGAGTTAGTGGCACAGTCAGACAGCATGTATTGGCACCTGGGTTCAGCCAGACAGCACGCTAGTCAACGCATGCTGTTGCGACCACCAGAATGCCGTCATTGCAAAGCTCAGCAGTGTGGCATTTTTTTGTGTGTCTGCCTCTGATAACAGCAATGCCATTTGCAACCTGTGCCAAAAGAAACTGAGTCGTGGGAAGTCCAACACCCACCTCGGTACAACTGCTTTGCGAAGGCACATGATCTCACATCACAAATGCCTATGGGATCAACACATGAGTACAAGCAGCATACAAACTCAAAGCCACCATGCTCCTCCTGGTCCAGCATCTTCAGCCACGTCAACCACTGCTGTCCTCGCTGCCCCCTCTCAACCAACCGCCACTCCGCCTTCAGAAGTTCCTGCCCATCTGCCCACAGTCAGGTGTCTGTCAAGGACATGTTTGAGCATAAGAAGCCAATGTCACAGAGTCACCCCCTTGCCCAGCGTCTGACAGCTGGCTTGATGGAACTCTTAGCCCGCCAGCTTTTACCATACCAGCTAGTGGAGTCTGAGGCCTTCAAAAAATTTGTCGCTATTGGGACACCACAGTGGAAGGTACCCGGACGGATTTTTTTTTCAAAAAAGGCAAAACCAAACTTCTACAATATCACTGAAAAGGAAGTCATGGCATCTCTGGCATACAGTGTTGGGACAAGGGTCCATCTGACCACTGATACCTGGACTGCAAAGCACGGTCAGGGCAGGTATATCACGTACACTGCGCATTGGGTCAACCTGCTGACGGCTGACAAGCATGGCATGCGTGGCGTCTGGCTGCACATCAACTGAATCCGCCGAGCTCCCCAGGGGCTATTCCACATCCCGGATACGACAGTGTCACGCTGTCTTGGGGTTGACTTGCCTGAAAGCAGAGAGCCACACAGGACCAGCACTCCTGTCCGCCCTGAACACACAGGTGGATCAGTGGCTGACCCTGCACCAACTGGAGATCGGCAAAGGGGTGTGTGACAATGGAACAAATTTGTTGTCGGCATTGAATTTGGGCAAGTTGTCACATGTGCCGTGCATGGCACATGTGTTGAATCTCATTGTACAACGCTTTGTGTCTAAGTACCCAGGCTTACAGGATGTCCTCAAGCAGGTCAGGAAGGTGTGTGGCCATTTCAGGCGTTCCTACACGGCCATGGCGCACTTTTCCGATATTCAGCGGTGAAACAACATGCCAGTGAGGCGCTTGATATGCGACAGCCCGACACGTTGGAATTCAACACTCTTAATGTTCGACCGCCTGCTCCAACAAGAAAAAGCCGTCAACGAGTATTTGTATGACCGGGGTTCTCTGCGGAGATGGAAATTTTTTTGCCACGTTACTGGACACTCATGTGCAATGCCTGTAGGCTCATGCGTCCTTTTGAGGAGGTGACAAACCTAGTCAGTCGCACGAAGGCACCATCAGCGACCTCATCCCATTTGTTCTCTTCCTGGAGCGTGCCCTGCGAAGAGTGCTGGATCAGGCTGTAGATGAGCGTGAAGAGGAAGAGGAA
Organism: Bufotes viridis; assembly: GCA_033119425.1. Taxonomy (NCBI): domain Eukaryota; kingdom Metazoa; phylum Chordata; class Amphibia; order Anura; family Bufonidae; genus Bufotes; species Bufotes viridis. The sequence goes on from CM065595.1 coordinate 49,011,858, forward strand.
GAGTTGTGATCACCATCACCACCAGAAACAGCCTTGTCATCATCGCTTGCCGGACCTGCGGCAACGCTGGAAGAGGAGTATGAGGAAGAGGAGTCAGAGGAGGAATGTGGCGGCTTTGAGGAGGAGGAAGACCAACCACAGCAGGCACCCCAGGGTGCTCGTTGTTGTCACCTATCTGGGACCCATGGTGTTTTACGTGGCTGGGGGGAAGAACAGACCGTCAATGACAGCATTGAGGACGAGGAACGGGAAATGAGTAGCTCTGCATCCAACCTTGTGCAAATGGGGTCTTTCATGCTGTCATGTCTGTTGAGGGACCCACGTATAAAAAGGATGAAGGAGAACGACCTGTACTGGGTGGCCACGCTACTAGACCCCCGGTATAAGCAGAAAGTGGCAGAAATGCTACCAAATTACCGAAAGTCGGAAATGATGCAGCAGTTCAAAACCAAACTAAAAAATATGCTTTACACAGCTTATAAGGGGGATTTCAGAGCACAACGGGAAACTAAGAGACAAGAGAAGTCGCCTCGGTCAAAAAAGTGTTGATTAATTCACCTTCATAAAGATGAATGAGGCATGGATCCCGAAGGGACTGACAGTGGGGGATACGTTTGACTAACAAAAGGCCTGATTACATGCCTTGGCCTCAAAATGGTCCCCACGCTGCTGTATTTAATGTCTGCATACCGAATGACTTTCATAAATTCTCCACCACCAACTAGGCTTCAAGCCGCAATGTTTTAGTCACTTTTCTGCCTGGAAAACATCAATTTTTCCGGCCGCTGCTACAATAGCGGCTGCAACAATGCCATTGTTTTTCAGGCATGTGTGCATGCCTAATTTTTCTGTCCTATGGTGCAGCACTGTGGCTGCAAAAACAACAAAAAAAAGGCACATACAAGTGTCAATTCCCCTTCATGATCGTTACCTTGTTGTGGTGAAGGGGCTTGCGTATCGCAATGAAGCAATCATCACCTCTATGAGTGTGTTGGCAATGTTGCCACACCCCAGATGATAAGGTCGTTGCTTCATTATGGTCAGACCAAAAGCGATCGGACGGCTGGATAATATTTCATAGAAAAAACATTAATTTACCTTTTTTTTTTTTATGTTGTATGGGTTTTTAATACATAAGATAAAAAATCATAATAAAGTCTCTTAATAGTTTATTAGAAATAATCCAGACAATTAAAAAAATCCCCATCAATTCCAATATAAAGCAAGTACAGAGCTCAGAACTAAATTATTTCATGATCTCGTAATGGTTCGTTAATTCAACAATTTTTAATCAATTCGACACACGTCGCCGGATAGGGTACGTAACAGGGATTAAACTGATAGGAATAGTACTAGTTAAGACACCACTCATATAGGGTGTCACAGCACAGTGCTCTGTGCACGCGCAGTGCCCCAATTTGGGAGTAAGAGGACTGACCAAGCTGCTTTTTCCATCTCCCGGTTCCTGAAATTAATTCAGTTTGGTGTATGAGAGTTTGGTCTGTCACTGTGAAGGCAGTCGAAGGTACCCGGCCTAAATTTTTTTTCACAAAAGGCAATCCCTGATATGGGATGTAACAGGGATTAAACTGATGAGAATAGTACTACAGAAAATACCACTCATATCGGGTGTGACAGTAAATTGCACGGCGCAGACGCAGTCACCGTGGATTAAAACAAAGGGGAGGGAGCCAGCATTTTTTTAACCATCTCCCCGTTCGAAAAATCAATTAAATAAATGGACCCCAGATTGGGGACGTTAGAGGGATTAAATTGATGAGAATAGTACTACAGAAAATACCACTCATATCGGGTGTGACAGTAAATTGCACGGCGCAGACGCAGTGACCGTGGATAAAAACAAAGGGGAGGGAGCCAGCGTATTTTAAACCATCTCCCCGTTCGAAAAATCAATTCAATAAATGGCCCCCAGATTGGGGACGTTAGAGGGATTAAACTGATGAGAATAGTACTACAGAAAATACCACTCATATCTGGTGTGACAGTAAATTGCACGGCGCAGACGCAGTGACCGTGGATAAAAACAAAGGGGAGGGAGACAGCGTTTTTTTAACCATCTCCCCGTTCGAAAAATCTATTCAATTCACCTTTCGGGGACCCTTGGTGTTGTACGTGGCTGGGTGGAGGAAGAAACCTTCAATGACATCACCGGGACGTGGCTAGCTTGGTATCCAACCTTGTGCAAATGGGGAGTTTGCGGTTGTGCAAATGAACTGTTTGCGGTTGTTTGCGGTGCATTAAAAGGGGAGTTTGGTCTGTCAATGTCTGTGAAGCGGGCGTAACCCTTATCGATACAACCCCGTAGCCCTGATCGATACAACATCATACCTGATCGTATACACACACTAGATGTTTTAAACCACGTTGTTCAAAAAAATTTAGGATTGTTAGGTGATTTATGCCTTTTATGGATTAAAACCCAACTCTGCGTCAACTATGTAATTTTCCATGGAAGTTTTGCCATGGATCCCCCTCCAGCATGCCACAGTCCAGGTGTTAGTCCCCTTGAAACAACTTTTCCATCACTATTGTGGCCAGAAAGAGTCCCTGTGGGTTTTAAAATTCGCCTGCCTATTGAAGTCTATGGCGGTTCGCCCGGTTCGCCCGTTTGCGAACATTTGCGAAAGTTCACGTTCGCCGTTCGCGAACGGAAAATTTTATATTCGCGACATCACTACTCTTGTCCATTTTGCAGACAAGTATATGACAGTTTTGCAGGAGTAAAGAAAAAAATGGCATCATGCATTCGGACTGTATCCGTGTTTTGTCACTTAAGCCCGTGTGCATGAGCTCTTACACACAGCTTTTTAGGGCAATTAGGGATCTTTCAATACAGGTTGATCCTATTTGGACTTGAAGCATTTCAAGAAATTTGATCAGCTCTATTTATAAGCCCTCTCAGGTACAGCACTGAGCCACTGCAGCCAGGTACTCCAGCCATGCCCATGCACTTAATACCATATTTTACCTACAGCAGCCACTGCAGATGCAATGTTTGCAGATTTCCCTGGGAATAACAGATTAAGAATAACAGAATAACAGTGGGAGTTGTAAACTGCTAGACCAACAGTGATCAGCTTATCATCAGTGTGCCCTCACTAGAAGAAGGGGTTGTCCAGATGAGACAACATATTTAAAGTAAATTTTGGAGGACTATAAAAAATAATATGAATGATAATTAAGATAAAGATAAGAATAAATGTTCCTTATTACATAATACAGTATTATTTACCATGTACTAAACAATGAACCACTCAAGAATAATTTTGGGGTCAGTTTGACGAATTTTTTTAAAAAAAGTTCAGTTCGGACTCGAATCAATTTGGGCCAAACTGAAGTTGTTCCAATTTCCCTGAAAGTTGACATATATAACCCATCTAGCCTAGGGCTCTTTTTTTTAGTAAAGCTTGTTATCTCTTTTCTTATCTCTTATGATTTTTTTTTTCCCTCACCCCTCCCCAAGCTCTGGAATGCAATGACAGCAATAATACATATGATGTCTGAGTGACTCTGACATACATAGCTATGGGTAAATGCATGTTTGACAGCATTAACATACTGTGTATTTAAAAGCACACATGACATCATATTTATTATTCTTTTTCATATTCCAAAGCTTCCAAAAATCGTCCCTTATCGGGGGCAGTTGATGTTCAAACACACACAGTGTTATGGGATAAAGAAACAAAAGTGACTTGGGGGAACAAGTGTCCAAAAATTATGCCTTGCCAGGGTCAGAATGCCTGCCTGTATGAAAAGCACAAGTATTAATTAGCAGAATAAAAAGTGGCTTGTTGTGAACGAGCCTAAAACAATTCTCCCTTTTAATTGAGAGCAGCAGCAGTGCACTGTGGATGTGGAAAGGGTACAGTACGGATATAGTGGCATGCAACTGCAATAGTAGTGGCAGCAGCATTGCATGGGACATACAAGGCTGCCTATGGGTAGTAGTAGCAATAGTAGTAGTAACAGTGACAGTGGTGGCAGATGCTTTTTGTTAATGGTGGTGGCAGTAGCGAATTATCAGTAAGGAGCAGTAGCAGCAGCAGCCATATGGTACATGTTGGCAGAGAGGCAGCAGCATGATGGAGGCAGCAGCAGTCTTACGGAAGATGATGGTCAACATGTCACAATAGTGGCATAATGGCGTTGGTGCCAAGATGGAGACAGCTGTAACAGCCATACAGAAAGTGATGGTAGGCAGGTCGCAAAAGTGGCATGATGCAGTAGGCAGCAGCAGCTGTACAAAAGGGGATGGTTGGTAGGTCACAGTAGTGTAATTATGCACGTGGCAGCAGCAGTACACATCATGATGGTTGGCAGGTCACAGCAGTGGCATGATGGCAGCAGACACACAGACAGCAACAGTGGCAAGATGGGGCACTGCCAGCAAGGCTAGATCTATTCATCGGAATCATCAGGAGGAGTGTGAAAATCCTCCTAAATCCAGGTTTGGTTCATTTTGACAAAAGTTAAATTTTGGACACTAGTGGAGGACAACTTGGTCCGTTTGGGTGTTACCACACTGCAGCACTGAAAACCGTCTCTGAGATGACACTGGAGGATGGGCAACAAAGAAGAGAGAGAGCATGCCGTGCCAGTTTGGGGCACTGTTCCAGTCTGGTCTGCCTGCCCTGAAATCTATGGGGTCAAGGAACAGGGTATGCACTGGAGACTGGCCAGAGTTTAAGAAGGCCTGAACCTGGGCATTGAGGCAGGAGTTGTCAGCTTTCTGTCCTCAGCCTGGTGTAGTACATGGAAAAACTGCTGCATTATGTTAAGGAGACTGAAACGGCTGCTGCTGCTACTGTGGTTTCTGGTTGTGGCGGTGGAAGTGGGGTTACTCTGTGGGGAGCAGTGAGGCAGAGAGGGGCCTCTTTTTCAGACATGCTGGCATAATTTGTCCTCCCTTTCTGTGAGAGGAAAACAATCCCCATTTTTTCTTAGTATCAAGGGTCTAAAAGCATGGCTATCCAGTAACCATCAGACTGCGTAATGTCAATGATACGCCTGTCACTGCGTAAGCAAGGAAGCATAAGCATACAGATCGGCATTCTGGCCAGCATGCCCGATGAATCAGTTCTTTTTGGGTGTCTTGGCTGGTGCCATTCTCATCATGATTCTCTTGCTCCTCCACCTAAGTCTCCTACTCTTCCTCTTGCAGTCGTAGCTCATTATCCTCATCTTTTTCTTCCTCCTCCTTCTCCATGGCAATTTCCCTTTGTGTGTCCCCAACAGCTATAAGGCATACAGCAAGATGTATCAGCTGCTCTTCTTCCACTGGGGTCCCCTGCTGCTTGAGCGTCAGCATCTGTTCTAAGATAAATATGAGGTCTTTCATGCTACAATTGTCCCTGCGGGCTAACTTTGTGTCCTCTTTGAAGGGCTTTAGCACCCAACGTGCATCTCAGATGAGCTGCCACTGCCTGAACTCAAACCAAACACATGCTTCCTGCTGCTGAGGCTGTCTCTTGCATGACAAAATTGTTCCCGGTTTTCCGCTGCTTGTACAGATGCTCGAACATAGGCAATGTCAAATTCCAGTGAATTGGCACGTCGTGGATTAAGCGATGTACTGTCAGGTCATTCAGCCGCTGCAGGTCCAGGAGAGTGTTTCTTGCCACGTAAGAGTATCTAAAGTGTTTGGACAGTCTCCTGGATTTTGCCCGACCTTGCACAAACCAGTGTACTTATTTAGAAGGCACTGCACCATTAGGAAGTATGTATTATTTTGCCCAGGTTGAGGGGAAGTAAGGATGTTGCGACTATTGTCGCTGACCACCATGTCCAGTTAGAGTCGGCAAGTGACATCAAGTGGGATGTTTGCTGCTTGATGTACTTGAGCAGCTGATCACTGGTCTGGCTAATCTCTCCCAGGCCAATCAGCTCTAACACAGCATGACAACGCTTTACCTGACAAATGGGATAGTAAGGAGGGGTAGTGCCATGTTGCTGTTGGGGACGGAAAGTGTCTATGGAGGAGGAGGAGGCAGATAAGTGCCTGGTGTTGGAGCCAGACTGACACAATCATGGCTCATTGCCAGGGTGCTGCCTCGCTGCTCCCAGAAAAAAAACATTGACCCACTGGGCTGTGAAAGAAATGTAGTGTCCCTGTCCATAAGAGCTGCTCCAGATATCCACCATGGGATGAACCTCGCCACACAGGAGTGGCCCATGGCTTTTTGGGAGAAATCTTCCAGCGAGGCTGAGCGCACGGCATTAGCTCCCTAAAGGCAGCAGACCCAACTAAATGGTATGGCAGCAACTGCACCACCAGCAACTTAGCCAGATGGGAATTGAGCTTAGGTACCATCAGATTGCTGAGTAGTTTTTGAGTTGAGTTCTGTTATCGATGGGTGATGATGGAGCAGAGGAGGAGGAGTCTGGATGGGAGAAAAGGAAAGGGATGATGATGATGTGAAAGACACCGTACTGCTCATGGATGCAGCCTGGCTGCCACAAACTGGACCAGGTGAAGGAGGGAAATCATGTATGGTGGCTGGCTGCCACCTGTTTACCTAAATGCTTCATGTGGTTTAATAGAGCTGTGGTGTCTATATTTGTGTTGTCTCCCCGCGTCTTATTTTGCTCTTGCACAGCTTGCACAATGAAATGCTTTTGTCTTTGCGTGAAGAAAAACTCACACAGGCGTAAAGGCATCTTATCTGGGCATAGCGCTGGCAAGTTTTGGGCCTAACCCAACCACTGTGTCAATGGCATAACCAGATCCTGAAGCAGACCTGGCCCTTACTGTTCTTTTGTGAGGGACAAGGCTTGTGTTCTTTATTGCAGGCATCACCCTCCTATTCTGATGTCTACTTTTCAGCACGCCGATCTGGTTCCCAGGTCCTGTTAATCGTCAGCACACAATCGTCATCAGAGTCCTTACCCTCCCATCCACTTGTATCAGACTGTGGCATATTATGGTGGGTTCTGTGGTCTCCCTCCCCTGCTCTGCCCAGACTGTTGCTGTCTCCACCAATACCACGTATACTGGGGCTACTACTACCACCACCAACATAGCTATGCTTGAGGTCTGCAGCCTCCTCCTCCACCTCCTCCTCAGGGCAGTACAAATGCTGACTGCTCTCACATAAGTCGTCAACAGGGAGACGCTCTTGACTATCTGCTGTAGGGCATGTCACCTCTTAGAAAAACGGAAGCGGCAGTGAAGACTGAGATGACTCCACTGAAAGTCTTCTTTGGGGCTCCAAGGAGGAGGAGAAGGAGGAATGCTGTGACCCCTGGCTTCATGGCACGGTGTCAGACTCTGAAGTCACCTCCACATCATCCTGGTGCAACTCAGAGGAGGAGTGAGCCATCCAATCCACAATCTTATCCTCTTTCTCCTCATCTATGTTGCGTCTTTCCGAAGCCAGCATGAAAAACTGCAGCCTACTACTACTTCTGGTTGGATAGTTGGTGCTGCTACAACCCACATTCTGGCTTTGGGTCTTTTGTTTGGAACCCTTCCATAGCCCAGACAATTTTGGGCCTCTAAGATAATGTTGTGCACTACCCTGTGTATAGGTGTAGTAATAATGTATATATGCTGCTAGTTTGAATATAATCAACAAACCCAATTATAAAAAAAATAATAATAATTGATTGTAAACATGTTTGTGAACACAGAAATAAAGGGAAACTGCCTAATTTAGTTATCATTCACAGATCTTTTTGTGTGCTGGCCTGTGCATTGGTGTTGATCACTAGTGATGAGCGACAGGAGCTATATTCGAATTTGCGATATTTCGCGAATATATGGGCGAATATTTGCGATTCCGCGGTTATTTTCTTGATTGTGAAAAGTTGGCAATGTAATATTTGTGTAATGAGCGAGCAATACAGGCATGGGTCAGTTAGGTACATTTTTCAAGCTGCTAGAAGTTTACTGGGACTGGAGATAATGGTTGGCATGTCAGAACATTACAATAGCTTTATATATGCAGGAAGAGTGCTCCAATATATATTCGCGATTGCGAAAATCTGCATTTTATAATCACAGCACCATGTATGTATGGACAGCAGAATTATAAATCAATGTAACACTGACTATCTCCCCCTAACTATTTGAATTATATATCTAAGTTAACTGTCTAATGTATATCAAGGCAAAGCACAGAGCACGGCAATCACACTGCTGTCTCTCTCAGAACTCAGGTTCCTTATATAGTAATGGGTAGTCAACTTTTCTATTGGTTGCTAGGGATGTTGCTAAGCTCAGACAAAGTCATTGCAGCCTTCTCATTGGCCCCACAAGCAAGAGGTAGGTTATTGAAAAAAAAAGTAGAATATTCAAAATTACGAATATATAGCACTATATTCTAAATATTCGCAAATTCTCGAAGTGCCGATATTCGCGATAAATATTCGTGATTCAAATATTTGCGCCCAACAGTATTGATCACCTACTGTATATAGTAACATAGTTTATAATGACGAAAAAAGACATCTGTCCACCCAGTTCAGCCTGTTATCCTCCAAGTTGATCCAGAGGAAGGCAAAAAAAAAACTATGAGGTAGAAGCCAGTTTTCCCCACTTCCCGACTCCAATCAGGAAATCGGAAAAGCTTCCTGGATCAACAACCCATCTCTAGTACAGTAGCTATAGCCTGCAATATTATTACACACCAGAAATACATCCAGGCCCCTCTTGAACTCTTTTAGTGAACTCACCATCACCACCTTCTCAGGCAGAGAGTTCCATAGTCTCAATGCTCTTACCATAAAGAATCCTTTTCTATATTTGTGTATGAACCTTCTTTCCTCCAGGCACAGTGGATGTCCCTTGTCACAGTCCTGGGGATAAATAGATGATGGGAGAGATCTCTGTACGGACCCCTGATATATTTATACACAGTATTTTGATAATCTTTCAGGGTACTGTAGTTCCCCCATTCCAGTTATTACTTTAGTTGCCCTCCTCTGTACCCTCTCCAGCTCTGATATGTCGGCCTTGTCCACAGGAGCCCAGAACTGTACACATTACTCCATGTGTAGTCTGACTGGTGATTTGTAAAGTGGTAGGACTATGTTTTCATCACGGGCATCTATGCCCCTTTTGATGCAACCCATTATCTTATTCGCCTTGGCAGCAGCTGCCTGACACTGGTTTCTACAGCTTAGTTTGATGTTCACTAAAATTCCTAGGTCCTTTTCCATGTCAGTGTTACCCAGTGTTTTACCATTTAGTATGTATGGGTGACTTGAATTTTTCCTTCCCATGTGCATAACCTTACATTTATCAGTGTTAAACCTCATCTGCCACTTATCTGCCCAAGCCTCCAATCTATCCAGATCCATCTGTAGCAGTACACAGTCCTCTTCCGTGTAAAGTACTTTACACAGTTTAGTGTAATCTGCAAGATCATTAAAAAATATATTGAAGAAAATAGGGCCCGGTACTGACCCCTGAGGTACTACACTAGTGACAGTGACCCAATCTGAATGCGTCCAATTAATAACTAGGGATAAGCGAATCAAAGCTGACAAAGTGGAATTCATTTAGAGTTTCAGGAAAAATTTTATTTGCAACGAATGCAAATTTCCTCGCGATTCCTGGTAATAAATCATCATTTTTCCTAAAATAGCGGCTACAATGGTGGCTACAAGTGTGAGGACATGGGGCAAGTTGCTCTGGGAAGGCGAGATGACCTATAATGCCATGCATGCAGCCAATTAGCAGCCAGCCAGCCCGGTGATGTCACAGCGCTATAAATACGGTGGCCGCTATAAATATGGTTGTGCCATTCACAATTGTACTTTGTTCAGGGACAGACGTGTATGCAGGCGCTAGGGAGAGTGAAAGAAAAACGAATTGTTAAAAAAAAAAGGAACAAAGCGATTTACTAGTGCAGGGAAAGAATAGTGAGAGGAATCATTTCACAGGCAGGGAGAGATGTGTGAAGATGCTAGGGAGAGTCATAGGAAAATCGTTATTTTGATAAAAAGCGATTTGGAAATGAAGGGAAGGGATAGTGAGAGGAATATTTTTACAGGCAGAAAGAGACATGTGCAGTTGCTAGGGAGAGTCATAGGAAAATCCTCATTGTGAGAAAAAAAGATATTTACAAGTGAAGGGAAAGGATAGTGAGAGGAATCATTTCTCAGGCAGGTAGAGACATGTGCAGATGGTAGGGAGAGTCATAGGAAAATCCTCATTGTGAAAAAAAAGTGATATACAAGTGCAGGGAAACATTACTTGGTGATCCAGATAGACTCATAATACAGCTCTGTCATTCCAGCAATTAGTTATTGGGGTGCAAGTGCTATGTTGAAAAGTCTTAAGTGGCTTTTATCTGTGGAAAAAGATAAATATATACGCAGCTCACTTTTGTTGTTATTTACGCTAAAATCATTTGCAGTCATTTCTGGTGAAAGAGTATGGGGCGGTATTTCAGTAATACACTAAACATTTTAATGCAGGCACGGTTGCATTCATTTCTGGTGAAAGAGTATAGGGGCTTATTTTATTAAAAAAAGAAATATATATACGCACTGCATGTATGCAATGTTGCAGTTATTTCTGATGAAAGCATATAGGGTCGTATTTCAGTACTACAAGAAAAATATATACGCACTTCACTCTTTAATTGTTTTCTGGTTAATGCCTATAGTGGGCTTTTTCCGTCAAACAAGAAATACTGTATATATTCTCGGGTCACCTCTGCAGTTATTTCTGGTGAAAGTGTATAGGGGCGTATTTCAGTACTACAAGAAAAACATATTCTCAGTACACTTTTTCAGTTATATCTGGTAAAGCTTTTACTGGCGTATTGCAGTAGAAAAAGAAATGTACATTTGTCATTCGCTGGTGCACTTATATGTAGAAAAACCTTTATTGACGTATATCAGTAGAAAAATAAATATACATTTGCCATTCGCTGCTGCACTTATATCTTAAAAAACCTTTATTGATGTAAATCAGTAGAAAAAGAAATATACATTCGCCATTCCCTGCTGCACTTATATCTTGAAAAACCTTCATTGACGTATAGCAGTAGAAATTAGCAGTGGATTTCTGTAGAAAAATAAAGATATATTCAGCGTTCTGTGCTGTAGTCATATGTGGGAAATTCATTTTTGCGGTATGGACACCGAATTACATTGGGGTTGAATTTAGTATTTACGTTTCAAACACTGCGCGCTTACGTGACAATGTCCATAAGAGCGGTGCACCAATACAGGTGAATACACTATGCACTAACCCTGCATAAAAATGAGAACTAATTCACACCAGCCCGCATCTAACTGCGGTATTGCTTTCTGGACATTACGGGACTTTCTGCAGCACAGAAACCGCATGAGGACCTCGACTCGCTCTTCAAGCGCAGACCTACTTCCTCCGCTACGTCCCATTCAATTCAGATCTTTTCACCTAAGGTACCTTTGGTTTTTTGAAACTGACAGACAGCCTATTACCCTCTGTTGAAAAGCCTTTATTGGCATAATAGAGAAATATACTCGGTGTTCACTGTTCCAGTTATATGTTGTAAAGCCTTTAGAGGAATATATCAGTAGAAAAAGAAACAGTTAGTTGGCGCTTTCCACTTTGCAAGGGGAGCAGGCATGCAACGTCAGTGAGTGACATTTCTGCTGCCGTCCGCTATGCCTGCTTCGGAAGCCTGTTAGTAAGTTCAGTACTAATACAGGGGATAGCGAAACTTTAGTTAAACTTATTAAGATTAATGTTTAGAAATACTTCTGAGAGCGGCGGGGCCTGGTGTATTGGGGGACACTGTTATGAGGGGGATCTGTGGATGAAAAATATATAGCAGTGTCATCCACAGATTGCCCTCCCCATAAAAGTGCCAACCACAGATCACCCACCCCATAACAGTGCCATCCACAGATGCCCCTCCCCATAACAGTGCCATCCACAGATCCCCCACCCCATAACAGTGCCATCCACAGATGCCTCTCCCCATAACAGTGTCATCTACAGATCCCTCATAACAGTGCCATTCACAGATTCCCCATAACAGTGCCATCCACAACTCCCCCACATAACAGTGCCATCCACAGATCCCCTCCATAACAGTGCATCATCCACAGATCCCCCATAATAGTGTCATGCACAGACCACCATTAGTTCAAAACCCACCAAAAGCACACCTTTTGGTTACAAAAAGAATTTTCTTCTTATTTTCCTCCTCAAAAACCTAGGTGTGCCTTTTGGGCCGGTGCATCTGATAGGGCGAAAAAAACGGTAAGTGGTGCCAGCACCACCTAGTAGCGAATAAATGTAAATGATACTGGCAGCCTGTTAAAGGGAATCACAGCATGATACCACAATACATTTGATATGACCTTTATCAAGAGTTTAAAGTGCCCACATATAGCACATAGTGGGACACTGCATCAAGGTGGATAAGCCAAGATTTCCACACACCAATAATGCCTTATGCATCAGACTAGATTATCAATGGTGCCACACCAACATTTTGACAAAAGAGACCGGTTTCTTCTGGCTACTTGCCTCAGCTACTAATATCCTGATGCTGTTACCCACCTGATGCCACACATCTGATGCCAAGTGCTCCTTCTTTCACCCACCACCTTCAGCGGGTACTAGTATTGCCACCCACCTCTACAGTGTGTCACTTTGCCACTCTGTGGCCTCCTGATGCTGCCGCCACCTCCTGATTCAGACATTGTGCCACTTTGTGGACTCCTCCTGATGCTGCCGACACCTCCAGACTCTGTAATTGTGCCACTCTGTGGCCTCCTCCTGATGCTGCTGCTGTTGCTGCTGCCACCTCCACACCCTGTCATTGTGCCACTCTGTGGCCTACTCATGCCTCTGCCACCTCCAGACTCTGTCATTGTGCCACTCTTTGGCCTACTCATGCCTCTGCCGCCTCCACACCCTGTCATTGTGCCACTCTGTGGCCTACTCATGCCTCTGCCACCTCCAGACTCTGTCATTGTGCCACTCTTTGGCCTCCTCCTGATGCTGCCGCCACCTCCAGACTCTGTCATTGTGTCACTCAGTGGCCTACTCATGCTGCTGCCACCTCCAGACTCTGTCATTACCTACATTGTATGGTGGGGGGTTTCCCCTACTCCCCATCGTGACAGTGGTCTCCTCATGCTGCTGCCACCTCCAGACTCTGTCATTGTGCCACTCTGTGGCCTCATTCTGATGTTGATGCTGCTGCCGCCACCTCCAGACTCTGTCATTGTGCTGCTCTGTGCTTATCCTAATGCTGCCACCACCTCAAGACTCTGTCATTGTGCCACTCGGTGGACTTCTCCTATTGCTGCTGCTGCCACCTACAGACTCTGTCATTGTGCCACTTGGTGGCCGCCTCATACTGCTTCCACCACCAGGCCCTGTCATTGGGCCACTCTGTGGTCTCCTCATATTGCTTCCACCTCACCACTTGTCATAGGTCCACTCTGTGGACTTCCCCACTTCATGACTGGTCCACTATTGTGGCTTTTGGCCTGGCTAATAGCATTATTTATTTGGCACTTCTGATCTGTCAGAAGGAAGGAAAAATGCGATGCACAACGGATCCTGTTTGTGTAGCAGCTGTAAGGCCTGTATGGTCCGATCAGAAATGACATGATTTGGTAGCCAAAAGCAGAAGTGGGTACAAAACACAGAAGACATGCAAATATTCCATTCACGTGTCATCTGTTTTACATCCATTCTGTTGTTTTTTTTTTGCCTTTAGCAATACTGATGGATTATTACGCAAATGCCGACCCAGTAAAGGTGTATGCTCCACAGACAGGATCCGTTTTTTGTGGGTTATTGTTCTGATGGATCAGAGAATGGGGAAAATTAATCAGTGACGTCAACACAAACTTACTGCTGACATCCTCTCTAGAGTTGAGTGAACACCTGGAAGTTCAGGTTCGCCGGGTTCGGGTTCAGGAAACGAACTTGACACAAACTTGAAGTCAATGGGGTCTCGAACTTGGGGGCACTGAAATGGCTCTAAAAAAGTCTAGCAAAATGTGGGTAAGTGCCCTGCAAAAAAATGTGGTTGGGAAATGACGTAAAATAAAATAAATAAAAATTACAAATTTTAATTCTGAACTAAGAGCAGGAGGTCCATATGGACTAGGAGCTTGAGAAGGCGATGAATGTGGCGTTGTAGGTGGATGTGGTGGTGTAGGCGGATTTGGTGGTGGAGGTGGAAGCGGCGGTGGAGGAGGTGGAGGCAGCCAACACTTTTTTATTTTTTTTATTTGGGTACACCACAAAACAGTGTGGAATATATAAAATAACACAAAGAGAAAATGCGCTGGAGTATAACAATGGCTGTGTGAAGTCGGTATACTTGACTATTCTGCACAAGGTACAGAAAAGTCTTGTGGGATCCATGCCTGGTTCATTTTAATGAACGTGAGCTTGTCCACATTTCGTATCAGCTGGTGGTGCTGGTTGTTGTGGCGTGGTGACAAAGCTTTTCCAAATTTCGGTCATGCTAACCCTTTCTTCTGAGGTGCTGGCGGTGCCCTGGCTGCGTTGGATGCCTCTTCCTCCTCCTCTGTCTTTGCCTTGTGCTTCCACGGAGCCCCTGTTGTCAGTTGGGAATGCCATCATCAGCGCGTCTACCAGCGTGTGGTTGTACTCGCGCATCTTTCAATCATGCTCCAGTGAGTGAATTAAGGATGGCACGTTGTACTTGTAATTGGAATCCAGCAGGGTGGCCACCCAGTAATCAGAACAACTTAGAATGTGGGCAACTCAGCAAATTGGCAAATTCTTTCTCCTCCTCCTCTCCTCTGCCTTCACCTTGTGCTTCCACTGAGTCCCCGGTGTCAGGTGTGAATGCCATCAGCAGCATGTCTACTAGCAGGCTCATCTTCCTATTACATTCCAGTGAGGGAATTAAGGACGGCACGTTGTCCTTGTAACGGGGATGCAGAAGGGTGGCCACCCAGTAATCAACAGATGTTAGAATGTGGCAGTAACTGGGCTGTCGTTGCGCAGGCACTGCAGCATGTAGCCGCTCATGTGTGCCAGGCTGCCCAGACGCAAGGAAAAGCTGTCCTCTGTGGGAGGTGTATCGTCTGTGTCCTCTGTATCCCCCCAGCCACGCACAAGTGATGCCCATGAGCTGCTTTGGGTACCACGCTGCTGTGAACACAGTTCCTCCTCCTTCTCATCATCCAGAACTGTGCCCTGGCTGGACAATTGTGTACCTGGCCTATGTTGGTGCAGGATCCCACCCTCCGAGCCACCTGTGAATGACAAGCCTGATAACCATTGAAATTATCCCTCTTCCTCTTCCTGCTGTGACACATATTCCTCTATCATTGCCCGAAGCGTTTTTTCAAGGAGACATAGAAGTGGGATAGCAACGCTGAGAACTGCATCATGCGCACTGGCCATGTTGGTCGAGTAGTTGAAACAGCGCAACAAGGTACACAGATCTCGCATGGAGGCCCACTGAGTGGCGGTGAAGTGCTGCTGTTCAGTAGAGAGAGAGAGAGACTGACCCATGCATGCTGCAGATGAAACTCCACTATCCCCTGCATATGCAAGGTGGAGTTCCACCTTGTGGGCACGTTGCATATGAGGCGGTGAGCGGGAAGGCCAAAGTTATGTTGCAGCGCAGACAGGCGAGCAGCAGCAGGTTGAGAATGCCGAAAGCGCGCACAGATGGCCCGCACTTTTTGCAGCAGCACTGATATATCGGGGTAGTTGTTCAGGAATCTATGCACCACCAAATTCAGCACATGCACCAGGCAAGTGATGTGCGTCAAACCTGCTAGGCCCAGAGCTGCTACGAGATTTCGCCCATTATCGCACACCACCAGGCCGGGCTTGAGGCTCAGTGGCAGCAACCACTCATCGGTCTGTTGTTCCAGGCCGGTCCAAAGGTCCTATGCGGTTTGGGGTTTGTCCCCCAAACAGATGAGTTTAAAAACTGCCTGCTGTTGTTTCCCCTGGCTGTGCTGAAGTTGTTGGTGAAGGTGTTATGCTGAAAAGATGAGGAGGTGGTAGAGGAGAAAGAGGAGTAGGAGGAGGAGACAACAGGAGGCAAAGAGAAATGCCCTGCAATCCTCGGGGGTGGAAGGACATGTGTCAAACAGCTATCTGCCTCAGGCTCAGCCGCCACTGCATTTACCCAATGTGCTGTTAGGATGATATAACTGCCCTGGTCGTGCTTACTGGTCCACGTATCAGTAGTTATGTGGACTTTGCCACAGATGGTGTTGCGCAGTGCACACCTTATTTTGTCCGTCCCTTGCTTGTGCAGGTAAGGAATGTCTCGCCTGGAAAAGTAGTGGCAGCTTGGAACAATGTACTGTGGGACAGCCACTGCCATAAGGTTTTTAAATCTCTCTGTCTCCACCAGACGGAATGACAGCATTTCAAAGGCCAGCAATTTTGAAATGCTGGCATTCAGGGCCATGGATGGTGGGTGGGTAGGGGGGTACCTCCTCTTTCGATCCAGTGTTTGGAGATGGACAGCTGAATGCTTCCATGGGACACTGTGGTGGTGCTTGTTAACGGTGACGGATGTGGTGGCGTTGGTGTCACATCCTCTGTTTGCGGGGTGGCCATTGCCACTGTCACTCCAGTGGGGGAGGAAAAGGACGAGATTGCAGCAGAATAGGGAACAGGAGGAGCCAGATACTATTCTTGGTTTTGGAGGTGTTTACTCCACAGCAGCTCGTGTCTTGCACTTAGATGCCTAGTCAAGCAGGTTGTGCTCAGGTTTAGAACTTTTTTGCCTCGCTTTAGGCTCTGATTACACAGCGTGCAAACCACTCGTGTCTAGTCATCTGCACATTGTGTGAAGAACTGCGACGCCGGGGACGCTCTCCTTCATTCTTTTCGGTAACCCAACAAAGTAACAGACAGATTTAATAAAACTTGTTCCCTGTCAGGTATGCCTTGCCCGTGTCATAAACAAAAAAGATTGGTTTTTAGTCACAGCTCTATGACAGATGAATTTATTACACTTTGTGCCCTGCCTAATATGCCCTGGCAGTGTGATAAAGATAAAAGATATTTGTAGGTCACACCACAATATGAGAAACAAATGTATTACACTGTGTTGCCTGCCCAATAGGCCCTGGCAGCGTGTTAAAGAAAAAAGATTGATTAAGGTCAAAAGTTATTTTGAAAGATATGAGGGGCACAGATCCCTCAACTATCGGTAGTACACCACCTAATATACAGAATAAATGTTGGCAAGTCAGATATGCAGTGCAGCAAGAACACCAACGCAGGCCGCAGGGGTACTTTATGGGCCAAAATTATGTGGTTTTTTTTAACCACAATGTCCTAGTGGAATTTGCTGATTTTATTTGATTTGCAGTACAAGGCAAAAAGGTTCTTTATAGGGAAAAAAAGGGGATTTTTTTCAACCCCAGTTAAACAGATGAATTAACATATTGTTTTTCACTATCAGTTTGCCTGTGCAGCAAGGGGATGGAATTTATTTCAATGAAATACATGATATTTTCAACCCCAGTGAAACTGACAGATGCAAGTGAAAGTCTTTCACTAGCAGTAGTACACAGCAGGCCACAAATTTACATTGTGCCAAAAATTACACGATTTTTCCACCCGCAATGTCCCAGTGGAATTTACTGATTTTATTTGATTTGCAGTACAAGTCAAAAAGGTAATATATAGGAAAAAAAGAGGATTTTTTCAAACCCAGTGAAACAGATGAATTAACAGATAATTTTTTACTATCAGATTTACTGTGCACGCAGAGAATGGAATTTATTTCAATGAAATATATGATTTTTTCAACCCCAGTGAAACTGACGGATGCAAGTGGAATTCTTTTACTAGCAGTACTACACAGCAGGCCACAAATTTACTTTGTGCCAACCATTACATGATTTGTCTACCCACAATATCCCAGTTAAATTTACTGATTTTATTTGATTTGCAGTACAAGGCAAAAAGGTACTTTATAGGAAAAAGGAGGATTTTTTTCAACCCCAGTGAAACAGATGAATTAACAGATTATTTTTCGCTGTCAGATTGCCTGTGCAGGCAGAGGATGGAATTTATTTTAACCAAATATATGATTTCTTCAACGCCAGTGAAACTGACGGATGCAAGTGAAATTCTTTCACTAACAGAAGTACACAGCAGGCCACAAATTTACTTTGTGCCAAAAATTATGTGTTTTTTCCACCCACAATGTCCCAGTGGAATTTACTGATTTTATTTGATTTGCAGTACAAGGCAAAAATGGTACTTTATTGGAAAAAAAGAGGATTTTTTTCTACCCCAGTGAAACAGATGGATTTACTGATAATTTTTTTCACAATCACAAATGTAGTGCACAGAGGAAATTTACTTTTTCGCACAAAAAAAAACGAAGCCCAGAATCTGATGCATTTAGAGAATTAATGACAAGGATAGGGGTACTTTACAGAACAAAATGTGAAAAGATCACCCCCTAGGTCCATAAAATCACAACCAGAGTAAAAGTATTATATGTCCCTTCCCCTGGCAAATGTGCAGTGCGGGTGCACTTATAAAATATGTAAATTTTGCCAAATGAAATAAAAAGACTGGATTCTATTACTAGAGAAACTGTTGTAATGGCGGTGGTTCACTCCTGATTGGTTATGGTATGGTGCTGCCAACCCTGAAAAAGAGGGCACCCTCCCTCTTTGGAGAAGTTAATTGACCAAAATAAATGTATTGGGCAAGCACTGTACATTAGGCGTGGCAAATATCAAATAAAATATTTATTACACAAAAACTAAAATAAATGAAAACATTAAAAGAATAAAAAAAGAAATAAAATCCAATGATAATGCTCCCAGATAACGTAAACAATATAATATCAATGAGCAAATAAGTTGGAAATAGGGATGAGCGAACCAGAACTGGATAGTTCGGGTTCGTACCGAATTTTGGGGTGTTCGGGACCCGGACCCGAACATTTTCAAAAAAGTTTGGGTTCGGGTCCGTTGTTCAGCGATTTCTTCCCGCTTTCTGAGGGGCTGCACAGCAGCAAATCAGCTAGCGTTTTACTTCTTGCCCTAAGAAGCCATCACAGCCATGCCTACTAATGGCATGGCTGTGATTGGCCAAGTGCAGCATGTGACCCAGCCTCTATTTAAGCTGGAGTCACGTAGCGCCCCACGTCACACTGCTCTGATTATTGTAGGGAGAGGACGCAGCTTTTGTGAGGGCAAGATTAGGCAGGGAAAAGTCAGCAAAAACACCTAATGAAGTGATCGATCTACAGCTGTGAATCATTCAACATCTGCTAGTTAATAGCTCACTGGTTTTTAGGCTTTACAGAGAGTTTTTCTCTCACTTTTTTCTGGGATGATCAGCGGCCATTTTGTGTCTTGTGGTGCACCAGCACAAGCTGCCAAAAAGTCCATCAATCCATCAATACTAGTTTTTTTTTTTGCTATATCCTACATCAGGGGCTTGGCTGTGCTTATTGTCACCCCTACAAACTCAGGATAGAAATTTCTATATTTTATTAAGGGGTTAAATTCAATTGCCAAAATACGAATCCCCTAAAATTGATGTTCCAGCTTTGGCTAGCCAAGTGTAATACTGTCTGCTGTCTGGCAAAGGATAGATTTTTTTCTGTGGTGAAATTTAATTGACAAAATAGCAATCCCCTAAATCTGGTGTCCCAGAAGTGGCTGGCAAACTATAATAGTGTCTGGCAAAGGATAGATAATTTTAACATAGTAACATAGTATATAAGGCCGAAAAAAGACTTTTGTCCATCCAGTTCGACCTGTTTCCTGCAAGTTGTTCCAGAGGAAGGCAAAAAACCCCTGTGAGGTAGAGCCAATTTTCCCCACTTAAGGGGAAAAAATTCCTTCCCGACTCCAATCAGGCAGTCAGAATAACTCCCTGGATCACCGACCCATCTTTAGTAGCTATAGCCTGAAATATTATTAAGCTCCAGAAATACATCCAGGCCCCTCTTGAATTCCTTTATTGTACTCACCATCACCACCTCCTCAGGCAGAGAGTTCCATAGTCTCACTGCTCTTACCGTGAAGAACCCTTTTCTATGTTTGTGTACAAACCTTATTTCCTCCAGACGCAGAGGATGTCCCCTCGTCACAGTCACAGTCCTGGGGATAAATAGATGATGGGAGAGATCTTTGTACTGACCCCTGATATATTTATACATAGTTATTAGATCTCCCCTGTCGTCTTTTTTCTAGAGTGAATAACCCTAATTTTGATACCCTTTCAGGGTCCTGTAGTTGCCCCATTCCAGTTATTACTTTAGTTGCCCTCCTCTGAACCCTCTCTAGCTCTGCTATGTCTGCCTTGTTCACGGGAGCCCAGAACTGTACACAGTACTCCATGTGTGGTCTGACTAGTGATTTATAAAGTGGTAAGACTATATTTTCATCACGGGCATCTATGCCCCTTTTGATGCAACCCATTATCTTATTGGCCTTAGCAGCAGCTGCCTGACACTGGTTTTTACAGCTTAGTTTGTTATTTATTAAAATTCCTAGATCCTTTTCCATGTCATTGTTACTGAGTGTTTTACCATTTAGTATGTACGGGTGACTTGCATTATTCCTTCCCATGTGCATAACTTTACATTTGTCAGTGTTAAACCTCATCTGCCATTTCTCTGCCCAAGCCCCCAATCTATCCAGATCCCTCTGTAGCAGAAAACTGTCCTCTTTAGTGTTAATTACTTTACACAGTTTAGTGTCATCTGCAAAAATTGATATATTACTGTGCAAGCCTTCTACAAGATCATTAATACATATATTGAAGAGAATAGGGCCCAATACTGAACCCTGAGGTACCCCACTAGTGACCATGACCCAATCTGAGTGTGTACCGTTAATAACCACCCTCTGTTTTCTATTACTGAGCCAGTTACTTACCCACATACAGATATTTTCTCCTAGTCCAAGTGTTCTCATTTTATATACTAACCTTTTATGTGGTACATTGTCAAATGCTTTGGAGAAGTCCAGATATACGACATCCATTGATTCGCCACTGTCAAGTCTAGAACTTACCTCCTCATAGAAACTGATTAAATTAGTTTGACATGACCGATCCCTCATGAAGCCATGCTGATATGGTGTAATTTGCTTATTTTCATTGAGATACTCCAAGATAGCATCTCTTACAAAACCTTCAAACAGTTTACCCACAACAGATGTTAAACTTACCGGCCTATAATTTCCAGGCTCTGTTTTTGGACCCTTTTTGAATATTGGCACCACATTTGCTATACGCCAGTCTGGTGGAACATTCCCTGTCAGTATGAAGTCCGTGAATATCAAAAATAAGGATCTGGCTAGGACATCACTTAATTCCCTTAGGATACGGGGGTGTATGCCATCCGGTCCTGGCGATTTGTCTATTTTAATCTTTTTAAGTCGCTGCTGTACTTCTTCCTGGGTCAGACAGGGCACTTTTAAAGGGGAATTTACTTTTACATTTTGCATTTCATCTGACAGTTTATTTTCCTCAGTGAAAACAGTGGTGAATAAAATATTTAATAGCTTGGCTTTATCCTCGTCGCTTTCTGCAACTCCCCCCTCATTGCTATGTAGAGGGCCGACTCCTTCAGGTTTATATTTTTTACCATTTATATAATTAAAAAATATTTTAGGGTTAGTTTTGCTCTCTTTGGCAATTAATCTCTCGGTCTCTAGTTTGGCAGTTTTTATTAGTTTTTTACATATTCTATTTTTTTACTTATAGTTTATCAGTGCTTCCTGGCTCCCCTCCTGTTTTAGTGATTTATATGCTTTCTTTTTGTCATTTATTGCTTTTTTTACGGTTCTATTTATCCACATTGGTTTCTTCTTATTTCTTAGCCTTTTATTTCTATAAGGTATGCATCGATCACAATTAGATGTTACAATGCTTTTAAAAATCTCCCATTTTATGGTTGTATTTTTATTTTTGAGGACTATGTCCGAGTTAATTGGGCCTATGGCCTCTCTTAGTTGGCTAAATTTAGCTTTTTTGAAGTCCGGTATTCTTGTTCCTCCCTGTAGAAACTCTCGTTTGAAGGATAATTGGAAGGTTATTACTTTATGGTCACTATTTCCCAGGTGTCCCCCGACCTGCATGTCTGTTGTTCTATCAGGTCTATTGGTTAATACTAAGTCCAGTATGGCCGTCCCTCTAGTTGGGTCCTGAACCATTATCTTCTGGGATGAAATTCAATTGCCAAAATAGCAATACCGTAAATATGGTGTTCCAGCTGTGACTGGTCAAGTTTCATAGTGTCCGTCACAGGATATATTATTTTCTGGGGTGAAATACAGTTGTAAAAATAAAAATACCGTAAATCTGGTGTTCCAGCTGTGGCTGGACAAGTTTAATTATGTCTGGCAAAGGATATTTTTTTTTCTGGGGTGAAATTCAATTGCCAAAATATCAATACCATAAATCTGTGGTTTCAGCTGTGGCTGGCCAAGTTAACATAGATTTTGTTCTGGGGTGAAATTTAATTGCCAAAATAGCAATACCCTGAATCTGGTGTTCCAGCTGTGACTGGACAATTTCCTTAGTGTCCGTCAAAGGATATATTTTTCTCTGGGGTGAAAGTCAGTAGCAAAAATACAAATACATTAAATCTGGAGTTCCAGCTGTTGCAGGCCTAGTTTAAATATTTCCTTAAAAGGGTATATTTTTTTCTGGTGTGAAATTCAATTGCCAAAATAGCAATACCATAAATCAGTGGTTTCAGCTGTGGCTGGCCAAGTTTAATAGTGTCCGTCACAGGATAGATTTTGTTCTGGGGTGAAATTTAATTGCCAAAATAGCAATACCCTGAATCTGGTGTTCCAGCTGTAACTGGACAATTTCCCTAGTGTCCGTAAAAGGATATATTATTTTCTGGGGTGAAAGTCAGTAGCAAAAATAGAAATACAGTAAATCTGGTGTTCCAGTTGTTGCAGGCCTAGTTTAAATCGGTCCGTAATGGGGTATATTTTTTTGTGGTGTGAAATTCAATTGCCAAAATAGCAATACCATAAATCTGGTGTCCCAGCAGTGCCTGGACAAGTTTAATAGTGTCCGGCCAAGGATATATTTTTTTCTGGGGTGAAATTTAATTGCCAAAATAGCAATACCGTAAATCTGGTGTCCCAGAAGTGGCTTGCAAAGTTTAATAGTATCCGTCAAAGGATAGATTTTGTTCTGGGAACAAATTCACTTGCCAATATAGCAATACCCTGAATCTGGTGTTCCAGCTGTTGCAGGCCAATTTTTATTCTGTCCGTAAAAGGGTAAATTACACTTAACGTGCATCTCCAAGTATATTTCTTTCCGTAAAAGGGTATATTACACAAAGTGTTACATTACAATTGCTGAAAGCATTATCCTGTAAATCTGCATGCACTATTGTGCATCTCATAGTGTACTTCTGTCCGTAAAATGGTATATTACACTCAAGGTGTATATACAACTGTTGAAAGGGTCATCCATAATAACTTCACACGCTACCGTGCATCTCCAAGTGTATTTCTGTCTGTTAAAGGGTTTATTACACAAAGTGTTAAAATACAATTGCTGAAGGCATAGTCCTACATATTTTTTCACTCTCTACTGTGCATCTCCAAGTGTAAATCTGTCCATAAAAGGATACCTTTCATCCAGGGCCTAAATACTAGGCCTACAATTGATATTCCCCTAAATCAGTGGTTAATGCTGTGCCTGGATTAGTGTAATATGGTACATAAATAAATAGGCAGATAGTGTTAGGTGCCTGTAAATAAAGGCCTGAATTTCAAATCAATACATTGGGCCAATTTTTTTTTTTCTTATTCTGGTGCTTGGTGAACGATAACAACGAGGAAAACATCTAGTAAGGGACACGGACGCTTTCATGGTGGTGTTAGCGGACCCTCTGGTGCTGGGAGAGGACGTGGCTATTCTGCCACAGCCACAGGTCCTAGTGAACCAACTACCTCAGGTTCCAGTACCCGCCAGAATTTACAGCGATATTTGGTGGGGCCCAATGCCATTCTAAGGATGGTAAGGCCTGAGCAGGTACAGGCGCTAGTCAATTGGCTGGCCGACAGTGGATCCAGCACATTCACAACATTATCTCCCACCCAGTCTTCTGCAGAAAGCGCACAGATGGCACCTAAAACCAAGCCCATCAGTCTGTCACATCACCCTCGTGCATATCAGATAAACTGTCTGAGCCTCAAGTTATGCAGCAGTCTCTTATGCTGTTTGAAGACTCTGCTGGCAGGGTTTCCCAAGGGAATCCACCTAGCCCTTCCCCAGTGGTGGAAGACATAGAATGCACTGATGCAAAACCACTGATATTTCCTGATGATGTGGACATGGGAATACCACCTCATCGTCTCTGATGATGAAGAAACACAGGTGCCAACTGCTGCGTCTTTCTGCAGTGTGCAGACCAAACAGGAGGTCAGGGAGGAAGACTGTGTGGAAGACGATGCAGGGGACGATGAGGTCCTAGACCCCACATGGAATAAAGGTCGCTCCACGGACTTTCATAGTCCAGAGGAAGAGACAGTGGTAAGACCGGGCCAACAGCGTAGCAAAAGAGGAAGCAGGGGGCAAAAGCAGAACAGCCGCCGCCAAGAGAGTTCGCCTGCTACTGGCCACCGCCACCAGGGACCGAGCACCCCAAAGGCAGCTTTAAGGAGTTCCCTGGCATGGCACTTCTTTAAACAATGTGCTGACGACAAGACCCGAGTGGTTTGTACGCTGTGCCATCAGAGCCTGAAGCGAGGCATTAACGTTCTGAACCTTAGCACAACCTGCATGACCAGGCATCTACATGCAAAGCATGAACTGCAGTGGAGTAAACACCTAAAAAGCAAGGAACTTACTCAGGCTCAGCTCTCCATCTCACAAACCTTGGAGAGAAAGCATAAATTCCCACCTAGCCACCCGTGAGCCCTGGGCCTGGATGCCAGCATTTCTAAACTACTGGCCTTTGAAATGCTGTCATTCAGGCTGGTGGACACAGACAGCTTCAAACAGCTAATGGTGATGGCTTTCCCACAATATGTTGTTCCCAGCCGCCACTACTTCTCCAAGAGAGCCGTGCCTTCCCTGCACAACCAAGTATCCGATAAAATCAAGTGTGCACTGCGCAACGCCATCTGTAGCAAGGTCCACCTAACCACAGATACGTGGACCAGTAAGCACGGCCAGGGACGCTATATCTCACTAACTGCACACTGGGTAAATGTAGTGGCGGCTGGGCCCCAGGCGGAGAGTTCTTTGGCGCACGTCCTTCCGCCGCCAAGGATCGCAGGGCATCATTCTTTGACTCCTGTAGCCACCTCTTTCTACTCGGCTTCCTCCTCCTCTGCTTCCACATGCTGGACACATGCTGGCCATAGTGGCGTTTCAGCTGCAACACGCACGGGTCAGTCACACTGCGGAACAGCACCACTGCACCACCAATGACTGGGCCTCCATGCGAGACCTGTGTGCCCTGTTGAGCTGTTTCGAGTACTCCACCAACATGGCCAGTGGCGATGACACCGTTATCAGCGTTACAATACCACTTCTATGTCTCCTTGAGAAAACACTTAGGGTGATTATGGAAGAGGAGGTGGCCCAGGAGGAGGAGGAGGATGAGGGGTGATTTTTAGCATTTTCAGGCCAGTCTGTTTTAAGTGCCTCAGAGGGAGTTTTTTGCAACAGTAGAGGCCAGGTACAAATGTGGCCAGCCAGGGCCCACTACTGGAGGACGAGGAGGATGAGGAGGAGGTGGAGGAGGATGAGGATGAAGCAGGTTCACAGCGGGGTGGCACTCAACTAAGCTCAGGCCCATCACTGGTGCATGGCTGGGGGGATACGGAGGACGATGACGATACGCCTCCCACAGAGGACAGCTTGTCCTTACCTCTGGGGAGCCTGGCACACATGAGCGACTACATGCTGCAGTGCCTGCGCAACGACAGCAGAGTTGCCCACATTTTAACGTGTGCGGACTACTGGGTTGCCACCCTGCTGGATCAACGGTAGAAAGACAATGTGCCCACCTTAATTCCTGCACTGGAGCGTGATAGGAAGATGCGCGAGTACAAGCGCACGCTGGTAGACGCGCTCCTGAGAGTATTCCCGAATGTTACAGGGGAACAAGTGGAAGCCCAAGGCGAAGGCAGAGGAGGAGCAAGAGGTCTCCAACGCAGCTGTGTCACGGCCAGCTCCTCTGAGGGCAGGGTTAGCATGGCAGAAATGTGGAAAAGTTTTGTCTCCACGCCAAAGCTAACTGCACCACCACCTGATACAGAACGTGTTAGCAGGAGGCAGCATTTCACTACAATGGTTGAACAGCATGTGTGCACACCCCTCCACGTACTGACTGATGGTTCGGCCCCATTCAACTTCTGGGTCTCCAAATTGTCCACGTGGCCACAGCTAGCCTTTTATGCCTTGGAGGTGCTGGCCTGCCCGGCGGCCAGCGTTTTCTCTGAATGTGTGTTCAGCACGTCAGGGGGCGTCATTACTGACAAACACAGCCGCCTGTCCAACGTGGACAAGCTGACTTTTATAAAATGTAACCAGGCATGGATCCCACAGGACCTGTCCATCCCTTGTACAGAATAGACATTTATAACCTGAGCCGTACGCTGCAGGCAGGTGTTGCGTGACAACTGAGGAAGGGATAGTGACGTATCCCGAAACGCATCTGGTATGTTTCGCGCATCTATTTAAAGACCTCTATATAAATATGCATGGCCATGCAGAGACTCTTACGGCTCAGGTAAATTAAGACATCGCCACCTACTCCCATGAGATCTCGAGAGCCGCGCTGCTGGCGTCCCCATGTGCTGATCAGCGTTCTCAGATCTTTCATAGCCAAGAGGGATAACCATGATACACCCCATGGTCTGGCAGCACGATGTTTAAGACTTGAAAAAGGGGTACGTAAGCCCCGAAACGCGTTGTCAATAAAAACTTTTTAAAAAAGATTACCCTTGCTTGAGGTTGTCTAAGTGCGCCCTTTGGTACCCTATTGGAAGTGCGGATTTACTGCACATCCGTTTCCGTTTGAATCTGTCCCATGAGATCTCGGGATTGCAGGCTTGAGGAGTGCAACGAGAGACGCCAGCCTTGCCCCACGGGCTCGCCCCTCGCTAAGCCATCTAAACCAGCCAATGAATCAAGAGAAGGAAGGTAAGCTGCAAATAGTTATCAATAACCTGGCACTACAATCCCTGCATTGACTTGAACATAAGTGTACTTATCTGTTTGGAGTCGAATTATAATAAGACACCTACTATTCACCCTATATGATAAGACTATAAGGCCTCATGCACACGAACGTGTGCACCCCGTGCCCGTATTGCGGGCCGCAAGTTGCGGCCCGCAATGCTCGGGCACCGGCCGTGGGGCAGCCGCAGCGGATCGCGGACCCATTCACTTGAATGGGTCCGCGATCTGCCTGTTCCGCAAAAAGATATGACATGTTCTATCTTTTTGCGGGACGGAAGTACAGAACGGAACCCCGCGGAAGCACTCCGTAGTGCTTCCGTAGTGTTCCGTTCCGTCATTCCATTCCGCACCGTTCCGCATCTCCGGATTTGCGGACCCATTGAAATGAATCGGTTCGCATCCGTGATGCGGAATGGTCACGGAATGGTGCTCGTGTATTGTGGATCCGCAAATGCGGTCCGCAATACGGGCACGGGGTGCACACGTTCGTGTGCATGAGGCCTAAGTGTGCCATTTTTCCACCAGATAATTGGGAATAATAAACATATACGGCTCCAATACACCTTACCTCTTTGTCCAATCAATAGTGGACAATAAACTATAGGATATAAGTGACTCTAAGTGGACACATTTGGAACGTGATAAAACGAACCATTAAGGTATTTTGGCATTAAGGTATTATGTCTGCTACTTGATTACTTGGATATAATCTGCCACACTGTACTAATTGTTCAGATTTAAGCAAATTGGGTATTCATCTTGGACATTTATGCTGAATATATGTTTAAAATCTTTTTGCCACCTTGTTACTATCTGGATCTTACAACACTGATTGCAATAGGCATAAAGAGACATATATACATATATATTTGGACACTCTAATATCGGAGCATAGAACAATTTGCTACTATCTGGTTTATATAGAATTTGTGGGCATAAAGCAGGGGTGCACAACCTGCGGCCCGGGGGCCACATGCGGCCCTCGATACCATTCTGTGCGGCCCCCAAACATTTGGTAAAAGACATGTAGGTCTATGTATTATAGCTTCTTACATGTATCTTTCATGCATTCTCCTATTAGATGGGAGTCCTAGAACTGCAACTAGACATTTATAGTATATACTGTATGTTCAATATGCCAAAAATACAGTATTTCAGTTGGTAATACCCCTTTATGTTTTATTTTCGGCCCTTGGAATTGGTTCTGGCTCACAATGTGGCCCCCAACCAGAAAAGGTTGTGCACCCCTGGCATAAAGAGATATATGTGAACATCTATATTGGAACACGGACTGATCTATTATCTAATCAGCACCCTCAATTATACTGCTATTCTGGACTTTCCTACTTATTTGTTCATTGATATTATATCGTTGCTATTATCTAAGAGCATTGTCCTCGGATTTTATTTCTTTTTACTACTTGAAATATTTGTATTAATTGTACAGGGGTGTGGAAATTTAAAAAAAAAAACTACTTGACGAAGGACTAAAGCGGGGGCTCAATCTACTTGTCCCTCATGACCATCCACTTGTCCTGAACTTGTACTAACGGTATACTGTATGGGGGTAGGGGCCAGAAGGAGACGTTATGCTGTATGGGGCGGGGGCCAGAAAGAGACCTTATGCTGTATGGGGCGGGGGCCACAAGGAGACGTTATGCTGTATGGGGGCAGGGGCCACAAGAAGACGTTATGCTGTATGGGGGCAGGGCCACAAGGAGACGTTATGCTGTATAGGGGTGGGGGCCACAGAGAGATGTTATACTGTATGGGGGTGGGGGCCACAGGGAGACGTTATACTGTATGGGGGCGGGGGCCACAGGGTGACATTATACTGTGCGGGGGCAGCCCCAAGGTGACGTTATACTGTATGGGGGTAGGGGCCACAGGGAGACGTTATACTGTATGGGGGCGGGGGCCACAGGGTGACGTTATACTGTATGGGGGCGGGGGCCACAGGATGACGTTATACTGTGCGGGGGCGGGGGCCACAGGGTGACGTTATACTGTATGGGGTCAACAGGGAGACGTTATAGTTTATCAAGTGCCACCTGCAGTGCAGATTGCAGGCAGGGCCAGAGCCTCAGAAGACAGACAGCACAACCTTTATTTCTGACACGCTGGCTCTTAGGCCCCCTGCAGATGAGCGTTCCTCCCAGAGTCTGTCAACTGAGCTCCCAGCCTGACCCGCAACCATTGACTGGGGTCACATAGCATTATACCGATTTATGATGCTATGTATCCCTTACAGTTCTGGAATGTATTTGATAACACTGACATAATGCTGTCAGTGTTATCCAACACATTGCAGAACTTTAAGGGTTACATAGCATCATAAATCAGTATAATGCTATGTGACCCCAGTCAGCGCTATGCCGGGAGCTGCGATGTGGACAGGCTCTGGGAGGAACGCTCATCTGCAGGGGGCCATGGGGTCTCACTCTTCTTCTCCCATCTTGTCTCTGGAGACGGTGTGCTGACTTACTGTGCTCTCCGTGCTGACAGGTGGGCGGAGACTTCGATACAGGAGCCGGGAGGAGCAGGGGCCGGTGAAACGTGAGATGATCCTACTTAGTGAGTTTTCCCTACCGCACAAACTGAGCATGCTCAGTACAAGTAAAGTCCCCGCCCACAGCCTATTCTCCCTTTAGTAAAAACCCATAATATACATTAAGTTGTACCCTCGCGGGCTCGCTTTGCTCGCTACACGTCGGGCTCGGCCTCACTGCGCTCGGCTCTTATAAAAACTAACTCTATGCTGCCATTGATGGTAAAGAATGAACTGGATAGTAAAGAAAGGGAGAATAGGCTGTGGGCGGGGACTTCACTTGTACTGAGCATGCTCAGTTCGGCGGTAGGGAAAACTCACTAAGTAGGATCATCTCACGCTACACCGGCCTGCAGGAAGTGCTATGTACGGGTCATATGCACGATGCAGGGGCAGGCTGACATAGATGTAGGAGCGGTCAGCTCGCGGGTAGCATATGACCACTCCTATTACTGCCCAACGACATGTCCCTACTACTTGCCCGCACAGGGCTAAACAACTGTTTAAAGTACTTGCCCGGCGCCCGGAACTGCATGTCCCGGGCGTCGGGCAATAGGATTTCCTCACCCCTGTTGTATTTTATGTGTAATAAATATTTTATTTGATATTTACCACGCCTAATGTAGAGTGCTCATCCAATACATTTCATTTGGATTCTATTACTGTCCCTGGCACATATGCAGCTGCAATTGCATGTCACTTGCACAAAATGGCCACCGACTCCAACCACTCACAGAAATATAAAAGTCTGTCACTGGCCTCATAAAAAAAAAAAACGGTCATTGCACCCACAAGAACAAAAAGGTCGTAGATCGCTAAGTTAACACAATTCTGATATCAGATATTATTCAGCAAAGCTTGTTTCCTACTCTCTCCCTGAGAGCACCAGCAGCAACCTGTCCCTACACTAACAACAGAAGAGTGACGTGCTGCGCTACGTGACTCCAGCTTATATAGAGGCTGGGTCACATGCTGCACTTAGCCAATCACAACGATGCCATTAGTAGGCATGGCTGTGATAGCTTCTAAGGGCAAAAAATTAAACTTTTGTTGATTGGCTGCCCAGCTTTTCAACAAGTACCATAAAATCTGCCGAACCCCGAACCCGAACCAGAACTATTACGTAAATGTTTGGGTTCGGGTCCGGGTGCCAAAAATCCTAAAATTCGGTATGAACCCGAACTTCACAGTTTGGGTTCGCTCAACTCTAACCCTGTCCTCTCTGTCAGGGAGCTCTAATTGTATAAGCGTTTAATAGAACAGATCCTGTAGACATCTATGTGGAATAAGCTGACAAGGGTGTAAAAGGAGTGCTCTTCTTTTTGACACTAAGATTGACCTGTAAGGCTGAGTTATTTGGTTAGTTTTGTCACTGTGACCCTCCAAATAAGTGAAGTATGCAGCAAATCTAAGAGCGACGCCTGCCATCTGCATGTCATATGGACTCACAGTATTATTTAACTACCAAAGCAGACTCCCTATGTGTGTTACTGCAAGGCACAGTGTTCTACACCACTATAAAGGCTCTCAGCAGCTAGGAAATCGCCGTTTATAAGTAATTCACCGCAAATATATTCAGATCGAACTGAACTTTCCCGGAAAAATTTGGCGAATCGAATTTTTGAAAAGTTCGCTCATCTCTATTAATAACCACTGTCTGTTTTCTATCACTGAGACAGTTACTTACCCACTTACTATTAGAGCCAACAAATACCTCATATACTCTTAGTGCTAGTGAATAGAGATGTCCCGAACTATTCGCCGGCGAACAGTTCCAGGCAAACATCGCATGTTCGCGTTCGCCGCGGCGAGCGAACATATGCGATGTTCAATTTGCCCCCTATACGTCATCATTGAGCAAATTTTGACCCTGTACCTCACAGTCACATTCCAGCCAATCAGCATACCCTCCCTCCCAGACCCTCTCACCTCCTATCAAAAAGCAAGGAAAGCATCCATCTTAGATTCATTCCTAAGCTGCAGTGTTAGTTAGAGCAGGGAGAGTGCTGCTGCTGAATCAATAGGGAAAGCGTCAGCCAGGCCAGTGTTCTGTGTCCACTACAGTCCTCAAAGACTCATCTGCCTCTTTCACACGAGCGTGTCTGGATTAGGCCCCATTCACACGTCCGTAGTTTTTCAGAATTGCGGATCGGATGCGGACAAAACTTGCGGATGTGTGAATGGGGCCTTAGGTCCAGATGCTTTGCGGATGCGTTCAGTGAAAACCATTCAGTTTTGCCTGTGATTGCGTTCAGTTGTTCCGTTTTTTCTGCGTGGGTGCAATGCATTTTATTGCGTTTTTCACGTGCATGATAAAAAACTGAAGGTTTACCAACAACATCTCCTAGCAACCATCAGTGAAAAACGCAACGCACCCGCACTTGCTTGCGGATGTACTGCGTTTTTCACGCAGCCCCATTCACTTCTATGGGGCTAGGGCTGCGTTAAAAATGCAGAATATAGAACATGATGTGATTTTCACGCAACGCACAAGTGATGCATGAAAAAAAACTCTCATGTACACAGACTCATTGAAATGAATAGGTCAGGATTCAGTACGGATGCTATGAGTTTATGTCACGCATTGCACCCGCTCGGAAAACTCGCTCGTGTCAAAGGGGCCATCTGCTGTAAGGACAGCGTCCTGACAGCACCCCAAAAAGCCCATTTTAGGGCTGGTACATCAGTCTGCTTTTACTTTTCTTCTCTCTCTCTCTATATATATATATATATATATATATATATTACAGTTGCCTGACCATGTGTGGGAGGCCCCAGGCCCACAGACTGTACTGTGTGCACACCACTCCTATAGAGTGGCACAGTACCTTGCAGATAAAAAAGTTATTTAATTTTTACCCTTTAATATAATTGCAGTTTACTGCCAGTGAGTGTCAGGCCCACAGACTGTACTGTGCACAATGCCAGTGCCCACCACTCATATCGGGAGGCACAGTACCTTGCAGATAAAAAGTCATTTAATTTTTACCCTTTAATATAATTGCAGTTGCCTGCCAGTGTGTGTCAGGCCCACAGACTGTACTGTGCCCACTGCCCACCACTCATATAGGGTGTCACAGTACATTGCAAGGCACACGCGCAGTGACCTAAAATTCAAACGAAGCGGACCGAGCATGGGTCTTTTTCCATCACCCGGTTCCAAAAATCTATTCTCTACACCAGCCCTGGCCCTGATAAGGGACAAAACAGAGATTAAACTGATAGGAATAGTACTTAGTTAACACTAGTTGCATTGCTGGCAAATTCCATTGCAAGTTCCCAAAATTAGAAGGAAGCTGACAGAGCAAGCTTTTTTCTCTATCTTCCAATGCAAGGATTCAATTCAAGACACGTCCCCTGATAGGGGATTTAACAAAGATTAAAATAGTAAGAATAGTAGTTCACACTATTTGTATTGGTGGCACAGTACATTGTGCGGCGCACACGCAGTGCCCCAAATTGGAAGTAAGAGGACCGACCAACCATCATTTCCCATCTCCCAATTCCTAAAATCTATTGAATACACGGGCCCCTGATAGGGCACAAAACAGCGATTAAACTGGTAATAACGGATTTTTTAAATTAAAAAAAAAGAGGACAGCCTCGGCCGAGCTGGGTATTTTTGGGCCGCGTTACTGAACGCTCATGCACAGTGGCTGTAGGCTCATGCGTCCTTTTGCGGAGGTGACAAACCTGGTCAGTCAAACCCAAGGCAACATCATCAACCTCATCTCATTTGCGTTTTTTCTGCAGCGTGCCCTGCGAAGAGTGCTGGATCAGGCCGTAGATGAGCATAAAGAGGAAGAGTTGTGGTCACCATCACCACCAGAAGCAGCCTTGTCGTCGTCGATTGCTGGACCTGCGGCAACGCAGAGAGAGGAGTCTGAAGTGGAGTCAGAGGAGGAAGGTGGCTTTGAGGGGGTGGAAGACCAATCACAGCAAGCGTCCCAGGGGGCTTGTTGTCACCTTTCGGGGACCCTTGGTGTTGTACGTGGCTGGGTGGAGGAAGAGACCTTCAATGACGTCAGTGAGGACAAGGAACAGGATATGGCTAGCTTGGTATCCAACCTTGTGCAAATGGGGAGTTTGCGGTTGTGCAAATGGACTGTTTGCGGTTGTTTGCAGTGTGTTAAACGGGGAGTTTGGTCTGTCACTGTGAAGCGGGAGTAACCCTTATACTACCTGATCGATACAACATCATACTTGATCGTATACACACACTAGATGTTTTAAAGCCCGTTAATCCAAACAATTTAGGAATGTTAGGTGATTTATGCCCTTTATGGATTAAAACCCGACTCTGCGTCAACTACGTAATTTTCCATGAGAGTTTTGCCATGGATCCCCCTCCGGCATGCCACAGTCCAGGTGTTAGTCCCCTTGAAACAACTTTTCCATCACTATTGTGGCCAGAAAGAGTCCCTGTGGGCTTTAAAATTCGCCTGCCTATTGTAGTCTATAGCGGTTCGCACAGTTCACCCACTCGTAAACATTTGCGGAAGTTCGCGTTCGTCATTCGCGAACGGAAAATTTTATGTTTGCAACATCTCTACTAGTGAGCTCGGGGTCTAGTAAATACTGTACATACAACCTATAAAGGGCCTACCAATAGCCCCACAAAAAATAAACACATATAGATTATAAAATAACCATATCATTTTATTATCAGTAACATACAATTAAACGTGAAAGTAGACAATGGTAAGGTGGTAAAAAACTCCAAGGGTACTACCACCCAAACTTCTATCTAACAGAGACCAGATCGGATCGCCGGCCACAAATAAGTAGTGAGGTCCCGAACTGTTCGCTGGCGAACAGTTCCCGGTAAACATAGCTTGTTCGCGTTCGCCGTGGCGGGCGAACATATGCGATGTTCGGTCCGTCCCCTATACATCATCATTGAGCAAACTTTGACCCTGTACCTCACAGTCAGCTGACACATTCCAGCCAATCAGCATACCCTCCCACCCAGACCCTCCCACCTCCTATCAAAAAGCAAGGACAGCATCCATTTTAGATTCATTCTGAAACTGCATGTTAGTGAGAGCAGGGAGACTGCAGCTGCTGCTATGCTGATGATTCTGAATTCATAGGGAAAGCGTTAGCTAGGCCAGTGTTCTGTGTCCACAGACTCACCTGCTGTAAGGACAGCGTCATAGCATCCCAAAAAGCCCTTTTTAGGGCTGCTACATTAGTCTGCTTTTATTTTATTTTTCTCCATATATATATATATTGCAGTTGCCTCGCCTGCCCTTGTGTGAGAGGCTGCAGGCCCACAGACTGTTGTGTGCCCACTGCCAGTGCCCACCACTCATACCGTGTGGCACAGGACTTTGCATAAAAAAAAGGCATTTAATTTTTACATTTTAATCTATATTCAGTTGCCTGCCTGCTGCCAGTGTGTGTCAGGCCCACTTCCACTGACTGTAGTGTGCCCACTGCCAGTGCCCACCACTCATACCGGGTGGCACAGTAGCTTGCCGATAAATAAGGCATTTACTTTTTACCCTTTAATCTAAGGTTAGTTGCCTGCCAGTGTGTGTCAGGCCGAATTCCACTGACTGTAGTGTGCCCACTGCCAGTGCCCACCACTCATACCGGGTGGCACAGTACCTTGCATGCATAGTACCACTAATCAAAAAATGACCGGCAGAGGCAGGCCACCCCGCAGGGGCCGTCCTGGTGCTGTGATTTCCTTTGCCCCTAGAATAATGCCCAGTGTTCAGAGGCCACATACCCTGAACTCAAAAATTCTGATGACATAGTTGACTGGCTTACACAGGACACCCAATCTTCAACAGCTTCCGCTCGGAATCTTGATGCACCATCCTCCTACAGCTCAGCATTGGACACCTCTCAAGTTACCACTCGCCTGCCTGCCGCCACCACCAACACTAGCATCACAGCTGCTTCATTTGATCTGTTAGAGGATTTATTTACACATCAGTTGGAAGAAATGAGTGATGCGCAACCATTATTGCCAAGTATGTAGATAACAGGGATATGTCTCAGCCAGGCAGCATTACACACATGGACGTACGGTGTGATGATAATGATGTTGTACCCACTGCTGCTTCCTTTGCTGAGTTGTCAGATACAAGTGAAGCGGTTGATGATGACGATGTGTCCGTGGATGTCATGTGGGTGCCCGCTCGAAGAGAAGAAGAACAGGGGGAAAGTTCAGATGGGGAGACAGAGATGAGGAGGAGACGAGTTTGAAGCAGGGGAGGTCGTTGCAAGGAGCTAGTGACACAGTAAGACAGCATGTATCGGCACCCGGGGTCAGCCAGACAGCACGCCAATCAATTAATGCTGTTGCCACCACCAGAATGCCGTCATTGCAAAGCTCAGCAGTGTGGCATTTTTTTTGTGTGTCTGCCTCTGATAAAAGCAATGCCATTTACAACCTGTGCCAAAAGAAACTGAGTTGTGGGAAGTCCAACACCCACCTAGGTACAACTGCTTTGCGAAGGCACATGATCTCACATCATCAACACATGAGTACAAGCAGTACACAAACTCAAAGCCACCATGCTCCTCCTGGTCCAGCATCTTCAGCCACATCAACCACTGCTGTCCTCATTGCCCCTCAACCACCCGCCACTCCGCCTCTCACCATCAGCAGTTCCTGCTCATCTGCCCACAGTCAGGTGTCTGTAAAGGAAATGTTTGAGCGTAAGAAGCCAATGTCACAGAGTCACCTCCTTGCCTGGCATCTGACAGCTGGCTTGACGGAACTCTTCACCCGCAAGCTTTTACCATACAAGCTGTTGGAGTCTGAGTCCTTTAAAAAATTTGTAGCTATTGGGACACCCCAGTAAAAGGTACCCGACCAAAATTATTTTTCACAAAAGGCTATCCCCAACCTGCACTCTATTGTAGAAAAGGAAGTCATGACATGTCTGGCACACAGTGTTGTGGCAAGGGTCCATCTGACCACTGATACCTGGTCTGCAAAGCACGGTCAGGGCAGGTATATCACGTACACTGCGCATTGGGTAAACCTGCTGATGGCTGCCAAGCATGGAATGCGTGGCTCTGCAGCGGAGTTGGTGACACCGCCACCACTTGCAGGCAGGCCTGCTGCCACCTACTCTACTCCTCCTACTCCATCCTCTTCACTAACCTCCTCGACTGAGTCCTCTTCTGCTGCTGCGTCTTCCTCCACATCATCAACTGCACACCCCCAGCTCCCCAGGGGCTATTCCACATCCAGGATACGACAGTACCACGCCGTCTTGGGGTTGACTTGCCTGAAAGCAGAGAGTCACACCGGACCAGCACTCCTGTCCGCCCTGAACGCACAGATGGATCAGTGGCTGACCCCGCACCAACTGGAGATTGGCAAAGTGGTGTGTGACAACAGAAGCAATCTGTTGGCGGCATTGAATTTGGGCAAGTTGACACATGTGCTGTGCATGGTACATGTGTTGAATCTGTACAACGCTTTGAGTGTAAGTACCCAGGCTTACAGGATGTCCTCAAGCAGGCCAGGAAGGTGTGTGGCCATTTCAGGAGTTCCTACCCGGCTATGGCGCACTTTTGCCGATATTCAGCAGCGAAACAACATGCCAGTGAGGTGCTTGATTTGCGACAGCCCAACATGATTGAATTCAACACTCCTAATGTTCTTCTGCCTGCTCCAGCAAGAAAAAACCGTCAACGAGTATTTGTATGACCGGGGTGCTAGGACAGCCTCTGCGGAGCTGGGTATTTTTTTGGCACATTACTGGACGCTCATGCGCAATGCCTGTATGCTCATGTGTCCTTTAGAGGAGGTGACAAACCTAGTCAATCGCACCGAAGGCACCATCAGCGACCTCATCCCATTTGTTTTCTTCCTGGAGCGTGTCCTGCGAAGAGTGCTCATCAGGCCGTAGATGAGCGTGAAGAGTCACTTAACTGTCACTGAATTACCTCAGCACAACCATAGGCTTTGAAAAACTGTCATCATGTGCAATCTCCCAAACGTGAGCACGAACTGTCACGACCGCTATCCCAGCAGCAGTCGTGTCGCACTAGACGGAGGGGAAGGGGGACCCTTATCTATGGATGGGAAATAGAACGGCCACCCCTGACAAACCCTACGCTGGCACCTGTCTGCCCTGATAACCTAGACGGGGTGTGAACCCGTGCGGCGAGCAGGATGCCTAAACCCTGAGTCACTCTAAGAAGACTAGACTGGGGAAAGGCAGATGGGAGCACTAGTCACCATCACTCATGTCTAGGAGAACAACAGGGGAAGACAGTAACAAACAAACAAACAATCTCCAGCAGAGATAGACTTATCCAGTCACGAGCAGAGAAGATGATCCCAACAACGACAGTCCACGCCAGACAAGAGCTCCACAGCAATACCGTCAAACGATCTCCTTCAAAGGTCAGAATAGCACTGGAAGTAAGGACTATATCTGGCAATGACTGCAAGTGAAACTGAAACTAATATAGTAGCTGGGAGTGGCAGACAGCACTCACCTGAGAAGAATGCCTACAAACTCCCAGTCAGGACAAAAAGGTTCACAAGGCAAAACCCGGATGACATACCCTGAACCACGAAGCAAACTCACAAGCTATCGCGAGTAGCAAGTCGCTGTGACCTTCTCTTCCCAGACCTATCTGGATCAGTCACAGTCGTGACACGAACACAGTCATCACTACACCAAGATTGACGCAGTAAAATTATTGAGGAGTAAAATTTATGTCATGAGTGTGCCAACTATTGACAACTCTTTGCGGTTGTCTAAATCTATTTGATAAACGTCCCCTGATAGGGGACGTAACAGGGATTAAACTGATAAGAATAGTACTAGTTAACACACCACTCATATAGGTTTGCACAGTACATTGCAAGGTGCACGCGCAGTGCCCCAAATTGGAAGT
Source organism: Bufotes viridis (assembly GCA_033119425.1). Taxonomy (NCBI): domain Eukaryota; kingdom Metazoa; phylum Chordata; class Amphibia; order Anura; family Bufonidae; genus Bufotes; species Bufotes viridis. Next base: position 49,050,437 of record CM065595.1, read on the forward strand.
AAGAGGAATGACCAAGATTCTTTTTCCATCTCCCGGTTCCTAAAATTTATTCGATACACGTCTCCTGATAGGAAACGTAACAGGGATTAAACTGATAAGAATAGTACTACTGATTACTGAACACACCACTCATATAGGGTGGCACAGTACATTGCGCGAGGAAGAGACCTTCAATGACGTCAGTGAGGACAAGGAACGGGACATGGCTAGTTTCGTATCCAACCTTGTGCAAATGGTGAGTTTGCGGTTGTGCAAATGGACTGTTTGCGGTGCGTTAAACGGGGAGTTTGGTCGGTCACAGTTAGGTCTGTCACTGTGAAGCGGATGTAACCCTTACACTACCTGATCGATACAACATCATACCTGATCATATACACACACTGGATGTTTTAAAGCACGTTATTCCAAACAATTAAGGAATGTTAGGTGATTTATGCCCTTTATGGATTAAAACCTGACTCTGCATCCACTACGTAATTTTCCATGGGAGTTTTGCCATGGATCCTCCTCTGGCATGCCACAGTCCAGGTGTTAGTCCCCTTGAAACAACTTTTCCATCACTACTGTGGCCAGAAAGAGTCCCTGTGGGTTTTAAAATTCACCTGCCTATTGAAGTCTATGGCGGTTCGCCTGGTTTGCCCGTTCGTGAACATTTGTGGAAGTTTGCGTTCACCGTTCGCGGAATAGAAAATTTTATGTTCGCGACATCTCTACAAATAAGTCCCACAAATACAAGCGAGTGGCTCCTGGATAGAAAGTATATCCTGGTCAGGTAAAAACCAGGAGAGAAAGTGCTAGGTGCAATACTCAATACGTCAAATACGTTATTCACAATCTATCAGGAGCCAATAGCATGTGAAATGGGGGGGGAAATACCCATCATATGAGCAAGTCTACCTGATGCAATTACAACCAGGAAGAGCAAGGGTAAAAGGAGAACACATTATAACATGCTAGCAATACCAAAATACATGATATTCATTACCCATAGTGAGCCTGTGTGTCAGACCTCCGATACTGCTTCTATCTCGACGCGTGTTTCAACAACTCACTGGCTTTTTCAGGAGACTATCTTTTTAAGATGCCACTGTAATTCTTCCTGTGTAAGACAAGGCACTTTTAATTGGGAATTAATTTTTACATTATGCCTTTCATCTGATACATTATTTTCCTCAGTGACTACAGTGGAGAAAAAAAATATTTATTAGCTTTGCTTTCTCCTCATCGCTCTCTGCAACTCCCCCCTCATTACTCTGTAGAGGGCCGACACCTTCAGATTTATACTTTTTGCCATTTATATAAATGAAGAACATTTTAGTTTTGCTCTCTTTGGCAATTAATCTCTCGGTCTCTAGTTTGGCTGCGTTTATTTGTTTTTTACATAGTCTACTTTTTTTCCTATAGTTTTTCAGTGCTTCCTCGCTACTTTCCTGTTTTAGATATTTAAATGCGTTCTTTTTGTCATTTATTACTTTCTTTACAGTTCTATTTATCCACATTGGTTATTTTCTTGTTCCTTAACCTTTTATTCCCATAAGGTATGTACGGCTCACAATTAGATTTTAGGATGCTTTTAAAAATATCCTGTTCTGTGGCTGCATTTTAATTTTTGAGGACTTTGTCCCAGTTAGTTAGGCCTATGGCCTCTCTTAGTTGGCTAAATGTAGCTTTTTTGAAGTTTGGTATTTTTGTTCCTCCCTGAAGAAACACTCTTTTGAATGACAATTGGAAGGTTATTACTTTATGGTCACTATTTCCCAGGTATCCGCCAACCTGCACATCTGTTGTTCTGTCAGATCAATTGGTTAATACTAAGTCCAATATGGCTGTCCCTCTAGTCGGGTCCTGAACCAGTTGGGAAAGGTAATTGTCTTTGGTTATTCCCAAGAACCTGTTTCCTTTATGAGATGTACATGTTTTAGTTTCCCAGTCGATATCTGGTAGTTGAAGTCCCCCATAATAAAAACCTCATTATGATCTGCTGCCTCGTCTATCTTGTTTAGTAGCATATTTTTTGTGGACTCTGGTATATTAGGTGGTTTATAATAAACTCCTATTAGTATTTTATTATTGTTTTTGCCTCCATGTATTTCTACCCACAGTGACTCCACATGTTCATGTCCCTCGCTTATATCTTCTTGGATTGTGGGCTTTAGACAGGACTTTAGATACAGGCAAACCCCTCCTCCTTTCCGGTTTTGGAGATCCTTTCTAAACAGACTGTAACCCTGTACATTAACTGCCCAGTCACAGCTATTATCCAGCCATATCTCAGTTATTCCCACTATTAGTGTTGATCACGAATATTCGAATTGCAAATTTTAATCGCGAATATCGGCACTTCGAGAATTCGCGAATATTTAGAATATCTCAAAATATATTCGTATTCGCGAATATTAGATTTTTTTAAAGTATCAATCTATGCGAATTTTATGTGAATTTTTTTAATGCGCATTTTCCCAATCCAGAAAATAATGCCTGAAGCCTGAAATAATGCCAGGAATTCGCAAAATTTGCAAACATATGCCGAATATTCGCCCAAATATTCACAAAGTATCGGGAATTCGAATATTGCATCTGCCGCTCATCACTACCCACTATGTCATAGTCCTCCTCACACATCACTAATTCCGGTTCACCAGTTTTATTGGTCAGGCTTCTGGCATTAGTATACACAAAGTTAATAGGTTTGTGTATATTTTTTTACGCTACACCTTTCATTCTGAACTGTTCTAGTCCCTCCTTTCATGCGTCCCCCAGTCCCATTACCTTGCCCCAGGTCTCTATCTGCACTATCTTCCCATCTTATAGCGTAAGTAACCTCCTCCCCAGTCCCTGGTTTAAACACTCCTCCAACCTTCTAGCCGTCTTCTTCCCCAACACAGCTGCCCCTTCCCCATTGAGGTGCAGCCCATTCCTACGATAGAGCCTGTAGCCAACAGAGAAGTCAGCCCAGTTCTCCAGGAACCCAAACCCCTCCTTCCTACACCAGTTCTTGAGCCATTTGTTAACCTCCCTAATCTCCCGCTGCCTTTCTTGTGTGGCTCGTGGTACAAATTGTATTTCGGAAAACACTACCTTTGAGGTCCTTGCCCTAAGCTTGTGACCTAAATCCCTAAAATCATTTGTAAGGACGCTCCCCCTACCTCTAACTTTGTCATTGGTTCCGATATGAACCATGACTGCTGGATCTTCTCCAGCCCCTCCCAGTAATCTGTTAACCCGAGTGCCAGGAAGACAACACACCTTTCAACGATCCTGATCTTTGCGACAGATACAGTGGCGCACCCAGGGGGGTGGTCCAATGGGTCTAAACCCCCCCTAGAACCATTCATATTTTTGCCCTGGTTCTAATTGCACTGCGGCGGGGCACGGGAGCGCATAGTTTTGTGGCTCAATATTTTACTGGCACATTATAGGGCGCACTGATGAAGAATTTTTTTTAACTGGCACATGGGAGACACTATAGGGGAGAGCAGCACTATGGGGCATCTGGTGGCATTAAGAAGAGGCATTTTTAACTGGCACATTATGGGGGCACTATAGGGGAGAGAGAACTATAGGGGCATCTTGTGGCATTAGGAAGGGGAATTTTTAGTGGCACATTTTGGGGGCATCTGGTAGCACTAAGCAGGGTGATTTCTTATTGGTACATTTTGGCGGGCATTAAGAAGGGTCAAATTTTTTATTGCCACATTATGGGGAAGAGGAGTACTATAGAGGCATCTTCTGGGGGCACTAAAAAACTAAAAATGGGAATTTTGTTACTGGCAAATAATGGGGGGCATTTTGGGGAATGGGGAGAGGAGCACAATGGAGGCATGTGCTGGGGGCACTAAGATGGGGTATTTTATACTGGCACATCATGGGGGCAATATGGGGAAGGGGGAAAGGAGTAATATGGGAACATTTACTGGGACACTATATAGGTGTATTTTATAGTGTCATACATTATGGGGACATTAGCTGAACTGTGGGCACTAAGTAGGGGTATTTCTTTTATTGGCATATTATAAGGAAAAGTATTACTACAAGGGGGCATTATGGTGAGCTTTACTATTACTACTGGGGGGCTATAGGTAGCAGGATTACTAGTATGGGCACTATGTGGGCATTATTACTACTAAGTGTGCTCTGGCAGAGAATTATTTCTATTGTGGCATTTTGGGGAGCACTGCTATTTTGCTGGGCACCCTGGCACAGTATCAGCTTAGCACAATTGCTTTTGGGGACATTATGTTTATACTATTAGTGTCCGGGATACCATGTACTGGGCATAGCAATTTTTTTAGAGCACTGTGTGGCAATAATTGCTGAAGGGGCCACTATCTGTGTGATACATATATTTTTCAGGGGACAGTTTCTGCAGTATAGTATTGGGGAACACAGCGTGCATAGGATTGGGGATGGCAGGATGGTGTGTTCGGAAGATGTGAAGATGATGGAAAAGTGGGAAACTAATGTCTGTTTGTCAATGTCTGCAGAGACTGGAGATGGCTGAAAAATCATCATGGCAGTCTGGTCTGAATGGAGAAGATGAGAAAAGAGAACGTCTACATCAAAGGTGACATCACTGGATGTAAGAGGTATGTGGTGCTATGTAGGAGAGGAGAGGAGATGCTACGGCTGCTCCACCTGCCATTTGCAGAAGGAGGATTCAGAGCTGGGAGATGATGGGTGGCAGATGGTGTGGTGAACCACAGGCCTTGAGCAGGATCTGGGGAGGGTGGAAAGTGAAGGAGCTTCTTGGCTGTAGCCTGCTGTTGTCTATTGTATAATTTGAAGGAGGCAGTGCAGCCAGGACAGGCCCTCCCCTCTCTGTAAGATGTGTAGAGCCGGGCCCCCACCAGGACCTACACACCTTCCTCCTACTCCACTCCTCTTTTGACGCCTTCAGGACTAGGAGGGAGGAATTGAAACTGCGACAGCTCCTGCCACTGAGCTACGTGGGGGACAGAATTTTTTTCTTTCCAGACCCCGCCTAGACAAAATTCCTGGGTGCTCCCCTGGACAGATCGGTACCCCTAATACGCTGGTTTAATTAAATTGAACAAGTCCCCAAAAAATAAAATTTCAATAGTGAGGAGAAATGAATGAACTTTACCGGATGATTAAGAGCCAGGAATGATGCTCAATTTCTCGTCAACACTCATAGGAAAGTTGTTTGGTGTACTACCGATCACCTATATGCTGGTTTAACTGAATTGAACAAGTCCTCAAAAAATAAAATTATAACTGCGTGGAACAATAAATGACTGTTAACGGATGATTAAGGGCCAAGCCTCACGCTCAATTTCACATTTACACTCACAGGTAGATTGCTGCATTGCCCTGTATATTGCTGCAGTAATCGAGTATATATGCTGGTTAATTAAATTGAACAATCAAAAAAAAAATATTTAATTGCAACCATGGGGAAATGGAATTCATGAAAACGGACCAATTAACTGTTAATGTTGCATTAACACTCACAGGTAAACTGTAACCCTAGTGTGTATTGGTGTACTGATCACCTATATATTGGTTTCATTAAATTAAATAACTCCCACCCCCCCCCCCCCCCCCAAAAAAAAAAAAATGGAACTGAAATGTGTGTGTAGATAATAAACTGATTTAGCAATAATAGTTTGTTCTCAATTACTGATGTTTACGGTTTTTCAAAATAAAACCAAAAATAAAAAATAAAGTTAATGTGAGATGGCTTGACACAGAGTTTTCATCAGTATTCTAAATGTTATGCTAGATTGATGGTAGAACACAAGTTTCCTTGGGTAGCTGCTTTTCTGAGTTGCAGCCGCTGCAGTTCAGGTAGGATTTAGCGTTAGGACCACTCATAGAGGCAGCCTTGGCGCGGCGAGTGGCTTATTACTTTTTGATCAAAATGTATACTAAAGCCTCTGATAACTTCTAGCATAGAGGAAGGGCAGAGTGCTGGTTGCAGAGTGCTGTTGTATTTCTGTGTTTGTATGTATATTTTGCCATGGCTACGTGCACCTGCATACAGGGACGTGCTGAATGACCCCCCCCCCCCCTTGTGTTTCTGTGTAGTATATGCTGGAGGTGTGGCGGCCTCCTTTCAGTCGTGCACACCTGACTAGTTTTCTGCCCTAGAGGCTGGTTTTAATCAGAGTAAGTATAAAACTGAACTAGCATTCATAGTACGTACTAATAGTCATCTGGCTCCAGGAAGAGTACACAGTGGGTTCAGCATGCATGTTGGTACATGCGTCCCTGGATATAATGGAGGCTGTTATGGCACCAAAAAGGTTTAATAAGCATGGTGGATCCTAGCATGCATGCTTGGCCCGCACTCCCTGGATTTTATGTGGCTGTCATGGCCCACAACAGGTAGGATTTACCATTAGGACCACTCATAGAGGCGGCCTTGGCGCGGCGAATGGCTTATTACTTTTTGATCAAAATGTACACTAACGCCTCTGATAACTTCTAGCATAGAGGCAGGGCAGAGTTCTGGTTGCAGAGTGCTGTTGCATTTCTGTGTTTGTATGCAGTTCTGGTAGGAGGCAGAGCGGCCACAGCGCCTCACTTCTTGCTCCCTGGCTGTCAGCTTCCCTGCTACACACAGTTCTTCTTCTTATTTTTAATCTTAGACTTTATCTTCACATTCCCTGACAATAGAATACAAGCTTGATTGATTTCTCAATTGTCCCTTACTGATGTCTCACTCTCCCTGACTCCCTGAGATTGTTTTCTGGCAGACATTGTAAGATTCAACCACCCTCATTTACAGCCCTGCCTTCTGCAACATTGATTGGCTCATCCAGGCTGAATGCCCCCCCACACACACACACACACAAACACTTCTACTCAGAGTCATGTGAGAACCCCTCTTCCTCTCTAGTGCTCTCTGGTGCTCCCCCCCCCCCCCGACATATGCATTAAAATGGCGCTATGTCAGGTTTGTCTGCCGTCTGAAAAATAGAAGATTTGGTCCAAACTTGTTTGCTCATCCTTACCATGTACCAATACTTTAGATGACCCACTTTAGGCTTTTCGCAAACTCACAACGTGCCTTTTTGTTTTTGCTGAAAGCAATGGCTTTCTTCTGGCCACTCTGCCATAAAGCCCAACTCAATGGAGCATACGTCTTATTGTCGTCCTATTTTCAGATACTCTAGTCTCTGCTGTGAAACTCTGCATCTCCTCCAGGGTTACCTTAGGTCTCTGTGCTGCCTCTCTGATTAATGCCTCCTTGCCCGGTCCGTGAGTTTTAGTGGGTGGCCATCTCTTGGCAGGTTTGCTGTTGTGCCATGTTATTTCCATTTGGTTACAATAGATTTGATGGTGCTCCTGGGGATCATCAAAGATTTAGATTTTTTTTTATAACCTAACCCTGACTTTTACTTCTCAACAACATTGTCCCTTACTTGTTTGGAGAGTTCCTTGGTCTTCATGGTAGTGTTTGGTTTGTGATGCCTCTTGCTTAGGTGTTGCAGCCTCTGGGGCTTTTCAAAAAAGGTGTGTATATGTAATGACAGATTATGTGACACTTAGATTGCACACAGGTGGACATCATTAAACTAATTATGTGACTTCTGAAGGTAATTGGTTGAACCAGAGCTTTTTATGGGATTCCTAACAAAGGGGATAAATACATATGCACATGACAATTTTCTGTTTTCTATTTCTAAACAATAGTTTTTTTATATATTTTTCTCATTTCACTTCACCAACTTAGACTATTGTGTTCTGATCCATCACATAAAATTCAGATTAACAAGACATTGAAATTAAGGCTGTAATGTACCAAACACAAAAAAAGTCAAGGCACTGTAAAGGTATCACTAGCAATAAATGATCTTTTCTACCCTCCAGTAAACACATAGGGGTCATTTATTAAGACTGGCGTTTTTGACGCCAGCCATAATAACCCCTATAGTCTCTACTTAACTTCAGCATATCCTGTGCCAGTCTAAATGTAACCAAGCTTCCTTGCTGGCTTACATTTAGACAATTTGCTAAGCCCAAAACAGGCATAGAAAATGCCTGTCCCCTTCCCCACCCACACCGGCTTTTTTAGACCTGGCATGAACCAGGAAAAGTTGCAGATTGCAGCGCAAATAATTTTTGTGCTGCAATCTGCGCTAGAAATATGCCTAATATAGGACTATTTTTGGATAGTAAATGACCCACCAATTTGCCTATGATTTACCATCAAATGTATTATGGTTATGTTCAAAAACATCATACAATGTATTTCTGAAAAGTAATATAGACTTAAATTTTATTCTTTATGTTTTACGGCTCATTCAGACGGCCGTATACTGTCCGCAAAAATGCAGATCCGTTTTTCTGCGGATTAGATGCTGACCAATTCACTTCTATGGGGCCCTTTTCTTCCATTACAAGGCTCTGCAAAACAAATAAAACATGTTACGTCAGTGACAATCAAAACATGGCCCCATGGAAGTTTATAGGTCCGCAAAAATACTGAATGCTATGCGTAATTTTGCAGACATGCTGAACTGTCTGCAAAAAAACGGATTCACATTTTTGCGGACAGCATACGGTCCTCTGAATGAGCCCTTAATCTTACAAAAATAGCATTCAACCAGAAAGGTATCTAAATTATTAGTTAACAGTCATCAAATCAGAAGCAAATCAAATTTCAGAAGACATTGATACTTGTCAATCTGGGTGATTTCCTAGGGGGTTAAGCATATTGCAACATCAAATTAAATTGAGTTTCCATTGATTTATATTTAATTGGTGTTATATAAAGCAAAAAAAAATAAAAAAAAATCCCCAAGAGATAATTTCATAGTTCTTACTCATGTCATATGATGCTGATTTTAATCAATGAATGCATACTTTTTTGATATTTCAATTTAACCTATAATTCAGATTTAGAGGTACACCAAGAAATATATCAGAAAATAAAGTACACATCAAAACACATGTGTTTTATCTGCTAATTTTGCAATTGCAGGCCTTTCTGTAATATATTGCATACCTATTCTCCTTTATTTCGGCCATGATTCCTTCCTCCCAGCATTAAAGTAGGATCAGTTAGGCCCAACTATTTTCATCATATCCACCTGAATCCTCTTTGTTTATTGGTCCATTTTTCCACATGTATATACTGGTTCTAGTGTTGAGCGAACAGTTCGAACATAGTTCAGAATTTTGGGGTGTTCGTGACACAGACCCGAACATTTTAAAAAAAGTTTGGGTTGGGGTCCGTTGTTCGGCGATTTCTTCCCGCATTCTGAAGGGCTGCACAGCAGCCAATCAGCTAGCATTTTACTTCTTGCCCTAAGAAGCCATCACAGCCATGCCTACAAATGGCATGGCTGTGATTGGCCAAGTGTAGCATGTGACCCAGCCTCTATTTAAGCTGGAGTCACGTAGCGCCGAACGTCACACTGCTCTGATTAGTGTAGGAAGAGGACGCAGCTTCTGTGAGGGTGAGATTAGGCAGGGAAAAGTCAGCAACAGCACCTAATGAACTGATCGATCTACAGCTGTGAATGATTCAACTTCTGCTAGTTAATTGCTCACTTGTTTTTCGGCTGCACAGAGCGTTTTTCTGTCACATTTTTCTGAGGTGATCGGCTGCCATTTTGTGACTTGTGGTGCACCAGAACAAGCTGCCACCAAGTCCATCAATCCATCAATACTAGTTTTATTTTTTTTTGCTATATCCTACATCAGGGGCTTGGCAGTACTTATTGTCACCCCTAGAAACTCAGGATAGCAATTTCTATATTTTATTAAGGGGTTAAATACAATTGCCAAAATACCAATCCCCTAAATCTGGTGTTCCAGCTTTGGCTAGCCAAGTGTAATACTGTCTGCTGTCTGGCAAAGGATAGATTATTTTCTGTGGAGAAATTCAATTGCCAAAATAGCAATCCCCTAAATCTGGTGTCCCAGCAGTGGCTGGCAAAGTATAATAGTAGCCAGCAAAGGATAAATTTTGTTCTGGGGTAAAATTCACTTGCCAAAATAGCAATACCCTGAATCTGGTGTCCCAGCACTGGATGGCAAAGTATAATCGTGTCCGCCAAAACATATATATTGTTCTGGGGTGAAATTCAATGGCCAAAATAGCAATACCCTGAATCTGGTGTCCCAGCACTGGCTGGCAAAGTAAAATAGTGTCCGCCAAAAGATATATTTTGTTCTGGGGTGAAATTCAATTGCCAAAATAGCAATACCCTGAATCTGGTGTCCCAGCACTGGCTGGCAAAGAATAATAGTGTCTGCCAAAACATATATTTTGTTCTGGTGTAAAATTCACTTGCCAAAATAGCAATACCCTGAATCTGGTGTCCCAGCACTGGCTGGCAAAGTATAATAGTGTCCGCCAAAAGATATATTTTATTCTAGGGTGAAATTCAATTGCCAAAATAGCAATACCCTGAATCTGGTGTCCCAGCACTGGCTGGCAAAGTATAATAGTGTCCGCCAAAACATATATTTTGTTCTGGGGTGAAATTCAATTGCCAAAATAGCAATACCCTGAATCAGGGGTCCCAGCACTGGCTGGAAAAGTATAATAGTGTCCGCCAAAACATATATTTTGTTCTGGTGAAATTCAATTGCCAAAATAGCAATACCCTGAATCTGGTGTCCCAGCACTGGCTGGAAAGTATAATAGTGTCCTCCAAAAGATATATTTTGTTCTGGGGTGAAATTCAATGGCCAAAATAGCAATACCCTGAATCTAGTGTCCCAGCACTGGCTGGCAAAGTATAAATAGTGTCCGCCAAAACATATATTTTGTTCTGGGGTGAAATTCAATTGCCAAAATAGCAATACCCTGAATTTGGTGTCCCAGCACTGGCTGGCAAAGTATAATAGTGTTCGCCAAAACATATATTTTGTTCTGGTGTAAAATTCACTTGCCAAAATAGCAATACCCTGAATCTGGTGTCCCAGCACTGGCTGGCAAAGTATAATAGTGTCCGCCAAAAGATATATTTTGTTCTGGGGTGAAATTCAATTGCCAAAATAGCAATACCATAAATCAGTGGTTTCATCTGTGGCTGGCAAAGTATAATAGTGTCTGCCAAAACATATATTTTGTTCTGGGGTAAAATTCATTTGCCAAAATAGCAATACCCTGAATCTGGTGTCCCAGCACTGGCTGGCAAAGTATAATAGTGTCCGCCAAAAGATATATTTTGTTCTGGGGTGAAATTCATTTGCCAAAATAGCAATACCCTGAATCTGGTGTCCCAGCTGTTGCAGGCCAAGATTCATAGTGTCCGCCAAAACATATATTTTGTTCTGGGGTGAAATTCAATTGCCAAAATAGCAATACCCTGAATCTGGTGTCCCAGCACTGGCTGGCAAAGTATAATAGTGTCTGCCAAAACATATATTTTGTTCTGGGGTAAAATTCATTTGCCAAAATAGCAATACCCTGAATCTGGTGTCCCAGCTGTTGCAGGCCAAGATTCATAGTGTCCGCCAAAACATATATTTTGTTCTGGGGTGAAATTCAATTGCCAAAATAGCAATAACATAAATCAATGGTTTCAGCAGTGGCTGGCAAAGTATAATAGTGTCCGCCAAAACATATATTTTGTTCTGGGGTGAAATTCAATTGCCAAAATAGCAATACCCTGAATCTGGTGTCCCAGCACTGGCTGGCAAAGTATAATAGTGTCCTCCAAAATATATATTTTGTTCTGGGGTGAAATTCAATGGCCAAAATAGCAGTACCCTGAATCTAGTGTCCCAGCACTGGCTGGCAAAGTATAATAGTGTCCGTCAAAACATATATTTTTGTTCTGGGGTGAAATTCAATTGCCAAAATAGCAATACCCTGAATCTAGTGTCCCAGCTGTGGCTGGCCAAGTATCATAGTGTCCGCAAAACATATATTTTGTTCTGAGGTGAAATTCAATTGCCAAAATAGCAATACCATAAATCAGTGGTTTCAGCTGTGCTGGCAAGTTTCATAGTGTCCCAAAACATATATTTTGTTCTGGGGTGAAATTCAATTGCCAAAATAGCAATACCCTGAATCTGGTGTCCCAGCTGTTGCAGGCCAAGATTCATAGTGTCCGCCAAAACATATATTTTGTTCTGGGGTGAAATTCAATTGCCAAAATAGCAATACCCTGAATCTGGTGTCCCAGCACTGGCTGGCAAAGTATAATAGTGTCCTCCAAAACATATATTTTGTTCTGGGGTGAAATTCAATGGCCAAAATAGCAGTACCCTGAATCTAGTGTCCCAGCACTGGCTGGCAAAGTATAATAGTGTCCGCCAAAACATATATTTTGTTCTGGGGTTAAATTCAATTTCCATAATAGCAATACCATAAATCAGTGGTTTCAGTTGTGGCTGGCCAAGTTTCATAGTGTCCTGCAAATTATATATTTTGTTCTGGGGTGAAATTCAATTGCAAAATAGCAATACCCTGAATCTGGTGTCCCAGCACTGGCTGGCAAAGTATAATAGTGTCTGCCAAAACATATATTTTGTTCTGGGGTAAAATTCATTTGCCAAAATAGCAATACCCTGAATCTGGTGTCCCAGCTGTTGCAGGCCAAGATTCATAGTGTCCGCCAAAACATATATTTTGTTCTGGGGTGAAATTCAATTGCCAAAATAGCAATAACATAAATCAATGGTTTCAGCAGTGGCTGGCAAAGTATAATAGTGTCCGCCAAAACATATATTTTGTTCTGGGGTGAAATTCAATTGCCAAAATAGCAATACCCTGAATCTGGTGTCCCAGCACTGGCTGGCAAAGTATAATAGTGTCCTCCAAAATATATATTTTGTTCTGGGGTGAAATTCAATGGCCAAAATAGCAGTACCCTGAATCTAGTGTCCCAGCACTGGCTGGCAAAGTATAATAGTGTCCGCCAAAACATATATTTTGTTCTGGGGTTAAATTCAATTTCCATAATAGCAATACCATAAATCAGTGGTTTCAGTTGTGGCTGGCCAAGTTTCATAGTGTCCTGCAAATTATATATTTTGTTCTGGGGTGAAATTCAATTGCAAAATAGCAATACCCTGAATCTGGTGTCCCAGCTGTTGCAGGCCAAGATTCATAGTGTCCGCCAAAACATATATTTTGTTCTGGGGTGAAATTCAATTGCCAAAATAGCAATACCCTGAATCTGGTGTCCCAGCACTGGCTGGCAAAGTATAATAGTGTTCGCCAAAATATATATTTTGTTCTGGTGTGAAATTCAATGGCCCAAATAGCAATACCCTGAATCTAGTGTCCCAGCACTGGCTGTCAAAGTATAATAGTGTCCGCCAAAACATATATTTTGTTCTGGGGTTAAATTCAATTGCCAAAATAGCAATACTATAAATCAGTGGTTTCAGTTGTGGCTGGCCAAGTTTCATAGTGTCCTGCAAATTATATATTCTGTTCTGGGGTGAAATTCAATTGCAAAATAGCAATACCCTGAATCTGGTGTCCCAGCACTGGCTGGCAAAGTATAATAGTGTCCGCCAAAACATATATTTTGTTCTGGGGTGAAATTCAATTGCCAAAATAGCAATACCCTGAATCTGGTGTCCCAGCACTGGCTGGCAAAGTATAATATTGTTCGCCAAAATATATATTTTGTTCTGGGGTGAAATTCAATGGCCCAAATAGCAATACCCTGAATCTAGTGTCCCAGCACTGGCTGTCAAAGTATAATAGTGTCCGCCAAAACATATATTTTGTTCTGGGGTTAAATTCAATTGCCAAAATAGCAATACCATAAATCAGTGGTTTCAGTTGTGGCTGGCCAAGTTTCATAGTGTCCTGCAAATTATATATTCTGTTCTGGGGTGAAATTAAATTGCAAAATAGCAATACCCTGAATCTGGTGTCCCAGCACTGGCTGGAAAAGTATAATAGTGTCCGCCAAAACATATATTTTGTTCTGGGGTGAAATTCAATTGCCAAAATAGCAATACCCTGAATATGGTGTCCCAGCACTGGCTGGCAAAGTATAATAGTGTCCGCCAAAACATATAATTTTTTCTGGGGTGAAATTCACTTGCCAATATAGCAATACCCTGAATCTGGTGTTCCAGCTGTTGCAGGCCAAGTGTTAATCTGTCCGTAAAAGGGTATATTACACTCAAGGTGTATATACAAGTGCTGAGAGGGTCATCCTCAATAACTTCACACGCTACCGTGCATCTCCCATTGTATTTCTGTCCGTTAAAGGGTATATTACACAAAGTGTTAAAATACAATTGCTGAAGGCATAATCCTACATATTTTTTCACACACTACTGTGCATCTCCAAGTGTAAATCTGTCGATAAAAGGATACCTTTCATCCAGAGCCTAAATATTAGGCCTACAATTGATATTCCCCTAAATCAGTGGTTAATGCTGTGCCTGGATTAGTGTAATATGGTACATAAATAAATAGGCAGATAGTGTTAGGTGCCTGTAAAAAAAGGCCTGAGTTTGAAATCAATACATTGGGCCAAATATTTATTTTCTTATTGTGGTGCTTGGTGAACGGTAACAATGAGGAAAACATCTAGTAAGGGACGCGGACGCGGTCGTGGTGGTGTTAGTGTACCCTCTGGTGCTGAGAGAGGACGTGGCCATTCTGCCACAGCCACACGTCCTAGAGAACCAACTACCTCAGGTTCCAGTACCCGCCAGAATTTACAGCGATATTTGGTGGGGCCCGAAGCCGTTCTAAGGATGGTAAGGCCTGAGCAGGTACAGGCGCTAGTTAATTGGGTGGCCGACAGTGGATCCAGCACGTTCACAACATTATCTCCCACCAAATGTGGCCAGCCAGGGCCCACTACTGGAGGACGAGGAGGATGAGGATGAGGTGGAGGAGGATGAGGATGAAGCAGGTTCACAGCGGGGTGGCACCCTACACAGCTCAGGCCCATCACTGGTGCATGGTTGGGGGGATACAGAGGACGATGACGATACCCCTCCCACAGAGGACAGCTTGTCCTTACCTCTGGGGAGCCTGGCACACATGAGCGGCTTGCGCAACGACAGCAGAGTTGCCCACATTTTAACGTGTGCAGTCTACTGGGTTGCCACCCTGCTGGATCCCCGGTACAAAGACAATGTGCCCACCTTACTTCCTGCACTGGAGCGTGATAGGAAGATGCACAAGTACAAGCGCACGCTGGTAGACGCGTTCCTGAGAGCATTCCCAAATGTCACAGGGGAACAGGTGGAAGCCCAAGGTGAAGGCAGAGGAGGAGCAAGAGGTTGCCAACGCAGCTGTGTCACGGCCAGCTCCTCTGAGGGCAGGGTTAGCATGGCATAAATGTGGAAAAGTTTTGTCTCCACGCTGAAAAAGAAAAAAAAGTGGTGGGGTGGGTTGCTTAGACAAGCAGCGTTACCCAAACAGGAGTAGGTTCGTTCTCCCAAGCACAAAGCAGAAAATAAAAAATATGGGACCCCGCTAGAAACTGCAGTTTTTTGCACTAATAATAAGCTTACAGTACTGTAGATAGTATGTCCTGCTCCCAGAAATATAAGTTAGATCCACAGTGTTCTTTCACATGTATGAGCTCCTGAGTGCTTCCAGCTGATTTTCCAATCCACCTGAAGCCACCGACCACTAATTTCACTCTCAGAGAATACAAATAGATGGTGCAGTACCTTTGAGATATGTGGAGTGCCCACCCTCTATTATACTCACAATATCCAGATAATTGAGCGCATATCACCAGCCACTGTTTCCAATAACGAGTAGAGTCACTACATCACCAACCGCTGTTTCCACTATCTAGTAAGAAAACCTTCATAGAGAACAAATGGATGGTGCAGTACCTTTGATGTAGATATATTAAACACGCTTTATTATACTCACAATTTTCTGATAAAAGTGCACATATAAAATATAATGCGCGACCCGGGTTTCGCGGTAAGCTTCTTCAGGGGCCACAGTCAACTACCACTGAAGAAGGGGCGTATACCTCCAAACGCGTATGGCGTGTCCTGCAGTCCACTTGTAATGATTGTCTCTGGAGACATTGCCCACCAAGCCTGACCATCAGTAACAGCAAAGAATCTTATGCCCCCCTTGATCGAGTGGAGCGATTCATACCATTGCCGATTTCCTCAAGGAACTGTGAGAATACCGCCTACTCGAATGACATCACAGTCACGTGTATGCAGTTGATCACGTGAGACGCCGTGCTAGACTGAGTAACCAGCACGGGACGCCGCGCGTGGTCCGGTCGGAACTTCAGCAGGAGTGCGGTAAATACATATCTCTAATTGGGCGCTTCTTATGTATGGTACCATCAAAAGTGGACTAATAATACTACGCCATAATAGGCTATCATCGCAATTAGTGTATTGCACACGGTATGCACTTCTATTGCAGCACTCTGACTGAGTGGACTATCTACTGATTAGTAAACTGCATATTGAACGGACAATACATTTGCTGGTCTAATCTTGATATACGGTACATCTAGGTGCTAATTGTTTTTATAATTTTAGAACTTTTTAAGTTGTTTGTACTGGTACTAACAAATACGTTACATTTGCATCAGGTCCAGTTGATCCTATTATTTATGTGTGCCCCCCACCCTTCTTTACTCTTTTAGACATTTATAACTGCCACCCCCTCAACCATGTATTCTTGTACTCCGGGGCACTTCTTTATTGAATCCTCATTTTTTTTACTTTACCATGATCTTACGGTGCAACCCAAAGTTGAATGAACCTCTCCTCAATCTGGGCGCCTGGGCCTAAATAACTGAAAGTCGCCTGTTACAATGGTGGGTGACATGAAGCCTGAACCTCTGCCATGCGACTTCTCTCCTCTGTCTGGGTGCTGGGGCCTAAATAACTGAAAGTGGCCTTCTCCAGTGGTGGGTGATATGACGCCTTATTCCATGCTGTGGGACCTCTCTCCTCTGTCTGGGTGCTGGGGCCTAAATATCTGGAAGTGGCCTTCTCCAGTGGTGGGTGATATGACGCCTTATTTCTTGCTGTGGGACCTCTCTCCTCTGTCTGGGTGCTGAGGCCTAAATAACTGAAAGTGGCCTTCTCCAGTGGTGGGTGATGTGACGCCTTATTCCTTGCTGTGGGACCTCTCTCCTCTGTCTGGGTGCTGGGGCCTAAATAACTGAAAGTGGCCTTCTCCAGTGGTGGGTGATATAACGCCATATTCCTTGCTGTGGGACCTCTCTCCTTAGTCTGGGTGCTGGGGCCTAAATAACTGAAAGTGGCCTTTTCCAATGGTGATTGATAAGACGCATGATTCCTTGCTGTCGGAACTCTCTCCTCTGTCTGGGTGCTGGGGCCTAAATAACTGAAAGAGGCCTTCTCCAGTGGTGGGTGATATGACGCATGATTCCTTGCTGTGGGACCTCTCTCCTCTGTCTGGGTGCTGGGCCTAAATAACTGAAGGTAGCCTTCTCCAGTGGTGGATGATATGTCGCATGATTCCTTGCTGTGGGACCTCTCTCCTCTGTCTGGGTGCTGGGTCCTAAATAACTGAAAGTGGCCTTCTCCAGTGGTGGATGATATGACGCCTTATTCCTTGCTGTGGGTCCTCTCTACTCTGTCTGGGTGCTGGGGCTTAAAAACCTGAAACTGGCCTTCTCCAGTGGTGGGTAATATGACGCCTTATTCCTTGCTGTGGGACCTCTCTCCTCTGACTTGGTGCTGAGGCCTGAAATGGCCTTCTCCAGTGGTGGGTGATATGACGCCTTATTACTTGCTGTGGGACCTCTCTCCTCTGTCTGGGTGCTGGGGCCTAAATAACTGAAAGTGGCCTTCTCCAGTGGTGGGTGATATGATGCCTTATTTCTTGCTGTGGGACCTCTCTCCTCTGTCTGGGTGCTGGGTCCTAAATAACTGAAAGTGGCCTTCTCCAGTGGTGGATGATATGACGCCTTATTCCTTGCTGTGGGTCCTCTCTACTCTGTCTGGGTGCTGGGGCCTAAATAACTGAAAGTGGCCTTCTCCAGTGGTGGTTGATATGACGCCTTATTCCTTGCTGTGGGACCTCTCTCCTCTGTCTGGGTGCTGGGGCTTAAAAACCTGAAACTGGCCTTCTCCAGTGGTGGGTAATATGATGCCTTATTCCTTGCTGTGGGACCTCTCTCCTCTGTCTTGGTGCTGGGGCCTAAATATCTGGAAATGGCCTTCTCCAGTGGTGGGTGATATGACGCCTTAATACTTGCTGTGGGACTTCTCTCCTCTGTCTGGGTGCTGGGGCCTAAATAACTGAAAGTGGCCTTCTCCAGTGGTGGGTGATATGACGCCTTATTTCTTGCTGTGAGACCTCTATCCTCTGTCTGGGTGCTGGGGCCTAAATAACTGAAAGTGGCCTTCTCTAGTGGTGGGTGATATGATGCCTTATTCCTTGCTGTGGGACCTCTCTGTTCTGTCTGGGTGCTGGGGCCGAAATAACTGAGATTGGCCTTCTCCAGTGGTGGATGATATGTCGCATGATTCCTTGCTGTGGGACCTCTCTCCTCTGTCTGGGTGCTGGGTCCTAAATAACTGAAAGTGGCCTTCTCCAGTGGTGGATGATATGATGCCTTATTCCTTTCTGTGGGTCCTCTCTACTCTGTCTGGGTGCTGGGGGCCTAAATAACTGGAAGTGGCCTTCTCCAGTGGTGGGTGATATGACGCCTTATTCCTTGCTGTAGGACCTCTCTCCTCTGTCTGGGTGCTGAGGCCAAAATAACTGAAAGTGGCCTTCTCCAGTGGTGGGTGATGTGACGCCTTATTCCTTGCTGTGGGACCTCTCTCCTCTGTCTGGGTGCTGGGGCCTAAATAACTGAAAGTGGCCTTCTCCAGTGGTGGGTGAAATTACGCATTATTTCTTGCTGTGAGACCTCTATCCTCTGTCTGGGTGCTGGGGCCTAAATAACTGAAAGTGGCCTTCTCTAGTGGTGGGTGATATGACGCCTTATTC
This sequence comes from Bufotes viridis, assembly GCA_033119425.1. Classification (NCBI taxonomy): domain Eukaryota; kingdom Metazoa; phylum Chordata; class Amphibia; order Anura; family Bufonidae; genus Bufotes; species Bufotes viridis. Next base: position 49,069,308 of record CM065595.1, read on the forward strand.
CTTGCTGTGGGACCTCTCTGTTCTGTCTGGGTGCTGGGGCCGAAATAACTGAGATTGGCCTTCTCCAGTGGTGGATGATATGTCGCATGATTCCTTGCTGTGGGACCTCTCTCCTCTGTCTGGGTGCTGGGTCCTAAATAACTGAAAGTGGCCTTCTCCAGTGGTGGATGATATGATGCCTTATTCCTTTCTGTGGGTCCTCTCTACTCTGTCTGGGTGCTGGGGGCCTAAATAACTGAAAGTGGCCTTCTCCAGTTGTGGGTGATATGACGCCTTATTCATTGCTGTGGGACCTCTCTCCTCTGTCTGGGTGCTGGGGCCTAAATATCTGGAAGTGGCCTTCTCCAGTGGTGGGTGATATGACGCCTTATTACTTGCTGTGGGACCTCTCTACTCTGTCTGGGTGCTGAGGCCTAAATAACTGAAAGTGGCCTTCTCCAGTGTTGGGTGATGTGATGCCTTATTCCTTGCTGTGGGACCTCTCTCCTCTGTCTGGGTGCTGGGGCCTAAATAACTGAAAGTGGCCTTCTCCAGTGGTGGGTGATATAATGCCATATTCCTTGCTGTGGGACCTCTCTCCTCTGTCTTGGTGCTGGGGCCTAAATATCTGGAAATGGCCTTCTCCAGTGGTGGGTGATATGACGCCTTATTCCTTGCTATGGGACCTCTCACCTCTGCCTGGGTGCTGGGGCCTAAATAACTGAAAGTGGCCTTCTCCAGTGGTGGGTGATATGACACCTTATTCCTTGCTGTGGGACCTCTCTCCTCTGTCTGGGTGCTGGGCCTAAATAACTTAAAGTGGACTTCTCCAGTGGTGGGTGATATGACGCCTTATTCCTTGCTGAGGGACAGCTCTCCTCTGTCTGGGTGCTGGGGTCTAAATAACTGAAAGTGGCCTTCTCCAGTGGTGGGTGATATGACGCATGATTCCTTGCTGTGGGACCCCTCTCCTCGGTCTGGGTAGTGGGCCTAAATAACTTAAAGTGGCCTTCTCCAGTGGTGGGTGATATGACGCCTTATTCCTTGCTGTGGGACCTCTCTTCTCTGTCTGGATGCTGGGGCCTAAATATCTGGAAGTGGCCTTTTCCAGTGGTGGGTGATATGACGCCTTTTTCCATACTGTGGGACCTCTCTCCTCTGTCTGGGTGCTGGGGCCTAAATAACTGAAAGTGGCCTTCTCCAGTGGTGGGTGATATAACGCATGATTCTCTGCTATGGGACCTCTCTCCAATTGATATTTGTTAATTTATTTAATTTTATTTTAATTCATTTCTCTATCCACATTTGTTTGTAGGGCATTTACCTAGATTTTGCTGCCTTTTGCAGCCATCTGGCCCTCTCCTGGACTATATTACAGCCTTTTTAGTGCCCAAAAGTTCAGGTCCTCATTGGCTTCAATGGGTTAGTGTATGGGATAAAGTTCGGGTCGAGTTCGGATCCCGAACCCGAACATTTTCGGGAAGTTTGGCCGAACTTCTCGAACCCGAACATCCAGGTGTTCGCTCATCTCTACATAGAGGTATTCTGCTTAGTGCCATGTTGTCTAGGTTTACTGGGGGCTAGAATTACTGGCATTAGCGTTCCCAAACAGGGTTTAAATACCAGTGTATGTTTGTATATGCATAATTGTCCTGATTAAGAGGGCTATATGCCCTTGAAACGCGTTGACAGCAATAAAACTACTTTATACTACGCATCTCGTCTGGACTGTGACATCTTGCCCAGCAGCGCCAGTGAAGTTGTTCCGGTATCTACTTTTTATCTTCTCAAATCTCTCTGCTTAATCACACAGAGATTGGGCCACCAAATGGGATGAATATAATTCATCAGAGGGTCCTGAGTATACCAGATTTATCGTGATTTGTGACAAATTAATTAGGAATTCATCAAATTTGCCAGAATCAAATTTTTCTAAATTTCGCTCATCTTTACTCAAGGGCTATTCTCCAGGACAGGGTTGCATATTATATTCCATAATATAAAATTTAAGTGATCCTCTAGTTCCAGAAACGAAAATCACATTACATGACGAACAAACAGACTACTCTCATGATGCCCTCCTTTTCATCTTTTCAGCTGCAGATCTGCTAATTCTGAGGCTCCTATTCATACTGTCTGATTCATACTGTGCTTCAGTAACCTAAGACTTTTTCCTACGTTTCCAGCCCTGCTCTTGTATTGACCAGCACTGATCAAGTGAGCAGTTCTTGCCAATCCTAGGGCAGTAGTGAGTGTTTTGGGCCACCAAATGCACAGTATGCATCAGGCAGTCTGAGAACTGCTGCAAAAACTGATAGATGCCAGAAGAGGAGCCCAGGAATCAGCAGATCTGCAGCTAAAAAGATAAAATGGAGGGCTCCAGGTAAGTGTTCTGTTTGTTCCCCAGTTAGATTTTTTTTTTCTTGAACTGGAGGGTTACTTTAAGCAATCTTTTAAATAGTTAGCAATAAAAACGTTCTAACATTTTTCTACCATAGAGTACGTGTAACTCCATCATATATGGAGTATCCTGCTAAATCTGAGAAAGATCTGACTCTGCAAGAGTCAGCGTCATCTCTCTCAGCGTCTTCTTCTGTTCACTCGTGAAGAATGGCAGAGTCTCCCCCTCCAAGCACTGGTCCCTAACTGCAGAACACTATAGGTTCTGACTGCTCTCCTTATATACAGTTTCTAGCTGAACTAGAACCTTCTAGTGGAAGGGGTGGAGTGGAGAAGCTCAGAACAAACAGATACATTGTTTCAACTCCTGTCTCTCATACATTAGAGCTTCAATGATACTCAATTGCAATGACATAGCAGTTTTTCCAAATACAAACAAGTTTCCAGATGTAACAACATAGCCAAAACCAGACATTCAAAAGGTCAGTCTGTCTGGTTTTGGTGGTAAACAAGTTAGTGTTTTTCCCTCCCAAACATGCACTTCTTTAAACCTTATGGCAGCTGTAAAGAATTACCAGCTTCTTATTCAAAGTCCCCAAAGTCTCTCAGTATTCATTAACCCTTTCCACAGAGCCTCGCAAATACAGTGCAAATAAACAGGATATATATATATCACAACATACATATAAAATGCAGTTAAACAGTAATAAACAGTATAAGTTATCCCTTTCAAGAGAAATAAAGTAAGAAGTTTTAACCCTTCATAGGGGAAACAGGGGCAAATGTCCACAAATGTCCAGACTTCATAGTATCCCTGCTCCATGGCACTACATGGGTTCTAAACTGCATATAAAAGCTCAAAACATTAATGAAAGAATAAAGCCTAAAACATATGCATTTTGTTGGCTAGTAGAAGAAGTGAATCAGCGCTCACTTTTTGATGCTAATAAATGTTCACTTTATTGCCATAAACTAAATATAGTCAGATGTGATGCTTTTTGGCTAAAGAGCCTTTTTCAAACATGCTTGTCACAACTGTGTAATAAAACTGCATGCAAGGTATAGTTGGAATAGAAACAGTTCATATGTATGGACTGCAATATGGCGTCTTCTATTTATTTATTATTTTCTACATATTTTTATAATGCATATATTTGTATATTACAAATGTGTTCAATTTAATATATGCCTTAGGATATTATATGTTTTATTTATTTATTTAACACACTATTGATACACGAGTATGCCTATAGCACACCTACCTGTATATGGTTATAGTCCCATTCCATTAATCCATGTCACCTTTTCTAGAGGACTGAATTTTTGGCCGCAACCCCACTCCACATTTTTTTGCATAACTCTTAGTCTCTTTATAAGAGGGGTCATGTTGGGGGTCTGATTAACCACTGAAGAAGAGGATAAAAGCCCCGAAACGCGTATGGTCAGACCCCAACATTGTTTTATTAACCAGTACATCTCTTCAATACCACTGGAATAAGTGCAGCTCTGTGGGACAACGCGCGGAGGAAGTAACAAGTAGCCCAGACTAAACATACCGAGGTCGGGATACTCCATCCGCAGGGTCCATTGGAGTGCGGCTTGCAGGACAAACCATAAGTCCAGATCGTCCAGAGTCGGTAACTAGCACTATACATCACAGCGGTAAGAACGTTGTCGTTTATAGCCGGTCATCTTAGACACGTGTCTGCGAACATTCCAGCGGGACGCCACTGTTGTTAGTATCCAGCAGGACGCCACTGTGCTATAACTGTGGAACATGTTGGAGCTTTAGGGAGTTTGGAGGTCGGCCTTTCAGGACTATACTCCGTGCCTCTTAATTCAGACTGTGCGTTCCGTTCTGTTGCCATACACAAGAGAGACAGACTGATACTGAACGCATAACAGAGACTAACCTTTTATGAGGTACGGTGTCAAATGCTTTGGAGAAGTCCAGATATACGACATCCATTGATTCGCCTCTCTCAGGTCTAGAACTTACCTCCTCATAGAAGCTGATTAAATTCGTTTGGCATGACCGATCCCTCATGAAGCCATGCTGATATGGCGTTATTTGCTTATTTTCATTGAGATACTCCAAGATAGCATCTCTTAGAAACCCTTCAAACAGTTTACCAACAATAGATGTTAAACTTACCGGCCTATAGTTTCCAGGCTCTGTTTTTGGACCCTTTTTGAATATTGGCACCACATTTGCTATGCACCAATCCTGTGGAACATTCCCTGTCAGTATAGAGTCCGTAAATATCAGAAATAAAGGTCTGGCTATGACATCACTTAATTCCCTTAGGATCAGAATTGGCACCAGAATTATTGATCATTTATTTTAAGTGGCACTATTTGCACATTTACGTGTTCAACATTGTTCGACATTGTTTGCACTAGGTTGGTCACCTTATTGAGCATTCGCGCAATTGGTTGCTATTAGAGACTGCAGTGATTTTATTATATTCTTATTTTTGTACTAATAAATAGTGATTCCCTATATCTGAGGAGTGCCCAGTTTTATTACACAGTTATCTTTTGTCCGAGTGGTTAGGGTGTAACCACTTTACTGTGAGCACCCTATTTGATTGCCTCCATTCTCCTGTGCGCCATTATTTTATCTTTACTATGCTTGTCACAACTGCCTATATTTTATTTATGTCAATAAAGTAAACATTTATTAGCATCAAAAAGTGAGTGTTGATCCACTTCTTCTACTTAGGTGTATGGGCGTGCAAACAAGGATACGAGCACCTCCTTCTTCCAGAGTGCTGACTGATTATTTGACCAAATTCTTTTAGCTAGTGAATTTTCCTTTTATTTTATTTTTTATATCAAGTTATAAAATCATTTTGTAAAATTGCAGATTAGCAGACATGCTGTAAAACTGTTTCATTCCACAGTAGGTAACAATTCCACTGTGAAAGATAATAGGAAAGAGCAGGGCTACACAGAGAGCTCATATATATTTTTTTTTATAAAACGATCTATCTCTGTCACAAAGTGATTATATTATGCAACTCCATTAACCCCATTGACTCTGTCAAGGCAGAAAGGCTGATGTTGCACTTATCAAACACTTTGCTACTGAAACATTGACAGACTTAATAAACTCCCTGGAATGAAGCATACTGTTACCCTTTCTGCTGTCTGCTTGTTTGTCTGATTACAAATAGTATTCTTTAATATGGATGGAATGCCCAGGTTGAGGAACTGACAAGGAAGGCATTTGTCAGAATGTTCCTATGACATAAACCTAGAACATCTTAACGGAAATATGTGATGTTTAAGCTAAATGTATGCGATGTCCATTATCATTTCCACAACAGATCTATACTGGCTTACTTCAACATTACTGCATAATATGCTGTTCTGTTCTGATCCCCCAGTCATCACTGATAAACAGTTTTTTATAGATTTTTCATAACAATTAGGGTGGACATCATTTGTGGTTGTTTTTGTTTCAGTTTTAAATGTCTTTGCTTTGTGTGCCTGCATCAAATTTATAAAATGGTGCACCTAATAACTACTATTAGTGTTGAGCGAATCAAAGTTGACAAAGTGGAATTGGATCCAAATTTCAGGAAAATTTTTATTAATCATGAATCCAAATTTTATCGTGCTTCATGGTTATGAATCCGATTTTTCCCAAAATGGCTGCTGCACATGTTACAAAGTGAAAGTGAAAAGCCCGAGAACAAGGGATTACCCATAATGCAGTGCAGGCAGCCGATCAGCAGATAGCCAGCTCCTACGATGTCACAGCCTATAAAAAGCCTCACCGTGCCCTGTCTCCACTATTTTACTGTGAACTTAGTGCAAGGAGAGATGTTACAGGCACTAGGGACAGTGATTAGGAAAGACTTTATTTCCAAAATATTAGTTTGGAACAGTTCAGGGAAAGCACAGAGATAGTGTAGGGAGATAATAGGGAAACTTTATCCTCATTATAGGGAGAGTGCAGGGACCAATAGAGCAGTGTACCGCTTGGTTAATAGATAAGCCATTATATTACACCTTGCTGCACTAATTGGGGTTAAAAAGTGGTCTAATACTACTGCTATTGTGGTGTCCACATTGTTTTATACATACATAATTTTATGTCCAAAAGAATTGAGTTTTGGGCAGCTCTTCACCCCTACTTACTCGTTGGGAGCACGGACACCACTCCTCTGGTGAGCGCTAGTACAACCTTGGAAATAAGAAATACTGGATCCAGCTCTCCAATTCGAGTGTTCCTTTATTGAAGCTTCATAAAATCTTTACACACATAAGGACATAATTTTGTCTTTATTCTGTAATTGGGGTGAAATAGCGATCTAATTATTTTTTCACATATTTGGTTTTACACCTTGTTTTATAGCTAAGCAATTACATTAGGCCTTAATTCTGTAATTGGGGAGGAATAATGCAATATTTTTTCACATATTTGGTTTTATACATTTTGTTATAGATAAGGAACTATATTAGGCCTTGATTCTGTAACTGGGGTGAAATAACACAATATTTGTTCATGTATTTGGTTTTATACCTTGTGTTATAGATAAGGAATTTCATTAGGCCTTGATTCTGTAATTGGGGTAAAATAGCATTGTAATCCTACTGATTTTAGGTTGTTCAAATTGTTTTATGCAAAAATAACAGAAAAAAGATAACAAAGATAAAATCTGAGACTCTTAGCCAATATATTTTGATCAAAACACATCTGTGCCCACCTACCCCCGCCAAGGTGCTCTCATTCTGTCAGGTCATACTCTAAACCTACTATGCCGTAGTAGTGTGCTGCTCCTAGTCACCTCTATGTGCATCCAGCAACCAATGAGAGGAGGAGAAAGCACAAATGTGCCCAACAGCATAGGTAGGTTTAGAGTAGGACCTGCCTGACTGAGACCACCTTGGCGGGTGTTTTCTGTGATTTTTTCAAATAGTTTTATACATTGGTAATTCTTTTACACCTTGATTCTGTAAATGGGGTGAAATAGAGGTCTAATCTTACTGCATTGAGGTTGCTCACCTTGTTTTATACATAAGTAATTCCATTAATTCTTGATTCTGTAATTGGTGTGAAATAGCGGTCTGATACTACTGATTTTGGGGTGTTCATCTTGTTTTCCCACATAATTCCATTAATCCTTGATTCTCTAATTGGGGTTAAATAGTGTTCTAATCTTACATATTTTGGGGTGTTCATCTTGTTTTTTTTTTTTATCTCAACAGACATCCCCAGCCAGGAGTCGGTGGGTTCCTCTGACACCACGCTTAGGTGGCATGACTCAGGAACAAGCTCTGTGCTCCCACCTGTCGTGAACCTGCCTCTTTCATTTTCTGTTCAATCTGCTCAGTAAGTATTGCATGCTGACAGCTCTGCTCCGCTTTCCAGCAAAGATGAGTTCATTGAGGACAGTCAGCAGCTACTGCCCAGCCAAGATTTTAAAGAGAGATCCACTGCTTCATCCTGTAGGGGGGCAAGTAGCGACAATGAGAGTCGGATGGGAGCTGATGTTGTGAGTAGTCAAGCACACGGCCCTGAGATTGGTGAGGGTGACATCAGTGACATGCAGACTGTAGTGGATAATGTAGCCTTTTGAACATGAGGTGAAAAGGGGCTTCATCGTCAAATCATCAAAGGGAAGAGGGTGGCAGCTGGCGCATGAGACAACGGCTGAGCCAGCAGGGTGCTATAATGGCCATGTGGCAGCAGCGTGAGATCTGGAGCCAAACGTGCCCAGGGTAGATTGTCTGCTACTCAGGAGCCTACCTGTCTGGGAAGAACTAGCGGTGTATGGTTTCCTAGAAGCAGCAGCACACAGTAGTGGGGGCAAAATGCCATTTTCGTTGATGTGGGAATTTTTCATCAAGTCGCCGGAGGACTTCAATGTGGCCATATGTAGAATCTGTGGGCAGAAGGTAAAACGTGGCCAGGGTGCCATGTTGGCACCACGGCCCTGCTTCAAAACATGGAGCATCACCATAAAGTGAGAAAACCGTGGTGCTAATGTTGTTGAACAGCCTGAGGCATCTCCTAGCATCAGCCTTTTCCAGCAGTCAAGGCTGCAGCACCTCAGCAGAAGGGAGCTGTGTTTCCTTCTCATCAGCTACTGGTCCTGATGCTCCCCCTCCTACTCATCCTCATTCAATTTGCAAGTAAACTGTCACTGAGGTGATTGCAAAAAGACAACAGTATACGTGCACTCATACAACGGCACAGAAGCTGAACGTGCTCCTAGGCCAAGTTGCTGGTACTACAGTCCCTTCCTTTACACACAGTTGACTCTGCACCTTTCAGAGAATTGATGGCTTGTGCCAAGCCATGGTGGACAGTGCCAAGCCATCTTTACTTCTCCAAAAAGGCTGTAACAGCCCTGCACATGTATGTTGAGTAGAAGATGGGCCAGTTCTTGAACCTTCCAGTGTCTGGTAAAGTTCACGCTAGTTCCAACGTGTGGAGCTGTAAGTATGGTCAAGGATAATATATGTCCTTTATGGCCCACTGGGTAAATATGGTTCCTGCCCAGGCACACCAGCAACTTGACCAGGTGATGGCAATGCTGCCTCCATGTTCTCAAGCTGTGAGTCCTGCGCCAATGTACTCCTCTGTCTCCTCATTCTCAATGTTGTCCTCAGCCTCCACTGCAGGCACAATTCGGAGACCTCCAGCATACCACCTAAGCAGTGAATGGTGGTGTCACGCTGTTCTGCACCTGTGTGACCAGGGAGGAACTGCTCCGCGTCCTTGAAGAGGAAATTAAATACGCATAATAGAATAATGATAATGGAAAAACATGTGTTGGTGCTGCGTCAAGGATGACTAAACCATGCACCCTGCATGGTGCATGTCTTTAATCTGGTTGTAAAGCGGTTCCTGGAGCCTTTCACCCAACTGTGTACCCAGTTCATTCACTCTAACACTGCAAAACAAGCCCTCCTTGAGCTGCAAAGGCAGCATAGCGTTCCCCATCATCTCCTTGTATTCAATGTTTCCACCCTTTGGAACACCACCCTCCACATGTTGGACCGACTATATGAGTAAGGCTGTGAATGATTTCTTGATGATGAAGGCAGAAAGAAGTAATCCCCTTTGTAACTTTAAAGTTAGCCAGTAGCAGCTCATGTGTGACACCTGCCATTTGCTCAGGCCCTTTGAGGAGGCCACATAATTTGTCAGTCACCAGGACTACAGGATGAATTATGTATTTCCACATCTTCATGTCCTGGAGCAGATGCTGTTAAATCTATCTGGCCGGGGGACAGGATACGTGGCAACTTTATCTCACAGCCTCCTGAGCCCTGTCGGAGGAGGACAACATTTGCTCACAAGCAATGTATACAGAAATAGGTGGTTTATCTGCACAAGTGACAGGAGAGGAGGAGATGGAGGGCGATGAGGATGACAAGGCAGATGACCCCAACACTGTGGCAGTATGCAGTGGAGATGGAGGCAGATGCATGCTGAGTTGATTGCGCAGTAACAGCTGTATTATCACCAGAGAGATGACTACTGTCTCTCCACCATGTTAGACTTTCGCAACCGGTCTAAAATGGGGGCCCTTTTCCACCTGCTGAGAGGGAGGAAAAACTCAACTATTATCAAGACATTCTATGTAGTCAGTTGGCTGCTGCCTATGTGTGCTATTGCCCATCCTCACTAAGGTCTGACCAGGGGGGCCCTCTGCGCTCATGTTCCACTGCCATGACTGCTGGAGAGGTCTAGTGGACCGGAGCAGCACAAGCTCCATCAGTAGCAACTTAAATCGGGAGTCTCTAATGAGCACTTTTCTTCACCCAACTAATGAAGACACCACACAGCACCAGCAGAAGCAGGACATGGAGCAGAACCTGTACCAGCTTGTGGTAGCATACTTGGACTGCAACCTGCCACGCCAGATCCAAGACCCCCTGGACTACTGGGCAACCAAACTTGATTTGTGGCTGTAACTAGCCAAGTTTGCCCTGGACAAGCTTTCCTGCCTGGCAAGTAGTGTGGTATCAGAGTGGGTGTTTAGTATGGTGGCGAACATAGTTACCCAAGGAGAACTCACCTTTCCATCCAAAATGTTGAGGGACTAACCTTTGTTAATATGAATCAGGCGTGGAGCAGCCAGGATTTCCACAAGCCAGTGCCTGATACATCAGACTTTATGAAAAGAGACCTGTTTCTTCTGGCCATCTGCTTCAGCCACGATTTGGATACTGCCATGTCACACATCTGCTGCCATGTGCTCCTACTGTCAGCCACCATCTTGTGCTGTTACTGCCACTGCTTTTGCCCCCCACCTCAACACTCTTTGACTGGGTCACTGTGTTGATACCTCTCGCCGTTGCCACCCTCACCATTCTGTGACCGGGCCACTATGTTGACTCCTCATGCTGTTGCCACCCTCACCACTCTGACGGGGCCACTAGTTTCTCTGTTTGGCCTTTTTGATATCACAGTTTATTTTACCCTCCTTCTGATCTGTCAGAAGAACTGTAAACAGAAGAACTGTCTTTGAATCATCCATAAGGCTTGTATCACACAATCAGTATTTTGCATGAGGATTCGCTCATGATTTGGTAGCCAAAAGCAGGAGTGGGTACAAAACACAGAAAACATGCAAATATTCCCATCACATGTCATTTCTGTTTTGGACCCAGTGTAGTCGTTTTGGTCTTACCAATACTGCAAAATAACAGAAACTAATGCACTATAAAATAAGATACAAGAATAACATATGGACTAGGCCCTCACTCTTGATAAATACTGAGGCACTTGGTCAATACATTTTGATCAAAATACATCTAAGCCCACCTACCGGCAACAAGGTGGTCTCAGTTCAGGTGGGTTCCTATGCTAACCTATTTATGCTGTGGCGCATTTTTCAGGAGCACAGTCCCCGCACATATGGTGTGCTGCCCCTAGTTACCTCCATGTGCATCAGCAACTGGTGGGAGGAGAGACACACACACCTATATGTACCACCTTAATCAAGGTCACCTATTAGATAGGTGGGGCAAAAGTGCAGGAGCGTATTCACACAAGAAGGTGTCACTCCTTCAAGACAAATTAAACAAATCACAGAAAAAGCTATATATAAACCATCCTGCACGATATGGTATTAAATGTGTGGATGTAGATGGCTGCATTTACAAAATAACAGAAAATAATGCACTATAAAATTAGATGCAAGCATAACATATGGACTAGGCCCTTACTCTTGATAAAAACTGAGACACTGGTTAATAGTGTTGAGCGCGAATATTCGAATAGCGAATGTTTATTGCGAATATCGCAACTTCGATAATTCGCGAATATAGCGCTATATATTCGCAATTTCGAATATTTTTTTATTTTTTTTTTAATGTTAATCCTTGTTGCTCTCTGGTTGTCTTCCCACTTAACAAAAGCTGTTCTTACCTGTCAGGAGGATTCCTGGCTCCCTGTCCGCTTCAGTTAATGCCCATTGCCGCTTCTGCCACCTTCCTGTGTGCATGGAGCGTCCCCATCCCAATGGGAACTCCTGCATTCTAAAATGTACTGTCGGATGTGAGAATCACGATCTCGCAAATTTGACTAAGTTGTAATCGCAATGCGATTAATATGACCTAAATTATTTGCATTGCGATATTCGTTATATTCTAGCAATACAACCATTAGGAACCCAGCTTTAAGTTGAATTCGCAATGCGAACATATACTCGCATTACGAAATCAACTTAGAGCTTAGTTCCTAATGTATTGCTAGAACATAACGAAGATTGAGATTATAGTGCTATATTAGTGAATTCATGATATTCGTCTTCTTCATTATATTCTAGCAATACAACCATTAGGAACTTAGCTCTAAGATCAATTCGCTATGCGAGTATATGTTCGCTTCGCATTTGCACAAGGTTAGGCTAGCCATGTCCCGGTGATGTCATTGAAGGTTTCTTCCTCCACCCAGCCACGTACAACACCAAGGGTCCCCGGAAGGTGAATTGAATTGATTTTTCGAACGGGGAGATGGTTAAAAAACGCTGGCTCCCTCCCCTTTGTTTTAATCCACGGTCACTGCATCTGCGCCGTGCAATTTACTCTCACACCCAATATGAGTGTTATTTTCTGTAGTTCTCTTCTCATCAATTTAATCCCTGTTACGTCCCCAATCTGGGGTCCATTTATTGAATAGACTTTAAAAACGGGGAGATGGTTAAAAAAACGCTGGCTCCCTCCCCTTTGTTTTAATCCACGGTCACTGCGTCTGCACAGTGCAATTTACTGTCACACCCGATATGAGTGGTATTTTCTGTAGTACTATTCTCATCAGTTTAATCCCTGTTACGTCCCCTATCAGGACATGTATTGAATAGATTTTTGACAACCACAAACAGTTGTCAAAAGTTGACAAACTCCTTGCAGAAATGTGATTTATCTCTGTGCGTCCTTCTTGTTACTTCCAATTTGGGGCACTGCGCGTGTGCCGTGCAATGTACTTTGCCACATGGTATGAGTGGTGTGTTGACTAGTACTATTCTTATCAGTTTATCACTTTATGAAGGTGAGGTAATCAACACTTTTTTGACCGAGGCGACTTCTCTTGTCAGTGACAATGTCTCCTGCTGCACTGAAGGTCCTTTCTGACAGGACACTTGAAGCAGGGCAGGCCAGAAGTTCTATCGCAAACTGGGATAGCTCAGGCCACAGGTCAAACCTGCACACCCAGTAGTCAAGGGGTTCATCGCTCCTCAGAGTGTCGATATCTGCTGTTAAGGCGAGGTAGTCTGCTACCTGTCGGTCGAGTCGTTCTCTAAGGCTGGATCCCGAAGGGCTGTGGCGATGTGTAGGACTGAAAAAGCTCTGCATGTCCTCCATCAACAACACATCTGTAAATCGTCCAGTCCTTGCCGCCGTGGTAGGAGGAGGATTACATTCACCTCTTCCCCAGTTAGATTCCCATTGTGTTGTGACATCACCCTTATAAGCTGTGTAAAACATATTTTTAGTTTGGTTTTGAACTGCTGCATCCTTTCCGACTTTCGGTAATTTGGTAACATTTCTGCCACTTTCTGCTTATACCGGGGATCTAGTAGCGTGGCCACCCAGTACAGGTCGTTCTCCTTAATCCTTTTTATACGAGGGTCCCTCAACAGACATGACAGCATGAAAGACCCCATTTGCACAAGGTTGGATGCAGAGCTACTCATTTTCTGTTCCTCATCCTCACTGATGTCATTGTCTGTTCTTCCCCCTAGCCACGTACAACACCACGGTGACAACAATGAGCACCCTGGGGGGCCTGCTGTGGTTGGTCTTCCTCCCCCTCAAAGCCACATTCCTCCTCTGACTCCTCTTCCTCATTCTCCTCTTCCAGCGTTGCCGCAGGTCCGGCAAGCGATGATGACAAGGCTGTTTCTGGTGGTGATGGTGACCACAACTCTTCCTCTTCCTCTCCACGCTCATCTACAGCCTGTTCCAGCACTCTTCGCAGGGCACGCTACAGGAAGAAAACAAACGGGATGAGGTCGCTGATGGTGCCTTCGGTGCGACTGACTAGGTTTGTCACCTCCTCAAAAAGACGCATGAGCCTACAGGCATTGCGCATGAGCGTCAAGTAACGTGACAAAAAAATTCCCAGCTCCGCAGAGGCTGTCCTAGCACCCCGGTCATACAAATACTCGTTGACTGATTTTTCTTGTTGGAGCAGGCAGTCGAACATTAGGAGTGTTGAATTCCAATGTGTCGGGCTTTCGCAAATCAAGCGCCTCACTGGCATGTTGTTTTGCCGCTGAATATCGGAAAAGTGCGCCATGGCCGTGTAGGAACGCCTGAAATGGCCACACACCTTCCTGGCCTGCTTGAGGACGTCCTGTAAGCCTGGGTACTTAGACACAAAGCGTTGTACGATGAGATTCAACACATGTGCCATGCACGGCACATGTGACAACTTGCCCAAATTCAATGCCGGCAACAAATTTGTTTCATTGTCACACACCACTTTGCCGATCTCCAGTTGGTGCGGGGTCAGCCACTGATCCACCTGTGCATTCAGGGGGGACAGGAGTGCTGGTCCTGTGTGGCTCTCTGCTTTCAGGCAAGTCAACCCAAGACAGCGTGACACTGTCGTATCCGGGATGTGGAATAGCCCCTGGGGAGTCGATGTGCAGCCAGATGCCGCAGCAGAAGAGGACTCAGCCGAGGAGGATATCGAAGAGGATGGAGTAAGAGGAGTTGAGGAGGTGGCAGTAGGCCTGCCTGCAAGTCGTGGCGGTGTCAACAACTCTGCTGCGGAGCCACGCATTCCATGCTTGTCAGCCGCCAGCAGGTTGACCCAATGCACAGTGTACGTGATATACCTGCCCTGACCGTGCTTTGCAGACTAGGTATCAGTGGTCAGATGGTCCCTTACCCCAACACTGTATGCCAGAGGTGCCATGACTTCCTTTTCAATAACATAGTAGAGGTTTGGGATTGCCTTTTTAAAAAAAAAAAATTTGTCTGGGTACCTTCCACTGTGGTGTCCCAATAGCGACAAATTTTTTGAAGGCCTCAGACTCCACCAGCTGGTATGGTAAAAGCTGGCGGGCTAAGAGTTCCGTCAAGCCAGCTGTCAGACGCCGGGCAAGGGGGTGACTCTGTGAAATTGGCTTCTTACGCTCAAACATTTCCTTGACAGACACCTGACTGTGGGCAGATGAGATGGAATTGCTGAAGGTGAGAGGCGAAGTGGCGGGTGGTTGAGAGGGGGTAAGGAGGACAGCAGTGGTTGACGTGGCCGAAGATGGACCAGGAGGAGGATGGTGGCTTTGAGTTTGTGTGCTGCTTGTACGCATGTGTTGATCCCATTGGTGTTTGTGATGGGAGATCATGTGCCTTCGCAAATCAGTTGTACCGAGGTGGGTGTTAGATTTCCCACGACTCAGTTTCTTTTGGCACAGGTTGCAAATGGCATTGCTGTTATTAGAGGCAGACACACAAAAAAAATGCCACACTGCTGAGCTTTGCAATGACGGCATTCTGGTGGTGGCAACAGCATGCGTTGACTGGCGTGCTGTCTGGCTGACCCCGGGTGCCGATACATGCTGTCTGACTTTGCCGCTAACTCCTTGCGATGACCTCCCCCTGCTTCCAACTCGTCTCCTCCTTCTCCATCAGCCATCAGCAACCGGTGGGAGGAGAGACACACAAACCTATATGTACCACCTTAATCAAGGTCACCTATTAGATAGGTGGAGCAAAAGTGCACTTGAATATCACTCCCAGTGTAGGAGCGTATTGACACATGAAGGTGTCACTCCTTCAAGACAAATCAAACAAGTCACAGAAAAAGCTATATATAAACCATCCTGGATGTATATGCAAGCATAACATATGGACTAGGCCCTCAATACTGCCAAAATACTGATGGAAAAAAATGACCAAATATTGACCATTAAAAACTCCTGCAAATAGAGCATGATGCCTCTATCACACAGTCAGTATTTTGCCTCAATATTTGCTCATGATTTGGAGGCTAAAATCAGGAGCAGCAGTGTTGATCAAGCACCCAAGTGCTCGGGTGCTTGGGCCGAACACATCGTGATGCCCGGGTTCCCTGAGCATAATGGAAGTCAATGGGAGAACCCGAGCATTAAACCAGGCACCCCCTGCTTTGAAGAGGGGAGGATGCCTGGTTCATAGTAAAAGGTCAGAACTTGATGGAAACACCACCGAAATGGTTTGGGAACAGCATAAAGGAGTGCATCATACACACCCTTGAAAAATTATGATTAATGGCCTGCTGGTGACCCTTAAAAACATTTGGAGCAAGGGCCTGCTGCTGAGCTGACCCTCTAAAACATTAGGGTGAGGGCCTGCTGCTAAGCTGACCCTCTAAAACATTAGGGGTGAGGGCCTGCTGCTGAGTTGACCCTCTAAAAGGTTGTAGGTGAGGGCCTGAAGGTGAGCTAACCCTGTAAAAGATTGTAGGTGAGGGCCTGCTGGTAAGCTGACCCTCAAAAAAATTATATGCGAGGGCCTGCAGGTGAGCTGACCCTCTAAAAAATTGTTTGCGAGAGCCTGCAGGTCGGCTGACCCTGTAAAACATTATATGCAAGGGGATTATATGCGACAAATAAGCATGTTGATATGATGGAAGAGGAGGATGAGAAAATTAACATTCAACTATATACCCTTTTTTGTGGTCGAAGGGGTGCATGGGAATACAGTGTATTCAGTACATTATAAACGACATATTTAAAGTGCCTTTTTGTTCATCAGCTTTCTCTGGTGGAGTCGAGAAGTCAATGGCAATCCAAGCCTTGTTCATTTTTATAAGAGTCAACCTGCCAGCATTTTCAGTTGACAGGCAGATACGCTTATCTGTTATAATGCCACCAGCAGAACTAAATACCCACTGAGAAAAAACGCTGGCGGCAGGGCAGGGCAGGCCAGCACCTCCAAGGCGTAGAACACTAGTTTAGCTTGGACACCCAGTAGTTGTAAGGCACTGAAGAAACATTGAGGATGCTGACACGGTCTGCTATGTACTCCTTCACCATCTTCCAAAATCTTTCCCTCCTTGTGACAGTAGGCCACGCATCAGGGTGAGGTTGCTGGCGGGGTGTCATGAAACTGTCCCAGGCTTTTGAGAGTGTTTCCCTGCCTCTGTTGGAACTGCTATGTGTCCCCCTTGTCTCCCCTCCTCGGTTGCCCAAGGAACTACGGACTCTGCTGCCAGCGTTGTCAGATGGAAATTTTTAGAGCAATTTTTCAACAAAGACCTTCTGGTATTGCACCATTTTGCTCGTAGTCTCCACTAGAGGAATGAGAGATAAGAAGTTCTCTTTGTAAAGGGGGTCGACAAGGGTGAACAACCAGTAATCCGTGTTGTCTAAAATACGTATAATGGGCGGATCGCGGAAAAGGCAGCCTGACATGAAGTCAGCCATGTCTGCCAGAGTACCAACAGGCAAGACTTCGCTGTCGTCATCAGTAGTGATGAGCGGCAGGGGCAATATTTGAATTTGCGATCCAAAATAAAGATGAGAACGTCCAGCTCACCAGTCAGGCGTGATACTTTATTGTAGATTGGATATAAAAACTTCCATAACACCAGGACACCAGTACAATGTTACGCGTTTCAGACCTTTACAAATCCAGGTCCTTCATCATGACATATGTCATGATGAAGGACCTGGATTTGTAAAGGTCTGAAACGCGTAACATTGTACTGGTGTCCTGGTGTTATGGAAGTTTTTATATCCAATCTACAATAAAGTATCACGCCTGACTGGTGAGCTGGACGTTCTCATCTTTATTTTGGATATTTCTCGACTCACCCAAGGAGTCTTGTCCGTGCTCCCAGAGGGGGATGGTATGGGAGTGAAGCTGCCTCTTTTTCCTTCGTTTATATATTGAATTTGCGATATATCACGAATATTCAGGGGAATATTCGCCAAATATTCGTGATTTCATGATATTCGTGATATTCTTTTCGATTGCGCTATTATTCAAGCATGCATGTATGTACGCATGCACTATTAGCTACATAAGTGTAAAAAATGGTTGGCTGCCACTTTCGAGATAGTAAGGAAGAATTCCTGATCACGGTAAGTAATTGTACATTACAGCACTGTTTTAGATTACATTTCCATGCATTTCATATAGTCTTTATATGCAGATAGATTGTTTCAAAGTATTCGCGATCGCACAAATCGCCACTACTGATTCAAATATTTTAGCGCAACACATACAACTTCACCTTTAATCTGGTCTGACAACATAATACTGATTGGAGAATTTAGTATTGTTGGGACATCACAGCACTATTTCTGTAGCATTTATGTATGGACAGCAGAGAAATCTCTGTCATATGCACTATGCACATTTATTTTCCTGCCACACACTACATATAATACCACACACTACAGGGTGGGCCATTTATATGGATACACCTTAATAAAATGGGAATGGTTGGTGATATTAACTTCCTGTTTGTGGCACATTAGTATATGTGAGGGGGGAAACTTTTCAAGTTGAAGTCGGACATTTTGAATCCAACTTTAGTTTTTTCAATAGGAAGAGGGTCATGTGACACATCAAACTTATTGGGAATTTCACAAGAAAAAACAATGGTGTGTTTGGTTTTAACGTAACTTTATTCTTTCATGTGTTATTTACAAGTTTATCTTTGTTTACAGCCATTGACATGTCGCCGAGGTTAACACGTAAGGAGCGGATAGAAATTGTGTTGATGTCTGGTGAACGTAGTAACCGGGTCATTGCAGCAGATTTCAATGCAAGACACCCTACGAGACCATCCATCTCTCATGCTACTTTTAGCAAACTGCTTGCTAAGTTTCATGAAACTGGTTCAGTGTTGGAATTGCCAAAATGTGGACGCATGAAATCTGTCACTAATGAAGAAACATCATTGGCTCTCCTAGCTTCATTCAGCAAGAGCCCACAGCGTAGCACTCGCCGCATGTCACTGGAGAGTGACATTAGTTGAACATCCCTTCGGCGGATATTAGCTACTCACAAATGGCACCCTTACAAACTCCAGCTACTGCAGCATCTCAACGAGGATGACCCAGATCGGCGCATTGAAATTGCAGAATGGGCAAAACAAAAATTTGGAACAGGACCCTCAGTTTACGCAGAAGATGTTGTTTAGTGAGGCAAACTTTTATGTGAATGGTGAAGTTAACAATCAAAACAACCGCTATTGGTCTGACACTAACCCACATTGGATAGATCCCTCCAATACTGTTGGAACAAAAAAATTGATGGTATGCTGTGGTATATGGGGTACAAAGATAGTGGGGCCATTCTTCATCAATCGAAACATCAAGGCCACTGGATATGCAAAATTGCTACATGATGATGTGTTTCCCTCTTTATGCACTGAAGCTGGCACGTTCCCTGAGTTTTTCCAGCAAGATGGTGCACCACCACATTATGGGTGTCAGGTCCAAACATTCCTAGATGAACAGTTTCCTGGAAAGTGGATTGGTCGTCGTGGGCCAGTTGAATGGCCCCCAAGGTCTCCCGATCTGACCCCCTTAGACTTTTATCTTTGGGGTCATCTGAAGGCAATTGTCTATGCTGTGAAGGTTTGAGATGTGCAGCACCTGAAACTACGGATACTGGAAGCCTGTGCTAACATTTCTCCTGTGGTGTTGCTATCAGTGTGTGAAGAGTGGGAGAAGAGGGTTGCATTGACAATCCAACACAATGGGCAACACATTGAACACATTTTATAAGTGGTCAGAAACTTGTAAATAACTCATGAAATAATAAAGTTACGTTAAAACCAAACACACCATTGTTTTTCTTGTGAAATTCCCAATAAGTTTGATGTGTCACATGACCCTCTTCCTTTTGAAAAAAACAAAAGTTGGATTCAAAATGGCCAACTTCAAAATGGCCGCCATGGTCACCACCCATCTTGAAAAGTTTCCCCCCTCACATATACTAATGTGCCACAAACAGGAAGTTAATATCCCCAATCATTCCCATTTTATTAAGGTGTATCCATATAAATGGCCCACCCTGTATATACCCCACATTATATACCCCACACATACATAATCTGTAGATTAAAGTTTTTGTCCTGTTGGTCAGGATAAGCTTTCTTTGTCTGACCTCCATAATTTGCTGGTTCATTTAGTGTTACCAAGGGTGCACCACGGGGAGGCGAATCAGCTGTACACTCCATACCGTACCGTCACTTCACTAGACAGGTACATCTGCTCATCTGGCCAATATACGATTACTTAGACCCCACACACATACAAAAGCAATACAATGTGATCTTATAACGGTAACTTTGCGAATGTGTGCCGTCCGTGGCCGTATTGCGGCCAGCATATAGCGGGTCCTCAATACACAGCCACCGGCCGTGTGCACCCTACGTCACGGATCACGTACCCATTCACTTCAATGGGTCTGCGATCCAGGAGATGCAGTGCGGAACCCCACGGAAGCACCTCACAGTGCTTCCATGGTCTTTCTGATCTGGATGTGCCTCCAAACCACAAAAAAGTAGTTTATGCACTATTTTTTTGCGGAACAGACAGATACGGACCCTTTCAAGTGAATGGGTCTGCAGCAAAGGCATGGATGTTGCCCGTGCATTGGAGACACCAATTGTGGCCCCAATGCACGGAAAATCTAAATATTTGACCATTAAAGACTTAAATTGTTTTTGTTGTGTTGTTGATTACACTATTTTCAATCCATATATATAAAAAATCGGGGATTATATGCTTGCATCTTTATCCTCCAGCGCATGTTGGAGCGGGGGTAGGACAGGACCCGTGTCCATGATAAAAAACATCGGATTGTCAGGGGGATTTGCTTTGAAATGTGGCGTGAATTCCAAACAAGCCACAAGAAGATGGCCATTGTGAAAAAATGGTCTGACCTGAAGAAGAGGCACGGGGAGTGGATCAGAGAGATCCGTGATAGTAAATGCCCAGGTACAATGCTTAAATTACTTTTGTATCTTTCGCCAAAACACTCTGTAAGGTATATATATATAGTTATGCAAATTATTATTTCATCCCTTTACAAATGATTACTTAGTAGTACCTGGAGTGGCAATTACTAAATCAAACAGTTACAGTCACATCATACATCTCTACCTCGCTGTGAGTGTGTATGTATATATATATATATATATATATATGTATTAAGGCTACGCGTAGCCTGCATTTGTGGGAGGGGCACTTATAGGCAAGACGGGCACTCCCCGTCACGCGTGCTTCATGTGCCTCAGCGGATGTCGGGAGGCTGCATGTCATCGGAATCCCACTTCCGGCTTCGGTGAGCTCGGCCGCGAAGGTAGCGGTACTCATCTCCTCGGGGAGACTCGTCGGCGGTAAGTTGCGCAGGGAGAAAGGGAGGGTTCTTTTATCAGTGGTACTCACATGGTTCCCGGGCAGACGCCGGCCTCAATGCCTTCTCACTTCCCAGGCATTGGCTCTCCATGGTGACGCGTCCTTCCGGGTGCTGCTGACTCTGCATTACTGGATTGCAGCTCTTCCCATTCCCTCTGCCCCGCTCATGTCTGCCTAACTCCAGGCTGCGACACTGCGCGCCCAGTCCCCCTCATAGCTCAGTCCTCCACATGCGAGGCGCATGCGAGGCCTCTACAGTTAGGTCTTAAAAAATTGCATTATGGTGCTGTGTATGGGTTGAATAACCATTTATAGCTGTGGAGCATGGTTTCTAGTACACCGGGAGGGGGCAAATGCTGAGCAGTCCAAGGCAGCTGTAATAATAGAGGCAGCAATTATTGAATGGTATTAGGGTCCCTTGTTTTTTAAAAGATTGGTCATATTATAAAATAAAATCTCAATGTCTATGGTTATTCAATTAAAACAGAGTAGATAATGGCTGTATTTTTTACAGTACTGCTTGGTATGTAATGAACAAATGTCCGTTGTAAATAATCAGAGCGCATTCTACTTAGTTTTGGTTACACGAAAAAAAAGTCTCGCCTGCCTTGACACCACCTGGGGTGGGGGGCCACTCTGTTTTCTTTAGGGCCGCTCACCCTCCTTCAGGGATTCCTTCAGGTGGTCACTGGTCGGTCAAGTAGAGGGTGTCCGGTTGGCAATTTCTTTGGCCAGGTTAGGCTGCTCCATGGTCCGCCATTAGCGGCTCGCATGCGACATTGGCCTGAGTTTCCTCGGGTGGATGGTTCACCAGGATTCTCTCATGGTTCGGCATCGCCATTAGAGGCTCACACATGACATTGTTCTGAGATTTTCTTCGGGTGCATCGCTCACCATGATTCTCTCACAGTTCGACATTGTCATTAGAGGCTCGCGCATGACATTGTCCTGAGTTTTTCCTCGGGTGGATCGTTCACCAGGATTCTTTCACGGTTCGACATTGTCATTAGAGGCTTGCGCATTACATTGTCCTGAGTTTTCCTCGGGTGGATCGTTCACCAGGATTCTCTCGGGTCGGCACTGTCATTAGAGGCTCGCACGCGTGGTCCCACCACTAGTAGCCTGCCGGTCACGGATATGCTTTATTTTGCTTCCGTATAGGGTTCCAACGAGTTTCATGGGTGGATCGTTCACCAAAAAACTCCCACGCTCGGCACTGTCATCAGTAACATGTACGTGTTCCCCTCCCTTTTCAGTTTCCAGAATTATTATTATGTTCTAATGGGGCTGTGTTTGGGTTTCCACGGGTGGATCGCCCACCAGAAACCCAATATGTCCGGCTCGGGTTAGTTGAGCTCGCACAGGTGTTTTCTTTGGGTCAGATGCACCATGATATTCATAGGGCCCAGGGTATGTTATTGCTTGTGTTATATTATCTGTCAATTTTTGTTTTATGTTTTTTCTTTATCCAGGTGCCACTGGTCAGTCACACAATGAGCCTTGATCATTAGAGTCTACCATAAGATTTTCCTTCCAGGTATCCAAGTAGGTTCATAAAAAAAAAAAAGGATTTTTTTCTCTTTGTTCGAAAGCAGCAATTAGGTTATGTCTAATGTTGTTCCTAGATCCTAGTGTGTCTGTCAGGGCTCAGGATTCAGTTGTTTACCTTCAGGATCTTGGATAGGTGCCACCAGTTCTCCAAGGTTCAAAACAAGGTTTAGTTTGCCGGGATTCGCACTATTTGCAGGTACTAGTAGTACGACATAATCCTCCATTCAGCTGTTGGTAGCGCTATCATCTGGCCTCTCCACGGCCGTCAGTTAGTCTCCTTTGATAACTCGTCACCTTTTATTTTTCCTCCTGTCTAGTCACTGGGTGTTGTTTCTGACAGCTGTCGGTTCAAAAGTCCTGGCATGTTTGGCCAACCAGTAGCTGCCTTCCTACTAGTCTTTTCACTCGTTCTACGCCCTTTCCTTCAGTCCCATTCCTGTATTCGTCCTTCTGTTCTTTTGCGGTTCATCATGTCTCGGGCCTCCGTAGTTGACGACGCATCATCAGTACCGGAAACAGCAATGTCAGAACGGGCCAGCAATGTGTCTTTCAGGAATTGGACTGTTCCAAAGTTAATTGACGAATTGAACCGCAGAGGAATACGGCACTCAGCGTCGGCTAGAAAAGCAGAGTTGTACAGGCTCCTCATGTCGGATACTGGGGCTCCGGCAGAGGAAGAGTTCTCCCTGTCTACCATTCAACTCTCAATAGTCCAGCTTCATTCAACCATCAATACGATTTCTAACTCGGTATCAGACATGCAGACGAGGCTAGCGGTATTAGAGAACAAGGATACTAGTACCAGTCAGCCTGTTCTGTCCACTGCGGCCTCTTCCACCCCTAGGCCTTCCTCCCCAGGTGGGTCCACCGGGTTGCCTGACATCACGCCATCTCATTTTGTCCCTGAGAATTTAAGGAAGGATATCTTGGCAGACAAAGACGTGAACCTGGCTTCCATCTTGATCGCAACACACGGTCGAAAACCAGACCATTCCTTGTTGTGACGTTTTGGTCATTCTAAAATCAAAAGATGCATGGCTCAACAAAAAGCTTTCAATCCCTGAGTTCATGTTAGCGTTCAGTCTGTTCAGGGATATCATTTGCTCTGCCCAGCCTGAAAGAAGAGAGGAATTAAAAACTTATCTGTACCATGTTACTAGGGTACAAATACAGGGGACACGCGTTCTATGATTATCACCGTTTGCATTAGCCCAGTTCCGACATGTCACAAACTGGGCGATGATGGATATGGAGCTCTTCTGTAGACATTTTGCGGGTCTTAGGGCCCCAGTATGCAGTAATTGTCAGTCCTTCCTCCACTGCTCGGACTGGTGTCCAAACATTAATGCCAGCCCCCAGGTCAGGCAGTTACCCGAGGCCAGTACATCTCGGAATAATTCAGCTCTGGATAGGTTAGGCAGATCAGTAGTTTTCTTAGGAAACTCTCAAGTATGTAACAATTATAATGTCTCCACCTATAATTACAACAGGTGTCGTTCATTGCACATCTGCTCAATTTGCAGGGCCCACCCAAAAACAACTTATCCTCAACGCTCCAAGTCGTCCTGACTAGGCAGGGTTAACATGTATCTGCTATCCGCGCTTCTTCAGCTCCATCATGACCCTATTTTTGTTCATTTCCTCATTTCTGGGTTCACTGCTGGGTTCCATACGGTCTTGGTCACTCTACCGCAATCCACATGGGAAGGTCCCAACCTACTAACCGCGGTAAAGGGATCCCGAGTCTGTGAATAGCCTCATCCAGTCCGAGCTCCAAAAGCGATTCATTATTTGGCCTTTCTGTTCCCCTCCTTTTGATACGTGGCGGGTCAATCCTATAGGCATAGTGTCGAAGCATTTTTCTAATTAAAAACACTTGATATACGACTTGTCAGCGCCTCATGATTCAGCTATCCCCAGTCTCAATTCACTAATTCCGTCAGATGAATTTTCCATGCAGTATTGGTCAATTGACAAAGCCATTTAGCTCATTCTCCAGGTCGGTAGGGGGACACTTTTGGCAAAAGCCGGCATCGCCGATGCGTTCAAGTTATTGCCGATCCACCCACAACTGTGGAAATATTATGGTATCAAATGGGCAGGTTATTATTATTTTGCCAATTGCCTCACTTTTGGATCCAAGAGTAGCCCCTGGCTCTTTGACCAGTTCGCCCAGGCCTTGCACTGGTTATTGGTGAATCACGCAGGTTGTCCGATGGTTAATCACTATTTGGACAACTTCCTCATAATCAACGGGCCAGTCCAACGATCGGACAAATTGGACAGGTTGCTGAAGTTGTTCAGCGATCTCGACGTTCCGGTGTCTCCAACAAAAATTGAAGGGCCTTCCACATTAATCACCTTTTTAGGCATCACCTTAGATACACAAAAGATGCAGGCCAGTCAACCCAAAGAGAAATTGGAAAAAATTAAATCAGTGGTTGCTAGGGCAGTATTGGTGAAAAATCTATCCAAGGTTGAGTTACAATCCCTGTTAGGCATGTTGAATTTCGCAACAAAGATCATGCCACAGGGCAGACCTTCATTTCTAGGTTGCTTCAGCTACTCCCCGATGCCCCAGAACAAGACAGCCTAGTCATACTAGACACAGATGCTTTAGCAGACATGGCCATGTGGAATAATTTTTTACATAACTGGAATGGGATTTCTTTGTTCATTCCACAAATAGATTTCGATCCACGACGCAGCCGCTTCATGGGGGTATGCGACTATTTTTCAAAACCAATGGGTCGCGGGTCAGTGGCCACCTGAGATCCTATCCCAACCCGACTTCCTAAAATCTTCCCCACTCTAAGAACTCTACCCAATTGTTGCAGCAGCACAGATCTGGGGTAGGTCATGGTAAAACCGAGCTGTGACCTTCGTCACCGACAGTCATACAACGGTCAAGGTTGCCATTGATCATGTCATTCATGTTCAAGTTAATCTTGCTGTCCCTGCAATTCAATTTTCATTTTCAGTGTATGCATATTGAGGGCGCAAAAAACGTGGCAGCTGACGCGTTGTCTCGCTTTAATTTGTCCGCTTTCTTCCAGGCCATGCCCGAGGCAGAGTCAATGGGAATATCTCCACCAGCTTTTCAATCCCTGGTGATGGATTAGGAAGATACCTAGCAACTGCGTCAAAATTGGTTCAAAAATCTCTTTTGGCCAATACAGCTCGAAGCTATTTAACGGATGGCGCATCTTCAATCATTCAATCATTTTGTTGAGCTACATCCAGCTAGCAGGATCGACATTAATAATCCACAGCACATCATGGCCTTCTTAGCGTATTGCTATTCAGACCTAAGGCTTTCATATAACACCATTCGCACTTACTTAGCAGGGGTACAACATGACTCCCTTTTAGCCCAGCCAGGCCCCAACTCTGTTTTTTCCTCACAAGCAGTCAGGGCCACCTTAAGGGGCATACTTAAATCTAGTATGGTCACAGCCGGTGTCAGGGGAGTTATTTAGGTCCCTGTCCCATTTTCTAGACGGCGATCCTTTTGGGCCATATACTGTAAGAGTATCATCTTGAAGGCAGCCATGTATCTAGGATTTTATGGCTTTCTAAGGCCAGGGGAGTTCACTGCCGGACCTACTCACGGGAAGGGGCTGCTGCAGAACCAATTGAGCTGGCAGGATAACCATTTCCTGCTGTCACTGTCCACCACTAAGACTTCGCAGGTGGGACCCGCTGTCAAGGTCAGATATTTCCCAACATTCAACGACTGGTGTCCAGTTCAGGTGTTAAAAAAGCTGGGGACTACATTAGGTGAGTCTGACCCTACAAGGCCCCTGTTACCCTTCAATGGCCAGGTGCTCTCACCTTCCCAATTTATCAAGCACATCAGAATTCTTATGTCTGGACTAGGGCGTTACCCGCTTTCTATTATCGGACATTCTTTTCGGATCGGTGCCGCCTCGGTGGCTTCAAAGCACGGTGTCCCAGAGTATATTATCAAAAACATGGGTCACTGGCAATCCTCCTGCTATACCCGATACATTCCAAACCCACAGCAGGAAATCGTGAGAGCTTTTGTTAATCTGGTTTTGTAAAACGTTTTTTGTCAATAAAATACCCTACCGGACTGGTTTTTGCCCTCTTATAGGCCTACCCCGTGTCATGGTTAAGGGCACACATCTAACCATCCAGGTAAGTTTGTTAGGAAGTTCGGGTTCGTTACACCCTCTTTCCCGTAGCCACGAACACAAATATATATAATTATACACACAGCAAGGTAGAGATGTATGATGTAACTGGCTGATTTTGTACATTTCATACACACACAAATAAATAAAGTGCAATCATGATTCTGTATTCTAGTAAAAGGCCCTGTCCATCATTACATTACATACATCCCCCACTTAATTCGGATTTGTTATGAGTTTTGAGTTGTTTGTAAAAAATTCTGAACATTTTGTGATTACAGGCGTTCCCCTTCCGTCCGTCCACCACAGATCTTATAGAGAGGATCTGAGGGTGGTGGAGGTCTCTGAGGAGGAGGTGGAAGAGGGGGACAGAGATCAGGCCGGGCTCTCTTGGCAGCAGGATGCCCGTCCCCCACCTGAGGTTGGTGAATTTGTGGAGGTCGAGGCAGAAGCCTCCCAGGCGTTGGTTCACCCCACCCCCATGTCCAGTTGATGAAGAGAAGGAGCTAGTCACCACCCCCCCGCCAAGAGGGTAAATATGTGTACACAGCAAAATAAATCTGTACCCATAATATATACAGAAACATTAACCCTTTCTACCCCATGTCAGTTTTTAACCTCCGGTTAAGTCCATTTTTAGCCAATATGTCATGTGTCACTTTATGTGTTAATAACTTTTAAACGCTTTTACTTATACAGGCCATTGTGAGATTTCCTCATCACATATTGTACTTCATGAATGATAACAGTGTTACTAGTCCATGCATTTTTTTTTTATTTATCCAAAAATCCTTTTTTTAAATGTATTAATTTCAATTTCTCTACTTTTATAATAGATAGCAAAACCTTCAAAAGTAGTTATTACTAAACATTCGCCAATATGTCTACTTCATCTTTGCATGACATTAACTTTATTCTTGACGTTACAAAGCTTAGAAGTTTAGAAGTAAATTTTACAATTTATAAGAAAATTACCAAACCCAATTTTTAACGACCAATTCATTTAAAGGGATTCTGTCACCAGGTTTGACCCCTGTCACCTAAACATATGCTGACACTCAGGGTCTCATCAGGATTCCTAATGTGGGCTTATCAATGCGATCAGTAGCTGTATTTTGGCAAAAAACAGGTTTTACTAACCTGTCAATCAAAGAAATAAGGTGCCCAAGGGGAGGACCAGAGATGCAGGGTGCCCGGCCGCACCCATCGCTGTTCGTGCCCAGTGATGCCTCCTACTCTTCTGTGCCGCCTCCTACTCTTCTGTGCCGCCTCTCCCTCCCTCCCCCTCCTCCTGCTGTAAGATCTGGCCCGTGCGCACAGGGCGCATGCGCACTTCGCTTGAAGAAGCCGATCCAAAAAGTCCGCACGTGCGCATCAGGCTAAGCCCTGTGCGCACGCACGGACTTCTTGGATCGGCTTCTTCAAGCGAAGTGCGTATGCGCCCTCTGCACACGTGCCAGATCTTACAGCAGGAGGAGGGGGAGGGAGGGAGAGGCGGCACAGAAGAGTAGGAGGCGGCGCTGGGCACGAACAGCGATGGGTGCGGCCAGGCACCCTGAATCCCTGGACCTCCGCTTGGGCACCTTATTTCTTTGATTGACAGGTTAGTAAAACCAGTTTGTTGCCAAAATAAAGCTACTGATTGCATTGATGAGCCCACATTAGGAATCCTGATGAGACCCTGAGCGTCAGCATATGTTTAGCTGACAGGGGTCAAACCTGGTGACAGAATCCCTTTAATATGTAACTTTCTGGAGCTTACATAGTGTAAACCACCCATAAATCTCCCAATGTTTTAAACTACACCCCTCAAGCTATTAAAAAATGATTCTGCAAACTTTGTAAACCCTTTAGGTGCCTAAAGAGAATTCACTGAATAAGTAAATGACATTCCACAGGGGTGTGGATTTTTTTTTAAAAACTACTTGTCGAAGGATTAAAGCGGGGGCTCAATCTACTTATCCCTGATGACAATCTACTTGTCCTGAACTTCTACTGTATGGAGGCGGGGGCCACAAGGAGACATTCTACTGTATGGGTTTGGGGGCCACAAGGAGACGTTCTACTGTATGGGGGCTCGGGCCACAAGGAGACATTCTACTGTATGGGGGCGGGGGCCACAAGGAGACGTTCTACTGCATGGGGGCTGGGGCCACAAGGAGACGTTATACTGTATGGGGGCTGGGGCCACAAGGATACATTCTATTGTATGGGGGCGGGGGCCACAAGGAGACGTTCTATTGTATGGGGGCGGGGGCCACAAGGAGATGTTATACTGTATGGGGGCAGCCACGCCATACTGGGGCAGTGAATCCCTTTAATGTATAATATATGTATGTCATGTACATTAAAGGGATTCACTACCCCAGTATGTCATGTACATTAACCACTTCAGCCCCCCTAGCTTAAACACCGTTAATGACCAGGCCACTTTTTACAATTCTGCACTACACTACTTTCACCGTTTATTGCTCCGTCATACAACTTACCACCCAAATGAATTTTATCTCCTTTTCTTCTCACTAATAGAGCTTTCATTTAGTGGTATTTCATTGTTGCTGACATTTTAACTTTTTTTGCTATTAATAAAAATTTAACGAAATGTTTGCAAAAAAATTACATTTTTCACTTTCTGTTGTAAAATTTTTCCAAAAAAAAACTACATTTCTATATAAATTTTCCACAAAATTTATTGTTCTACATGTCTTTGATAAAAAAAAATCCAATAAGTGTATATTTATTGGTTTGGGCAAAAGTTATAGCGTTTACAAACTATGGTGCAAAAATGTGAATTTCTGCATTTTGAAGCAGCTCTGACTTTCTGAGCACCTGTCATGTTTCTTCATGTGCTAGAATGCCAGGATAGTATAAATACCCCCCAAATGACACCATTTTAGAAAGAAGACACCCCAAAGTATTCGCGGAGGGGCATGATGAGTTCATGTATCATTTAATTTTTTTTTCACAAGTTAGCGGAAAATGACACTTTCTGGGAAAAAAAATAAATAATAAAGTTTCCATTTCTGCTAACTTCAGGCAAAAAAAAAAAAAAATCTCAGACGGACTCACTATGCCCCTCAGTGAATACCTTGGGGTGTCTACTTTCCGAAATAGGGTCATTTGTGGGGTGTGTTTACTGTTCTGGCATTTTGGGCGGGGCTAAATTGTGAGCAGCCATGTAAAACCTAAAGGTACTCGTTGGAATTTGGGCCCCTTTGTGCGATACCACATAAGTGACACTTTTTTGCAGCCTGGGTGCGCAAAGGGGCCCTAATTCCAATGAGTACCTTTAGGATTTCACAGGGCATTTTTACGCATTTGGATTCCAGACTTCTTCTCCCGCTTTAGGGGCCCCTAAAATGCCAGGACAGTATAAATACCCACATGTGACCCCATTTTAGAAAGAAGACACCCTAAGGTATTCCGTGAGGGGTATGTTGAGTTCATGTAAAATTTTATTTTTTGTCACAAGTTAGGGGAATATGAGACTTTGTAAAAAAATAAATAAAAATTATATTAATTTCCGCTAACTTGTGCCAAAAAAAAAAAATTCTGTGAACTCGACATGACCCTCACTGAATACCTTGGGGTGTCTTCTTTCCAAAATGGGGTCAAATGTGGGGTATTTATACTGCCCTGGCATTTTAGGGGCCCTAAAGCGTGAGAATCCAAATGCGTAAAAATGCCCTGTGAAATCCTAAAGGTACTCATTGGCTGCAAAAAAGTGTCACTCATGTGGTATCGCCGTACTCAGGAGAAGTAGGGCTATGAGTTTTGAGGTGTATTTTTACATATACCCATACTGTGTGTGAGAAATATCGCTGTAAATGACAACTTTTTAAAAAAAAATTATACAAAGTTGTCTTATACAAACTTGGCTACAAAAAAGTGGCACACATGTGGTATCGCCGTACTCAGAAGAAGTAGGGCAATGTGTTTTAAGGTGTATTTTTACATATATTTCTCTCACCCAGCATGGGTATCTCTGTAAACTGACAACTTTGTATAAGAATTTAAAAAGTTGTCATTTACAGAGATATTTCTCTCACCCAGCATGGGTATATGTAACAATACACCCCAAAACACATTTCCCTACCTCTCCTGAGTACGGCGATACCACATGAGTGACACTTTTTTGCAGCCTGGGTGCGCAAAGGGGCCCAAATACCAATGAGTACCTTTTAGGAGGGCATTTTTACGCATTTTTCTTCTCACGCTTTAGGGCCCCTAAAATGCCAGGGCAGTATAAATACCCCACATGTGACCCCATTTTGGAAAGAAGACACCCCAAGGTATTCCGTGAGGGGCATGGCGAGTTCATAAAAGATTTTTTTTTTTTCGGCACAAGTTAGCGGAAATTGATTTTTTATTGTTTTTTTGTCACAAAGTCTCCCTTTCCGCTAACTTTTGACAAAAAGTAAAATTTTTCATGGACTCACTATGCCCCTCAGCGAATACCTTGGGGTGTCTTCTTTCCAAAATGGGGTCATTTGTGGGGTGTTTGTACTGTTCTGGCATTTTGGGTGGGGCTAAGTTGTGAACAGACGTGTAAAACCTAAAGGTATTCATTGGAATTAGGGCCCCTTTGCGCACCCAGGCTACAAAAAAGTGGCACACATGTGGTATCGACGTACTCAGGAGAAGTAGGGCAATGTGTTTTGGAGTGTATTTTTACATATACCCATGTTGGGTGAAAGAAATATCTCTGTAAATTGACAACTTTGTATAAAAAAATTTAAAAAGTTGTCGTTTACAGCGATATTTCTCACACACAGTATGGGTATATATAAAAATACACCCCAAAACACATTGCCCTACTTCTTCTGAGTACGGCGATACCACATGTGTGACACTTTTTTTCAGCCAAGATGCGCAAAGGGGCCCAAATTCCCATGAGTACCTTTAGGATTTCACAGGGCATTTTTACGCATTTGGATTCTCACGCTTTCGGACCCCTAAAATGCTAGGGCAGTATAAATATCCCACAAGTGACCCCATTTTGGAAATAAGACACCCCAAGGTATTCCGTGAGGGGCATGGCGAGTTCACAGAAAAAAAATTTTGGCACAAGTTAGCGGAAATTGTTATATATATATATCTTTTTTTACAAAGTCTCATATTCCACTAACTTGTGACAAAAAATAAAATTTTACATGAGCTCAGCATACCCCTCACGGAATACCTTGGGGTGTCTTCTTTCTAAAATGGGGTCACATGTGAGGTGTTTGTACTGCCCTGGCATTTGGGGGTCTCCGCAATTATTACACGTATGGCCAGCATTAGGAGTTTCTGCTATTCTCCTTATATTGAGCAGACGAGTAATGAGATTTTTTTCCGTTCAGCCTCTAGGCTAAAAAAAAAAAAAAAAAATGAACGGCACAGATTTTTTCATTCGTATGGATCAATGTGGATGAAAAAATCTCTGCCAAAATCAGTGACTGCGGTGCGGTGGGCTGGGCGTTAACTACCTAACAAGTAGCTAACTAACTGGCGGTGATAAGGGACCCTTATGCCCCATTCACACGTCCGCAATTCTGTTTGTGGAACGGAATTGCGGACCCATTCATTTCTATGGGGACAGACTTTATCCCGCTCGGATCCGGAATTACGGATCCGCGCTTACGGGTCTGCACTTACGTTCCGCAAAAATATAGAACATTTCCTATTCTTGTCCGCAATTGCGGACAAGAAAAAGCATTTTCTATATAGTTTTGGCAATGTGCGGATCTGCAAAATGCGGAGAGCACATTGCCGGTGTCCGTGTTTTGAGGATCCGTGGATTCGCAAAACACATATGGACGTCTGAATGGAGCCTTACAGGGGTGTGATCAATGACAGGGGGGGTGATCAGGGAATCTAGATGGGGTGATCAAGGGGTTAATAAGTGAGGGGGGGGGGGGTTAGTGTAGTGTTTGGTGCAACTTTACATAGCTACCTGGTCCTCTGGTGGTTGATCCCAGCAAATGGGACCACCAGAGGACCAGGTAGCAGGTATATCAGACGCTGTTAACAAAACACTTCTCTGATCTCTGATCCCGACTTCCGGCCTGCACAGGAACGCTGATCACATTGTGGTAAGCAGCCCGGATGTGCTGCCGGGCTGTGTATGAGAGCAGAACCGGCGCCACCCTAGCCCTGCTACTTGCCCGCAGGGCTAAGCTACCTGCACAAACTACCTGCCCGGCGCCCTGAACTGCATGTCCCGGGCGTCGGGGGATAGGAAATCCACACCCCTGTTCCAATATTTAAAGTTTTTAAGCAGAATTTAAATTTTAATCTATTGTTTATACAGCTCACCAAGGAATTAAACCCAGAATCAGGAGTTTACAAAAACAACCCATGTGCAATAAAAAAAAACTGATGTATGGGCGCACAGCAGTCTTTAGAGTGGAAGGTGCACCATATGACATTAGGAAAGGGGGTTTAGCTCAAATGTTAATTGGCTATGTCACATGTGAAGACACTCAGAGGTAACCCAAGAGTGGAAAACAACAAAAAGTTACCCCATTCCGGAAACTACACTCCTCAAGGAATATTTCAAGCTGTGGAGTGAGCACTTTCACCAATCAGGCATTTCACAGAATTTGGAAACACTTGCCTAAGGAATTTTTTATTTATTTAAACTTGTCCTGCAAAAAGTTGTTATTCCCCCACATTCTTAACTTTGACAAGAGGCAACCCCATATGTGTCACTATATATGCAACTATACAAACTACAGTAATAGCAAACACCAACCCTGGACACAAACTCTTTATTTGACATAAAAACCATTAACTAACCAAATAACTAACATTACCGCCGGACAATCCTCCAATCTGGGTAAACACTTGTAGCGGTGCTGCGCTGCCATGAAGATAGTATGCAGAAAAGATAAAGTCAGCGGCACTCACCAGTGTATAGAAAGGTTCCAAATTTTTTTGTAGTCCACAGGTACATCAAAGGTACATCAGTCGGGCCTGGGGGCGGATGTACTTTCCTCACAATAGATAATCGGCGATGGCCGTTTCGCACAAACACTGCGCTTCGTCTGGCCTACAGCATGTTCGTGCGTGCGTGCATGCCAATTAAATAGTGCGCCGTCTCTCATACCTCAGAGGAGAGAGTCACGCCCCATAGAACCGGACAATCTTAAAATACATACATGCAGTGAGAGAAACAATGTTAGCATAACCAATTGACAATTAATTATGAGTAAACATATAATAGAGTAAAGAATGAAGCATAGCAACATAGCATACATTGAAACCGCTTATATATCTATACACTCCAAGTGATACATTTAATAGAAGGAGGGTTTAAAGGGACCCAGTCTGGATGCCATAAAAGGAGGTAAAAAATTCATTCTTTACTCTATTAAATGGTTACTCATAATTAATTGTCAATTGGTTATGCTAGCATTGTTTCTCTCACTGCATGTATTGGATTTTAAGATTGCGATTTTCGGGTAAATAAATTTACACTAATTTTTGGATGTGCAGTGGAAATTAATTTTTTTTTATTCATATGGTTGTGGAGGACAGTTCCTGAGTCCACTGGCACTCCGTATACTAAGACACTTTGTGTCAGCTGTGCGACCCATTCAAACTCATATATATATATATATATATATATATATATATATAGAGAGAGAGAGAGAGAGAGAGAGAGACAGAGAGAGAGAGAGAGAGAGGGAGGGAGGGAGAAAACCAAATGCCACCAAGTCACCAAAAATGTGCCAAATTTGTAATGTGTCTATAAATAAATTATACTTTAAAAAATATGGTACATAATAGACAAGTATCCATACAGTGAGGAGCATAAATAACTTCACTAACACTAAGTTTCTTAATAACATGTGCTTAATTCATCCGAGTAACAATTAAAATAAATTTGTCAAAAACCAACTGTGTCATAAAAAATTCAGCTGTACAGATTAAAAACATAATGGAGTGGGCTAATAACTAACCAGCATGGATCAGAGATAGCATCCCGTTTTGTTAACTGTGCATGTCGGAGCATAGCTTCCGCCTTACAGAAAGAAACATGTGATGCAATCCTGTGTTCGTATCGAATGAGGAATGCACAAAGGCCACGAGTGTCCATACACAGAGCGTTCACATGATAAAAGATCACATGTTCGCACCTGAAATTGAACGCAAGCTGAACCACAAACTCGGCAGGATCATGACAGGCATGTAAATAGTAACTGTAGTATCATGGCTACACATTGCTTGACTCAACTCTGCAGGATCAGGACAGACCGAAGCAGGTAAATGGTAACGCTATAGTATAAGGCCTACACATAGCTGGGACTAACTTTGCTGATTCAGGACAGACAGCAGCAGCACCAGTTGAATGTTAACGGTTGATTATAAGGCCTAGTCATATCTCGGCCTAACTTACCAGGGCAGGCAGGAGCTAAAAGTAATGGTGTAGTATAAGGCCTACACATAACTCAGCATGATCTGGACAGAAAGCAGCAGCAGTAGGTACATGAAAACGATCGAGTATACTGCCTACACATAGCCCAGCCTAATTCAGCAGGGCAGGCATCAGCAGCTAAAGGTAATGGTGTAGTATAAGGCCTACACATAACTCAGCGTCATCAGGACAGACAGAAGTAGCAGGCAGATGGTAACGGGCGAGTATAAGGCCTACACATAGCTCAGCCTAACTCTTCACCTCTGACAGCAGCAGGTTCTAAGTTTGCAGCAGGGATATGTTCCCAGGAATGGGCCCCCACCAGACCAGGATAACACCAAGAAAAAAAAATCTAAGACACATTTGTCAGCAGCAAGTTCTAAGTTTGCAGCAGGAATGTGTTCCCAGGAATGGGCCCCCACCAGACCAGGGCAACACCAAAAATAAACCAAGACACCTCTGTCAACAGCAGGTTTTAAGTTTACAGCAGGAATGTGTTCCCAGGAATGAGCCCCCACCAGACCCGGGCAACACCAAAAATAAACTTAGACACCTCTGAAAGCAGCAGGGGTGCTATATTTTCCATTGTCCAAACATTTTTTTTAAAGGTATTTTACGTTTTGAACGCACAGTATAAATTAGTACAAAATTAGCTATACACGCCGCCTGCTTCATTCTGCTCTCAGTTTCCATATCCGGCACTTCGAGTTTGGATCAGAACACTGCAATAACGCAGCCTGCCTAACCATGTGCTGATTCCTCCAAGCCAGAGGGCAGTAGGAGTGGCGGGGTTTAGCAGAAAGCTCCTCCTTTTGTCTGTGAAGAGGTATGGGTACCACCGCTCTCCCCACCCATACACGAATGGCACCACACACACACTGGGCTCCGGCCATCGGCAGGACCCATCCGCCATCTGCCCATCTGTGTACAGAAGCCAGTGATGAACCAGCTTGCCTCGGCCTAGATCTGGAAGTGTCCCTGGCTCTGCCGCCAGGATCATTTCTCGCCGGTGATGACTCAGACACGGTCCATGGTCGCTGGCCAGGCTGCGCATTGGAGGCAGCCGCCGATCACCCGGCCAGCAACCAGGGACCGTGGCTGAGTCATCACTAGTGATAAGCGGCAGGGGCGATATTTGAATTTTCGATATTTTGTGAATATGTGGTAGAATATTCATCATATATTCGCGAATATTCTACTCATACAAACAAATTGCTGCAGCGCTCACCTCCACCCTTTAGCTCTGGAAGCACGGATGAGAGACCCGAACCAGGTCCTTGCGGTATATTCATAGAAAAATATCAATCAGCTTCTTAAAACCGATTCCTTTATTGATTTCTTGTATACGTAAATCACGGACAATGTCAGAGTACACACAGGTAGCTGCGTTCGGGCTTACAGAATCATGCCCTTCATCAGACATTCTGATGAAGGGCATGATTCTGTAAGCCCGAAACGCGTCACCTTGTGTGTACTCTGACATTGTCCGTGGATTTTACGTATACAAGAAATCAATAAAGGAATCGGTTTTAAGGAAAGCTGGATTGGATATTTTTCTATGAATATTCGCGAATATTCGTATGTAATATTTGCGAAATGCGAATATTCTAAAACATCAATATATAGCACTATATTCAATATAGTGCTATATATTCATTTTTTTGAATATTCGTCATTGACGAATATTCTAAAGATCCAGTATATAGCACTATAGAATATGGATTGGATGGCTCACTTTTCCTCTCAATCACAGCAGGCTGACGTGGAAGTGACTTCCGAGTCTGACACAGGGCCGTGGAGGCAGAGGTCACAGCTTTCCTCCTTGCGGCCCTACAGAAGTCTTTCAGTGGAGTCCTCTCTGTGGTGGTGGTAATTGTGGCACCCATAGCCAACGGCCAGGGCAGCGACAGTGGCAGCCGTGGAAAATGCAGAACAGGGGAGGGGACTAGTGTTGAGCGAACCCGAACTGTAAAGTTTGGGTCCGTACCGAACTTTACGATTTTTGGTAGCAGGACCCGAACCCAAACCCAAACTTTGCCTTTTAAGCTGTGTGCCTTTAAAGCCATCACAGCCATGCCTACTAATGGCATGGCTGTGATTGGCTGATGCATCATGTGACCCAGCCTCCATATAAGCTGGATCACGTGTAGCACCGCCCATCAGTTCTCAGTAGTAAAGGGACAGAAAGCGGGCAGATGAAGTGAGCGACAGTGTTAGTGCAATTTTTTTGTCGGTGCAATACACCATCTTTGCACCCCTGACACAGAAAGCTAATCATAAATGAGGCAGTTAATTTTGTGGGTAACCTACAGCGATTTTTTTGGTGGGTGCAAAGCAACATTGTACTTTGTACCCCTGACACACAAATATAATAGTTAATCCGTCTGTTAATTAGGTGCACGTCATATACCCATTTATTGCTTTAAGTAGACCTGCACTGCATACATGACAGGGAAATTGATATAGTTAATCCGTCTGTTAGTTAGGTACACATCATATACCTATTTATTGCGTGAAGTACACCTGCACTGTATACATGACAGGGAAATTGATATAGTTAATCCATCTGTTAGTTAGGTACACGTCATATACCCATTTATTGTGTGAAGTATACCTGCACTGCATATGTGACAGGAAAACAGTGGGTGACCTCAAAGAATGAGGAAAGCACCTTCCTCAGGTGCACGAAGGCGACAGAACGTTCAGCGTTTTTTTGTAGGCCCAAATATTGGTGTACGAATGGTGAGACCAGAACAAGTAGAGGTGGTAGTAGATTGGGTGGCTGACAGTACCTCTCGTCCCTTCACATTGTTTCCCACCCAGTCTTTTAAGCTTTTTGATGACTCTGCTGGCAGCGTTACCGTGGGCCATACACATAGCCCTGTCTCAGAAGTGGAAGAGATCAAGTGCAGTGATGTGCAACCACTTATGTTTAAGGATGTGGACATGGGAGGAACACCCCAGCACATCTCTTATGATGATGAAACACAGGTGTCAACTGCTGCGGCTTTCTGCAGTGTGCAGACGGACAAGGAGAGCAGGGGTGAAGACTGGGTAGAAGGTGATGTGGAGGATGATGAGGTCCTAGACCATGGAATCAAGGTCATGCGAGTGACGTGTGCAGTTCAGAGGCAGAGGTTGGTGGTCACACGGCGCCAGCCGCATAGCAAAAGAGGGAGCAGTGTGCAAAAGCAGAGTGACCGTCCCCTAGCCAGTATGCCTGTTAATTCCCACCGCACCCAGGGACTGAGCACACAAAAGCCAGCTCCAAGGAGTTCCCTGGCGTGGCAGTTCTTCAGACAATGTGCTGATGACAAGATGCGAGTGGTTTGTACGCTATGCAATCAGAGACTGAAGCAAGGCATAAATGTTCTAATCCTGAGCACCACCTAAATGACCAGGCATCTAAATGCAAAACACGAGCTGCAGTGGAGTAAACACCTCAAAAAACACAAAAGATCTCAGGCTCCTCCTGCTCCCTCTTCTACTGCAGTCTTAGCCTCTTCCTCCTGCTCTTGAGTCTCAGTGGCACATGCCACCCCGCAAACAGAGGATGTGGCAGCAGCGCCACTTCTGTCACCGTCACCAAGCATCTCCACAGTGTCCCATGGAAGTGTTCAGCTGTCCATCTCCCAAACACTGGAGAGAAAGAGGAAGTACCTCCCTACCCACCCGCAATCCCTGGCTTTTAAAATGCTTTCATTCCATCTGGTGAAGTCTGAGACTTTTAAAAACATTATGGCGGTGACTGTCCCACAGTACATGATACCCAGCCGCCTGTCTGTGTTGCAGCATAACTTTGGCCTTCCTGCTCACCGCCTCATATGCGACGTGCCCACAAGGTGGAACTCCACCTTGCACATGCTGGAGAGACTGTGCAAGCAGGAGCAGCAGTAGGAGATAGTGGAGTATCAGCTGCAGCACGCACTGGTGAGTCGCTCTGCGGAACAGCACCACTTCACCACCAATGAGTGGGCCTCCATGCGGGATGTGTGTGCCGTGTTGTGCTATATCGAGTACTCTACCAACATGGCCAGTGCTGATAGCGCTGTCCTCAGCGTTACTATCCCACTTCTATGTCTCCTTGAAAAAATGCTTTGGGTGATGATGGAAGAGAATGTGGCGCAGAAGGAAGAGGGATGATTTCCACGCTTATCAGGCCAGTCATTCACAAGTGGCTCGGAGGTTGAATTC
Organism: Bufotes viridis; assembly: GCA_033119425.1. Taxonomy (NCBI): domain Eukaryota; kingdom Metazoa; phylum Chordata; class Amphibia; order Anura; family Bufonidae; genus Bufotes; species Bufotes viridis. The sequence goes on from CM065595.1 coordinate 49,108,832, forward strand.
CTGCACCAACAGAGGCCAGGTACACATTTGTCCAGCCAAGGCATAGTTCTGGAGGATGAGGAGAAGAAGGAACCGTGCTCACAGCAGTGTGGCACCCAAAGCAGCTCATGGGCATCACTGGAGCTTGGCTGGGGGGATACAGAGAACACAGACGATACACCTCCCACAGAGGACAGCTTTACGTTGCCTCTGCTTCAGCCTGGTACACATGAGTGACTACATGCTGCAGGGCCTGTGCAATGACCGCCAAGCTGCCCACATTCTAACCAGTGCTGATTACTGGGTGGCCACACTGTTGGATCTCCCCGATACAAGGACAACGTGCCGTCCCTAATTCCATCACTGGAGCGTTATCAGAAGATGCGTGAGTACAAGCACATGCTGGTAGACACACTTCTGATGGCATTCCCACCTGTCACCGGGTGCTCAGTGGAAGCACAAGGCGAAGACAGAGGAGGAAGAAGTCGCCAACACAGCTGAAGCACCACCAGCACCTCAGAAGGGAGGGTTAGCATGGCCAAAATGTGGAAAAGCTGTGTCAGCATGCCACAACAACCAGTACAACCAGCTGATATGGAACGTCTTAGCAGGAGGCAGCATCTGACACTTTTCCTCCATACTGACAGAAGCATTTCCCTGTGCAAACTCTGCCAGAATCAAATAAGCTGTGTGCAGCAAAACACAAACATAGGCACTAGTGTTGAACGAGCATGCTCGGCCGAACACCAGTTCAGCTCGAGCATCACTATGCTCGACACATCGCGGAGTTCGGCCGTGTGTTCTTAAGTCAGTGTATTTAAATCTAATTTAGCTTCTATTTCTATACAGAAGATTGCTGTACAGTGAGGGAATCCCTCAGTGTGAGTCCGTGGATTAGGAGTCCCTGCTCTGACTCCATATATAGCTATGTCCATATATGGAGTCAGTGTTTGCCTGTATTTCAGAAAAGTTTCTGCTGGGATTCGAACTCATGACCTTCTGCATTAAAAGCAAGGTACTTAACCACTCAGGTATAATAGCTGCATGGACAGTTACTTAAAAAAAAAGTATATATATATATATATATATATATATATATATATATATATATATATATACACAGCTGAAGATTCAGGCTGCACACCAAACTCGATAGCGGAGTGCCAGCGGCCCACACCCAGACTACGGTGTTAGCACACAGAACTTCGTAAAAAGCCACGGCACATCCAATTAATGAAAAAGAATCGTGATCTTTATTCAGCGTGAATCTGAATGGATCTATAAGTTACAATCTCTTAAACCTAAGGGCCTTAATGTTGAATATAAACCTTGGGCTTTTATGTGATGTTCTCTGTCATCCTTCGTATTGTTGTGTATGTGTTTGTTTTTGTATTTCCTTATACATTTTTGTAATTTTGTATATGTTTTTATTTTTTAGATGGTTCTGGTGGTGGATGAAGACGGAGCACAACTTTCCCTGATATATATATGTCAGGTTGATTGACTCGCAAAGCAGTATACACATCTTGCGATTTTTTTATATGCCGCAGTGTAGGATCTACTTCTCTTATAAGGCCAATTGGGGACAGTTTCTGGAGTGCTATAATTTAAGCACCCAGATTTATGGTAATGGCTTTCTAGATGATTGATTACTTACTGTTACCTCGAATATTCTATCTACACTTTTTCTTTGATCCGAAGCCCGGCCCGGATCAAAGAATTCTATGACGCACTAATCATGTGACTTTAACGATGGCCTTATGACCTGTGACGCGTCTGTGATTCCCGGACATGCGCGGACGGGATCCCGATACGCTGAGAAAGTATGCTCCGCCATTACACGAGTGAGATATATTGTGTAGTAGATGTTACTCGTTGCGATCACATGACTTGTGACGTACCGAGACCCCGGGACATGCGCAAGGGTGATTCCGGCACGCCGTGAGGATTTAAACTACTTAGATATTTGCTACTTTTTAACAAGATGTGCTCCGCCCTCTTCCGCCACCCAGGTGTAGGTAGATTTTACTTGTCACGTCATCACGTATCACGATATGATTCCGAAGATCACATGATCACACTAATACACTTTTAAATATGTATTTATGATATTATATGATATGTATATGTGTTGTTTTTCACTGAAAGATGTATTTATAATGACTAGTCTTACATTTGTATATGCATTTTGACACTTTGTATGTCACTCTGATTTTTTTCAATTACGTATGCTAATGAGCTGTACACTATATATGGTCACATTGTTTGTACACACATTGCTTGACAAGGGTCCCAGCAAGTGGACCGAAACGTCGCTAGATGGGTGAATAAAGATCACGATTCTTTTTCATTAATTGGATGTGCCGTGGCTTTTTACGAAGTTCTGTGTGCTAACACCGTAGTCTGGGTGTGGGCCGCTGGCACTCCGCTATCGAGTTTGGTGTGCAGCCTGAATCTTCAGCTGTGTATTGTTTGGACTATCAGTGCGGGCACCCATTTACTACTATTACTACTCAACATGGATCTCCAAACGGGGCGATCTTCACCCGATGTTTTTTCCTATACGGAGGCTGACAGAGACAGAATCATCGAGGCCTGCAAAGGTAATATGGATTTTCTATCTGTGCCATCAGTGTTGGACGTTAAAAAGAAATATGAACGTGATGTTAAGAAACACATTACTGTGGATTTGCATTCTACCACGCTGGTGGAGTATATCAAGGAGAAACGGATACCAAGAGGGATGCGGGTGCAACCAAAACCCTCGGTATATTCTCATGATGCGGAATACCGCACGAAATATGAACAAATCTCTAACAAATATTCCCAGGACTTAATCCTACTAAATGTGGAATTTATGCAAAAGGATTTATCTACTCTTCAGTCCAGTTTAAACACACATGAGGCACAGTTAAAAGGCATGTTGTCGACACAGGAATTTGATGACTATAAGGCCAAGTTTCAACCGCATTTGGATACTCTCCAACAAGATATTCGCAATAAGAAACGCGACAAATGGACCCGCGATTCAGTGGATTACACCACTGGCCGCGTGTACACATGGACAGACTTTCCCCAAACCGGCATGAAAAGCAACAGAATTAAAAGAAAGGACTATCCGGAACAGAAAGATTCTACTCCTTTTTTAGTGACATCAGTACAAAGAAAAAAACCAGACGAGGAGGCCGCAAGAGACACCGATTCCGTAAAAACCAGAAGCCAGAAAGCTGCCCGGAAAATCAAGGGTTAATACACAGATCTGTGGTAAATATTTCTTCCCATGTACTTACACCTATGCAAATGGGGGTCCTTGAGAAAGGCCTCAGCTTCTGCCCCACGGGTAACACCAACTGGTTCCAATTGGAATCTGATCTTTTATATTTTTTTAGATCTTTGAAATTGAAATTGCATTTTTCTAACACTATGCCTGTAATTGATTCATCCTAACGTGAATTATGTTTATCGCATTACGATCTACATATGAAAAGTGATTTTGTACCACAGGTATCTTCTCAAGCACTGGAACTTTTTCTAGTGCTGTGATGGATGACATTCGGGCCCTCAAAGACCAGGGTGGCCCCGATGTCAGGCATCATTCTAACTTATCGAGGGCTGAACGTTCGGCCCTTGATGAATTAGTCCATGACCGCTCCCTCACCATCAAGTCGGCTGACAAGGGTGGTGCGGTAGTGGTCATGGACACTTCCATGTATATGTCGGAGGCTCTACGGCAATTATCTGACCCACTTGTGTATAAGAAAGTGCCACAGGATCCTAAGTTTTCCATAATGTCACAGTTACGTAACTTAGTAGATCTGTATGGTGATTTGCATGTAATCGATGATAAATTGATGGATTTCCTGATGCTTTCGCATCCGGTGACTCCTCTTTTTTATCTGCTGCCCAAGATTCACAAAAATTTGACCTGCCCCCCTGGCAGACCTATTGTATCTGGCAGGGAGCAGTGTTAAGTAATGCTTCTATTTTTTTGGATAAGCTTTTGAGACCTTTTGTGCTTAATATTAAATCGTATATACAGGATACTAATGATTTTTTAGGAAAACTACGGGAGGTTACTATACCGGAGGGGGCCATTTTGGTCTCCTTCGATATAGTGAGCCTCTATACTTCAATACAACATGATTTTGGTTTAGAGGCAGTCCATCAGACTCTCTCTATCTCTGATTTCTCACCAACTGCCGTGGAGTTCATTGAATCCCTTTTACGTTTGATCTTATATAATAACTACTTCCTGTTTGGAGACAGTTTTTATATGCAAATGAGGGGAACGGCGATGGGCACGAATGTGGCCCCGACTTATGCCAACATCGCCGTCTCCCTCATGGAAGAAAGATACATCTATGTATCCCACCACTTCGGCCATGTGCTGAGGTGGTGGAGGTACATAGATGATGTTTTTGTTATTTGGACTGGTACTATGTCACATTTGGAGGAGTTCCACCAGTTTCTGAATGGTCTCAATACGGACATTCAGTTTGCGATGGAAAGCTCCAGGGATGAATTACATTTTTTGGATGTTTTAGTCCAAGTTACTGATCGACAACTTATTACTTCACTGTATATTAAACCTACAGATTGTAATGCTACTCTAAGATATGATAGTGCTCATCCAAAGAGGTTCCTCTGACAAACTAGAGAAGACCCTTGACACTATGACCACGGCTTTTCAAAAGAGACATTACCCAAAAAAGGTGTTACATACGCAGAGAGCTCGGGTGGACACAATGGATAGACATCAATTATTACACTATGGAAGTAAAAGACAAACTAGGGATGAGGAGAAGACACGGATGATATTGATTACTACTTTCACGGAGGCTAGCACACATGTGGCACGTATTGTTAATAAACATTGGCCGGTTCTGTATGCTGGTCATCGAAATATGGAGGCTTTTAAAACCAGACCTTTGATTTCCTATAGGAGACCTCCGAATTTAAAGGACCGCTTGGTCAAGAACGATGTGGGTTTTAATAAACCGCTTCAACAGGGTGTATTTGGCACTAGCAGAGTGGGGTCTTTTCCCTGCTTGTGTTGCATTAATTGCAAATATATGCAGAAAGGTTCCTTCTTTATACATCCGATTACTAAACAGAGCTATCCGATTAAGCATTATTTAACGTGCAATACATCGTTTGTTGTATATGTACTGTGGTGCCCCTGTTCCATGCTATATGTGGGTGAAACGTCTTGCGATTTCAAGACACGTTTTAATTTTCATAGATACACGATCCGAAAAGGACGGAAAGATTTACCGGTGTCTCGTCATTTCGTGGAATCTGGTCATGCCGAGAAAGATCTCAGATTCATGCTTCTTGATCATGTACCACTCCCACGTACTGGGGTAATCGGGTTAATATGCTCAAGAAGCGTGAATCTGAATGGATCTATAAGTTACAATCTCTTAAACCTAAGGGCCTTAATGTTGAATATAAACCTTGGGCTTTTATGTGATGTTCTCTGTCATCCTTCGTATTGTTGTGTATGTGTTTGTTTTTGTATTTCCTTATACATTTTTGTAATTTTGTATATGTTTTTATTTTTTAGATGGTTCTGGTGGTGGATGAAGACGGAGCACAACTTTCCCTGATATATATATGTCAGGTTGATTGACTCGCAAAGCAGTATACACATCTTGCGATTTTTTTATATGCCGCAGTGTAGGATCTACTTCTCTTATAAGGCCAATTGGGGACAGTTTCTGGAGTGCTATAATTTAAGCACCCAGATTTATGGTAATGGCTTTCTAGATGATTGATTACTTACTGTTACCTCGAATATTCTATCTACACTTTTTCTTTGATCCGAAGCCCGGCCCGGATCAAAGAATTCTATGACGCACTAATCATGTGACTTTAACGATGGCCTTATGACCTGTGACGCGTCTGTGATTCCCGGACATGCGCGGACGGGATCCCGATACGCTGAGAAAGTATGCTCCGCCATTACACGAGTGAGATATATTGTGTAGTAGATGTTACTCGTTGCGATCACATGACTTGTGACGTACCGAGACCCCGGGACATGCGCAAGGGTGATTCCGGCACGCCGTGAGGATTTAAACTACTTAGATATTTGCTACTTTTTAACAAGATGTGCTCCGCCCTCTTCCGCCACCCAGGTGTAGGTAGATTTTACTTGTCACGTCATCACGTATCACGGTATGATTCCAAAGATCACAGGATCACACTAATACACTTTTAAATATGTATTTATGATATTATATGATATGTATATGTGTTGTTTTTCACTGAAAGATGTATTTATAATGACTAGTCTTACATTTGTATATGCATTTTGACACTTTGTATGTCACTCTGATTTTTTTCAATTACGTATGCTAATGAGCTGTACACTATATATGGTCACATTGTTTGTACACACATTGCTTGACAAGGGTCCCAGCAAGTGGACCGAAACGTCGCTAGATGGGTGAATAAAGATCACGATTCTTTTTCATTAATTGGATGTGCCGTGGCTTTTTACGAAGTTCTATATATATATATATATATATATATATATATATATACACACACTTGTTAGTAAGTAGTGTTGATCGAGCACCCAAGCAATGGAAGAGGGGAGGGTGCCTGGTTGATAGGAAAAGGTCAGAAATTGATGGAAACACCACCAAAATGGTTTGGGAACAGCATGGGGAGGATGTCTGGATGCATCTTGGACTCCTAGGTCTCTGCTGGGAACGATGTTGTCCGAGTAGTACACCACTTTTACAGACTTTCAATAATACGCATAAAACCAAACATAAAATCGATTTTAGAGGAAAATTTGTTAGGACACATTCTTTCCTGTATATTAACTTGTATATAAAGTGCAAATGCTGCCAAAAATTACAAGCAAGAGGCACTCTGATACAACCTGTATATCACATAAAGGAGGGCCTCAATCACATTTTGGTACAATTGTCCATGTAGTAGGACTCGTACACTCATAAAGTCTATGCACTAAGTGAAAGGGCTGCCAAAAATTACAAGGAACGGGCACTCCAATACACCCTTTGTTACACATAAAGGAGGGACTCATACACACTCTTAAAATATTATGATTGATGGCCTGCTGGTGACCCTCAAAAACATTTGGAGCAAGGGCCTGCTGAGCTGACCCTCTAAAACATTAGAGGTGAGGGTCTGCTGACCATGTAAAAGACTGTAGGTGAGGGCCTGCTGGAGAACTGACCCTTTAAAACATTATATGCGAGGGCCTGCAGGCGAGCTGACAATGTAAAAAATTATATGCGAGGGCCTGCAGGAGACCTGACCCTGTAAAAGATTGTAGATGAGGGCCTTCAGGTGAGCTGACCCTGTAAAACATTATATGCGAGGGCCTGCCGGTGAGCTGACCCTGTAGACTGGACTTGGTGGAAGACACTGTGGTGCTTAACAGACTGGAAGCATTATCTGTTGCAATCCAACTGACCACCTTTCATTCTAAACTGTTCTAGTCCCCCCTTCCATTCCTCCACCAGTCACACTACCTTATCCCCGGTCTCTATCTTCCCTTCCTATAATGTAATTACCCTCCACCCAGTCCCTAGTTTAAACACTCCTCCAACCTTCTAGCCATCTTTCTCCCCAACACAGCTGCCCTTTCCCCATTGAGATGCAGCCCATCCCTACAATAGAGCCTGTAGCTGACAGAGAAGTCGGCCCAGTTCTCCAGGAACCCGAACCCCTCCTTTCTCCTTGAGCCACTTGCTAACCTCCCTAATCTCCCGCTGCCTTTCTTGTTTGGCTCGTGGTATAGGCAGTATTTCAGAAAATACTACCTTTGAAGTCCTTGCCCTAAGCTTTTGACCTAACTCACTGAAATCATTTTTAAGGACTCTCCACCTTCCTCTAACTTTGTCATTGGTTCCGATATGGACCATGACCGCTGGATCTTCTCCAGCCCCTCCCATTAATCTGTCAAACCGATCCGCAATGTCTCAAACTGTAGCGCCAGGACTGCACACTGTTCGGCGAACGCGATCTTTGTGACAGATTGCCCAATCTGTACCCCTAATAATTGAGTCTCCCACTACTAGCACCTGTCTGGCCTGCCCTGCTCTCCTGGTCCCCTGCTTACTGTAGCTGACATTCCCCTAACTGGCAGAGGAAGTGTCCGGCTGCAACAGTGCCATCCCTGTGGTTAGTGTAGTGTTTAAAGTTCTGGGCTGGGATGCCGAAGCTGTGAGTTCAAAGTTTTTAGCCATAATATATTTACACATATTAATATATATTTAGAATATATAACATATTATAATATATGTAAATACTGTATACTATGGCTAAAAGCCTCAGTAGGAGGAGTCAGAAGAGAAGAATCAGGATGATTTTGATGATGATGATTGGACTCACCACGACACCCAGTGGGGGACGAAGGAAGAAAACCAGGATCTGCAGGCGCGCTGGTGAGAATTGCAAGCTGTAAGCTCGTTTGCTTGCGCAGTGACAGGTAACAAGCAAAACAATGATGGCAGATGAAGAAGTCATTGAAGTATTAATTTGGATGTAGAATGAACTTATTAACAGAACATAAAAAAGGGTACTGCATAAGAGTATGCATGGGTAAACCTTGGGAACGTCTTAAGTTATGTAAAATGTCTGAAAGTCCTCCAGGGGCACCAAGTGGAAAGGAAAGCATTTCTAGTCTTGAGTTCCCAATTAGAGAGTTCCTCCAGACGATAGAGTTGGACCTTTGTATTAGAACATTGGTCGACTGAAGAAATCTCTAGGGATTGCCAGAATGTGGGGATCAAGAGGCGAGCTTCTGAGAACATAGAGGAAAGTAGAGACGATTGTGTTTGTCAACTCCTGTTATACCAAAGTTTAAGAGAGCAATCCCAGGGGTGCATAGGAGGTTGGACTTACAGATACTATTACTCATGTTTAAAATCTGTTTCCACCACTCGGCTATTGGGGGGCAATTCCACCATATATGGAAGAAAGTGCCTTTTTCAGATCCGCATCTCCAGCACTGATCTGAAATATTAGGGTAAAATAGTGAGATTTTGTCCGGGGTCTTATACCATCTTGACAGGACTATATATGTTTTCCTGCACACGGATGCATCTGGAAAGCCTATGAGGAGTATGGAAGAGTTTACGGATATCCCTCTCGGAAATTTTTTTCCCCAAATCTCTCTCCCACAAACTTATGGTAGCAGGTTTGACATTTCTGAGGAGGAGGTTGAGTTTTTTTTTATATAGAGTTGATATTAATTTGAAAGGGTATCTAGCAGTTCAGAGTAAGGTTTCAAACCACTCTGGGGTTCTTTGAGTGTGCAAAGATTTGGACCAAAAAGTAACTTCTTTTCTGAGATATTTAAGGATTAGGAAACTTGAGGGGGGGATGAATAAGCTAGTTACAAACATTGGTTCTGAAAGGATACAACCATCTTCGTCTAACAGATCGGTTATGGGCACGGAAGAGGTTCTGATCCCAAGGGGGCATGAGTCTCTGAGTACCTTCGGGGCTAGAGAGACAATGTCTCTAACCTGGATAAGAGGAGGGTAGGAGATAGGTCCCGATGATTAGAGGAGAACCACCCCCACACTTTTATAGTAGAGCGTACCAATGGGTTAGGAATAGAGGATAATGTTGGGGGTGGCCGGTCTGCCAACAACAGGGCCCTAAGCGAGGAGGTAAAATAAACATTTTCCAGAGAGAGCCATTGTTTATGGAGGGGGGGGGAGGGGATCCAATCAACCACTCTACAGAGGTGAATAGCTTTTATATATAATTCAGGGTTAGGAAGACCTATTTCACCAAAGTGTTTTGGCTTAATCAGAGTCAAAAGGGAAATTCTTTACTTTTTTCCCTGCCATATTAACTTGCATATGAGGCTGTTCAAGGATTGGAAGAATGACCTGGGAATATTGATGGGTAATACCTGGAGAAGGTAAGTTAATTTAGGCATCACTAAGGACATCACCATGTTCTTTCTGCCAAACCATGAAAGATTATGACCTTTTAATGAGTCCAACTGCGCAGCAATGGCCCGAAGGAGGGGGGTATATTTAAGATGGAAGAGGTCGGGGAGATGAGAGGATATTTTAACCCCCAGATAGGTTAAGTATCGGGTAGACCAGTTGAAGAGGGAGTCCAATTGAAGGGCGGATATGCTGGGGGGGGGGAGGCCAATGTGAAGAATTTGAGATTTCTGAGGATTAACTTTGAAGTTAGAGAGGAGGCTGGATCTGTTTAAAAGGGAGAGTATCAGGGTCATGGACTTCATGGGATTAGTAGTAAGAATCAGGAGGTCATCAGCAAAGGCAGCTAATTTAAATTCCTGAGAATCCAGTTTGAAACCAAGGATGCCCCTCTCTTGTCTCAAGGGCTTGCATGAGAGTTTCCATAACCAAAACAACGATGAGGGGGAGAGGGGGCATCCCTTGCGAGTCCCGTTTTTAAAAGAGAAGCGAGATGAGGTAAGGTTGTTTACTAGGACTAAAGTCGTGGAGTTATCATCCCAAAAAAACGAGTGGCAATAAGGGGCAGGAAAATTACATGTATACAGTGTATGTATGGAAGGACAAGTCGATGTGATTGAAAGCTTTTTCCGCATCTGTACCTAACAGTACCAGGGGTAGCATTTTGTATGTGGCGTAGTACAAAGAACTTTGGTAGTATTGTCTTTTCCTTTATGCCCCTTTACAAATCCCACCTGGTCAGGGTGGATCAAGTTAGGAAGAAGGGATTGTAACCATGCGGCAAGCATTTTATCAAGAATTTTCAAATCTATATTCAATAAAGATATGGAGCGGTAATTTGCACAGAAGATAAGGTCCTATCCCTCCTTGGGGAGGATGGTAATGAGACAGGGGAATGATCTGAGATGGTGATGCTTCCGATCCCAAAGTCAGCACAAAAATGCAATTGTTCTTTAGATACAAGAAAGTAATCAATCCTGTTGTAAGAGTAATCTGAAGCTGAATAAAAGGTGTAATCAATAGTGGAAGGATTTTGACATCTCCAGACATCTAAGACACCCATCTCATATAATCTGGTGTTAAGCTTTTTTAATAATCTGGCCGAAATGGGGGACCTCTTGGAGAATGTATCCACAAGCGGCTGTAGTGCTACATTAAGATCACCCACTACGACCAAAGTACCCTACTGAACAGATTCGACTAGGGACAGGACAGAGAGTAACCAAGGGATCTGGTCAGAGTTGGGGGAGTAAATATTAACAAAGGTATACATCATATGTCCAATAAGTCCTTTCAGGATGATGTATCTTCCCTAAGTATGAGTAGAGTAAGTAAAAAGGACATCTTTCTGAAAGCCAATGTTAAATCCCCGTGAGTCTGTTCCACCTCACACCACAGTGGTACCACTCAGGAAATCTAGAGTGGGAAAGGTCTGGGTATTTACCATGTTTGTAGTGGGTTTCCTGGAGGAAAATCACAGAGCATTTTTCTCCCCAAAGAAGTGAGAGAATTTGTGATCGTTTGCAAGGGGATCTAAGCCCTTTACATTATAGGATTCTAGTTTAATATCAGTCATAGTAAGCAATAATGGGGTATGTAAAGGGAGGCCAAACCGTATCCATGGGGAGCTTGAAGTAGGGGGAGAGCGAAGATTTTCACGGCAACTCCAAGAAGAGTCTTATCTAGGAAAGCATCAGATCTTCGAATGTCAAGGTCAAACCCATGCGTCTTTTGTCTGCAAAAAAGGGCAGGTTGAACTAAACAAGGACTAAAACAGTAACACGATTGCAGTGAAGCAAAATACAATAATGACAACATTATGACACCCAAAGGCTTCTCTTTGGGGGGAGAGAAGGGTTTGCTGTATAGTGGGACTAAATGATGAAGAAAGACAGAGACTTCAAGAGGTTTAGAGAAGGGAGAGTATGGAGAGGCTATGACGAGGAGAAAGAGCTTGAAGGGAGAAAGGGCAAAGAGAAGATTTAATAGCTGAATGGAAAATGGAGATACATAGATTGTGTTGGTTATCAAACACCATTGGAGAAGAGAGAGTAGAGAAGATCTTGGAAGTGGACCATGAAATTCTCTTGGGAGTCAAACTGCCACTGCGTCTCTTTATCCGCTGCTTCTTTGGGGTGTTGGCTTTTTCCCATGGAGTCACTTTTGGAAGTTCAGGGAGAGAGGTGATGTCAGAGACAGCATCCCAATTTGCAATATTCAGGGGAGGAATGTCCATCGAAGAAAGGACTTCTTGAAGATTTGCATAGGAGAAGACTCAGATGCTTCTTCCTGAATAAGTGAAAGACAGTCCAAAAGGAAAGGTCCATCTGTATGGGATATTCTTGTTGCGAAGATGGTCAGTGAGCGGCTTGAGCGATCTCCTTTTTTGTAAGGTGATCGGAGATAGGTGCTGGAATATTGAGATAAGGTTGTCCCCAAATGTAACATTTGCATGCAGATCTAGCTGCAGCAAAATTTTTTTCTTTATTCCGGAAATTCAAAAACCGACAGATGATGTCTCTGGGAGGCTCAAAGTCTTTAGGCCTTTGTCTGAGGGCTCTGTGGGCCCTTTCTATGATTATGGGTGAAGGTTCACTACTTCCCAGGAGGGATTCTGAGATTTGCTTTATGGTGGGCATAATCTCCTCAGGTGACACCACCTCAGGTATGCCTCTGAACCGGAGATTGTTTCTCCGACTGCAGACCTCTTGGTCTTCCGATGCTGAGTATAATGAGTTAATGTGATGTTGGGAGAGGGATTGCGACACACATGATAACTATCATGTGTGCGCAAATTGTTTCTATCCGTGGGTGTTTGTTAAAGATCAGTCCTGATCTCACCATCCCTCACATAAACCCGCACATCTAAAAATTGAAGTTCCGTAAATGTAAATTGTAAACCTCGAATGCCCGCATTCAAATAGAGATGAAATTCTTCCAGCTCCACCCTAATACTATTCCAGATCAGGAAAATGTCATTGATGCAGCGCCATCCGCATTTTTTAGGAGGGCCCTGTGCTGGTGGCGCTACATCGATGACACAGTCACAGTGTCCGATAAAGAACTTGCAATTTATAGATGTGCGGGTACCAAAAACCCACAGATAGAAACAATTTGCTCACACATGATAGTTATCACCCCCAGCGTATTCTGAACTCCTTGCCGTGGAGCCAGCTATTACGCGTCTTGGATGATGACAATTTTTCTATGAGAAGAGGAGATGTGTAACAAATTTATTGAGAGGGGTTACCCGAGGAGGCTTTTGCAAAAAAACAGTGAGAGAATAATGTCGTTTGATAGAGAGTCCACACTTAGAACATACTCATAGTAACATAGTATATAAGACCGAAAAAAGACATTTGTCCATCCAGTTGGCCTGTTTCCTACAAGTTGATCAAGAGGAAGGCAAAAAAAAAACTGTGAGGCAGAAGCCAATTTTCCCCACTTAAGGGGAAAAAAATTCCTTCCCGACTTCAATCAGGCAATCAGAATAACTCCCTGGATCAACGACCCCTGTCTAATAGCTATAGCCTGTAATATTATTACACTCCAGAAATACATCCAGTCCCCTCTTGAATTCCTTTATTGTACTCACCATCACCACCTCCTCAGGCAGAGAGTTCCACAGTCTCACTGCTCTTACCATGAAGAATCCTTTTCAATGTTTGTGTACAAACCTTCTTTCCTCCAGACGCAGAGGATGTCCCCTCATCACAGTCAAAGTCCTGGAGAAAAATAGATGATGGGAGAGATCTCTCTACTGACCCCTGATATATTTATACATAGTTATTAGATCTCCCCTCAGTCGTCTTTTTTCTAAAGTGAATAACCCTAATTTTGATAACCTTTCAGGGTACTGTAGTTGCCCCATTCCATTTGTTACTTTAATTGCCCTCCTCTGAACCCTCTCCAGCTCTGCTATGTCTGCCTTGTTCACAGGAGCCCAGAACTGTACACAGTACTCCATGTGTGGTTTGACTAGTGATTTGTAAAGTGGTAGGACTATGTTCTCATCACGGGCATCTATGCCCCTTTTGATGCAACCCAATATCTTATTGGCCTTGGCAGTAGCTGCCTGACACTGGTTTTAGCAGCTTAATTTGCTGTTTATTAAAATTCCTAGATCCTTTTCCATGTCAGTGTTACCGAGTGTTTTACCATTTAATATGTACGGGTGACTTGAATTATTCCTTCTCATGTGCACAACTTTACATCTGTCAGTGTTAAACCTCATCTGCCATTTCTCTGCCAAGGCCTCCAATCTATCCAGATCCCTCTGTAGCAGAAAACTGTCCTCTTCAGTGTTAATTACTTTACACAGTTTAGTGTCATCTGCAAAAATAGATATTTTACTGTGCAAGCCTTCTACAAGATCATTAATAAATATATTGAAGAGAATAGGGCCCAATACTGACCCCTGAGGTACCCCACTAGTGACAGTGACCCAATCTGAGTATCTACCGTTAATAACCACCCTCTGTTTTCTGTCACTCAGCCAGTTACCTGCATCCTCATTTTATATACTAACCTTTTATGAGGTACAGCGTCAAATGCTTTAGAGAAGTCCAGATATACGACATCCATTGATTCGCCGCTGTCAAGTCTAGAACTTACCTCCTCATAGAAGCTGATTAAATTCGTTTTTCATGACCGATCCCTCATGAAGCCATGCTGATATAAGTCATGTGACAAGGCAATGCAAAGAATTTTTTGGTCGGGAAAGTGGTGATATAGCCAGGATCTGTCACGAGGGTGTCAGGAGCCACGTCTGACTCCGTTATACCAGGGGTCAAGAAGTCGCAGCAGGTGGCTGCACGCTCTATGTCTAAAGATCGTGCTGTTACTTAATGGTAGCTTTCTGTGTTTGCCTTACAATCCTTTTTGTCTCACTCAGGGGTCCGTAGCTTCTTCTTCTCAGCTGTTTCTTATCCGCCACTCCCAACCTCCTTATATTCCCCCTTCCCACTTCTCTGGTTGCCAGATATAGAGCTTCCTGCCTGGACTTCTATACTGACCCACTGGAGCTGTGTAGCTATTGTTCCTGGTTGTTGTACCAGAGCGTTACCCTCCGGATCTCTGTTGGGCTTGTTGTCCGCTGTTGTCACCTGGGATTATATGTTTTGTCTGTATTGCCTGTCCTCTCCCTGGCGTTTTCCTTTAGTGTTAGTAGTGAAGACTAGTGCTCCCACCGCCCTATTCACTACTTAGGGCTCATCTTAAGGAAAGCCAGGGTTTAGGCACGTGATCGGCGTATTGCAGGGCCGGGCCGACACAGAGGCTGGGAAGGCTCCAGCCTCAGGGCGCTCCAGCCTCAGGGCGCAGGCAGGGGCCGGCCAGAGGGAGAGGGACTGACAGGGGGGAACCGCTCAGCGCTCCCTCCTGTCATTCCCTTAGCCGGGCCCCGTCAGAGCGCTCCTCTCACCTCCATTATGTTCACTGCTTCAGGCCTCCAGCATCAGGCCCCGCTGCCTCTAACTAGAAACACAGTAAGCAGGTGGGCGGAGCCTAACGGACCTCTGTTAGGCTCCACCCACCTGCTTAATGTGCGGCAACGCTGGAAGCCTGGAGCAGTGAACATAATGGAGGTGAGAGGAGCGCTCTGACGGGGCCCGGCATTAAGTACAGTGAAAATGCCGGGCCCCCTTGTCTGTGACAACATGGGGGGGCATAAAGAGCATGAAAAGATGGGGGAGAATGACAGGGGGCAGAAAAAGCATTACAAGAAGAGGGGATTATGACAAGAGGGGAGGAGAATGAAAAGAGGGGGAGAGCATGACAAATTTCTATGTGGGGGCACTGCTGTGTGGTTGAGGGGTGTATGGGGGACATTACTGTGTGGGGGCAGTGTGGAGGACATTACTGTGTGGGGGGCAGTGTGGCGGACATTACTGTGCGGGGGGCAGTGTGGGGGGCACTACTGTGTGGGGGGCAGTGTGGCGGACATTACTGTGTGGGGGGCAGTGTGGCGGACATTACTGTGTGGGGGGCAGTGTGGCGGACATTACTGTGTGGGGGGCAGTGTGGCGGACATTACTGTGTGGGGGGCAGTGTGGCGGACATTACTGTGTGGGGGGCAGTGTGGCGGACATTACTGTGTGGCAGACATTACTGTCTGGGGGGCAGTGTGGCGGACATTACTGTGTGGGGGGCACTACTGTGTGGGGTGGCATTATGCAAAAGCTCTGCAGATGCAACTCCCATGTATTGGGTCACCACAATGGTCATTCACTAAATGAACCCTGTTATGGGGAGAATCTGTGGATGACACATATTTGTCATCCACAGACACCCCCCACCCCCCCCACCCCCCAAAACAGGGTTAATGAATGACCACCAATACAAGAGGTGGGGGTCACATATGCTATTTCATAATGACAGCAGGGCCCGTGCAGTGACTGTATTCTACTACACCCCCCATTCACCCCCGCTCACTGGATATAATCTTATTAACTATATAACTGTAGTAAATCCCTACAGTTCTATAGTTAAGATTATATACAGTGTGTGTGTGTGTGGGGGGAGGGGGAGGGTGTAGTAGAACACAGTCACTGCACGGGCCATTCTGGCGCTGTCATCAAAAAAGAAGATACAACCCCACAGCCTCACCCCTTGTATTGGGCGTCATTCCTACACGGACCCTGTTATGGGGAGGGGGGATCTGTGATGACACATATGTGTCATCCACAGATTCCTCAATAACAGTGTCATCCATCACAGATCTCCCATAGCAGTGTCATCCACAAGTTGGAGGGGGGGGGGGGCGCACTTGGGCAGCTCAGCCTCTGTTGGTGGTGGACCTTGTCCCAGCCCCGGGTGAAAAACCCGTCTAGGGACGTCAGGGCAGTCAGGTGCCAGCCTCAAGGTAAGTTAGGGGTCACCACCTTTTCCTTTCCCTTGGACGGGGCTTTCCCTTTTCCCTCCCTTTGCGTCACACAACTGTGATCAGCACGCCGGTCGTGATAGGATCCTGAGGAAGGAGTGGCATATATTACAGAGGGGTTTACCCAATGTTAAAGAATTTAGTGTCCCCCGAATAATGGCTTACAAGAGGAATACTAATCTACGTGATAGGATAGTGAAAACAGAAATTTGGTAGTTCATGTGGCGATGGACAGATGTATTTGGCTCCTATAAAGAATGGCAAGTTTCCATGCTTGTCCTGCTGCAACTACAGTAGCATCATGAAGGGTGACACTTTTTCTCACCCATATAGTGGCAGGATATATAGGAAATTCATTTTTCTTTTACCTATAGGTCCAAGGACGTTGTTTATATGATCCAATGTCCCTGTAGCTTCATCTATGTGGGTGAGACCACAATGGAGATCAGGGAAAGGATCAATAAACATAAAAGTACAATCAGAAAAGAAATGTTGAATAAACCAGTTGCCAAACACTTCATTGAGTGAGGGCACTCTATTAACCAACTTCGGTGGGGGCACTTAGGAGGGGGGGGAGACAAAGATAAAATTCTGAGAAAGAAAGAACTTGGTGGATATACACCTTAAGATCACTGCAACCCTATGGGCTCAATATAGAGTTCAATGTGGCAGGGACCGATTAGGGTGTGAATATATGGATAGATTTTTCTGTATATTGGATACATAGCAATTATATTGCTGTTTTAGTATTGATTTTAACTGTGCACTTTTTGATACCTCTCCTCCTATTCTATACAGATTCTGACCCCCAATATGACTGAGGTTTATATTCTCCAGTACTCCATGACCGCGCCTATGACTAATATATATGGGACATATGCGCAAGATATGGGCACGACATCTGGAAGTTATAATAATGCTTGGTCTTAAGGATTAGATTTGTTTCTTGTTCTCATAACTAAGTAAATAGATGTGGCTTGCAGATGCCGTATCCAAGTTAGCATGACGATATGTGACGCCGGCTGAGTACATAGGTGGGACATGTTGTAAGCGCGGATCATGTGACCATTCGGCAGCAGTGTGGGGCAGTATCGCGAGATCCTGTTCAACAGCATGTGACCACAGTTGACATCTCGCTAGGCCTCACGCTAATACACCTCCAGACACTTCCTCCCTGGCGACACAGGAGCGTCTTAGTTACAGACATAAGCAATGGTGCTGGGCAGATGCGATCAAGGAGCTGGAGAGAAGCAATACATTGCCATTGCTGTATGTAACACAGGTGATATAAATTGATATGCAAATCGTGACTTGAGATGGCAATTGATTATGATTAGTTAACTGATAACCGGGGATTTCCTCTGTATTTTCGATTGGGTATGCACTTTGATGGGAGGAGTGGGTTTTCACTATTTATATGTGGGGTTGATCATTTTGTATTTATGCTTGGCAAAGGCTGATTGCAGCCGAAACATTGCAGCTCACATGTTGTATATATGCTCTGAAGTACTCATAATAAAGAAGAATATTGGAGATACTGCTGCAGCCCTTCTTTTTTTGTTGTATCATGTGACTGCATCAGATCCACGGTCTTGGTGCAGTTGATGCATTCCTATAATGCCCAGAGAGATTTAAGTGTGCTGCTCTTACCTACTTTGATTCTAGAGTGGAGAGGGTGTCAGCAGTAAGTTTGTGTTGATGTCACTGATTATTTTGCCCTTCCTCTGATCCATCAGAACAATAAACTCCAAAAAACGGATCCTGTCTGTTGAGCATCTGCCTTCACTCAGTCAGCATTTGGTCAGTAATCCATCAGTATTGCTATTGCCCAAAAATCAGGAGTGGATCCAAAACAGAGATGACAAGTGAATGGAATATTTGCATGTCTTCTTTGTTTTGTACCCACTCCTGCATTTGGCTACCAAATCACAAGCCAATTCTGATGGCACCATACAGGCCTTACAGCTGCTATACAGACATGATCCATTGTGCTCATTTTTCCTTCCTTCTGACAGATCAGAAGAAGGGTCAAATAAATGGTGATCTCAGCCAGGCCAAAAGGCAAAATAGTGGACCAATCATGAAGTGGGGAGGGTGGGAAAAGCACGAGAAGTCCACACGAGAAGTCCACAGAGTGGCCCTTTGACATAGTGGTGAGGTGGAAGCAGCATGAAGAGGCCACAGAGTGGAACAATGACAGTGTGGAGGTGGTGGCAATAGCATCAAGAAAATGACAGTGTGGCGGTGGAATCACCAGCACGAGGAGGCCACAGAGTGGCAAGGTGACATAGTGTGGATGTGAAAGCAGCAGGAAGAGGCCACAGAGTGGCACAATGACAGTGTGGAGGTGGTGGCAGCATCAGGAGACCACAAAGTGGAAAGGTGACATAGTGTGGAGATGGCAGTAGCATAAGGAGGCCACAGAGTGGCACAATAACAGTGTGGAGGTAGCAGCAGCAGCATCAAGAGGCCACAGAGTTGCACAATGACAGTGTGGAAGTGGCAGCAGCAACAGCATCAGGAGGAGGCCACAGAGTGGCACAATGACAGTGTGGAGGTGGCAGCAGTAGCATCAGGTGGAGGCCACAAAGTGGCAAAATGATAGTGTGGAGATGGCGGCAGCATCAGGAAACCACAGAGTGGCAAGGTGACATAGCGTGGAGGTGGCAGCAGCATGAGGAGGCCACAGAGTGGCACAATAACAGTGTGGAGGTAGCAGCAGCATCAGGAGGCCACAGAGTGGCACAATGACAGTGTGGAGGTGGCAGCAGCAGCATCAGGTGGATGCCACAGAATGGCAAAATGATAGTGTGGAGGTGGCGGCTGCATTTGGAAACCACAGAGTGGCAAGGTGATATAATGTGGAAGTGGCAGCAGAATGAGGAGACCAGAGTGGCAAGGTGACAGTGTGGAGATGGAAGAAGCATCAGGATGCCACAGAGTGGCACAATGAGAGAGTGTGGAGGTGGCAGCAGCATCAGGAGCCCAAAAAGTGGCAAGTTGACATTGTGTGGAGGTGGCAGCAGCATGAGTGGGCCACAAAGTGGAACAATGATAGTGTGGAGGTGTCAACAGAAGCATCAGGAGGCCACAGAGTGGCATAATGACAGTGGGGAGGTGGGGGCAGCAGCAGCTTCAGGAGGAGTTCACAGAGTGGCATAATGACAATGTGAAGGTTGTGGCAGCAGGAGGCTACAGAGTGGCACAATGACAGTGTGGAGGTGGTGGCAGCATAAGGAGACCACAAAGTGGCAAGGTGTCATAGTGTGGAGGTGGCAGCAGCATGAGGAGGCCACAGAGTGGCATAATGACAGTGTGAAGGTTGTGGCAGCAGGAGGCTACAGAGTGGCACAATGAGAGTGTGGAGGTGGTGGTAGCATCAGAAGACTACAGAGTGGCAAGGTAACATAGTGTGGATGTGGCAGCAGCACGAGGAAGCCACAAAGTGGCACAATGACAGTGTGGAGGTGGCAACAGCAGCGTCAGGAGGAGGCCACAGAGTGGCACAATGACAGTGTAGGTGTCGCTAGCATCAGGAGGCAACAGAATGCAAGGCGATATAGTGTGGAAGTAGCAGCAGCATGATGAGACCACAGAGTGGCAAGGTGAAAGTATTGAGGTGGCAGCAGCATCAGGACTCCCCAGAGTGGCAGGCAGAGTTATAGAGTGTGGTGGTGGCAACAAAATGAGGTGGTTTTGCAAAAAATGGATATATATTATTCAGCAGTTGTCATATGCCAAGATGGCTGTTGAATGTACCAGAAGGACAGTTTAGGAGAATAAAAAGAAATTGTACCTTACAAATTTCGTTGGAACAAGAAGCTCTCCAATTGAAGTGACTCTTTTTTGAGAAACAATATCCATCAGAACAAGTGGAAAATCGCTTGAAAAAGCAAGAAAAAGGCAGAGAATCATTCTTTGCCCCAAAAAAAGAATGGAAAGACAATGAGGAGCAATATCAGAGAATGATATTGCCATTTAATACTAATCATAAAGAGAGCCAAAAAAGTATAATGAAAAATTGGCATTTACTACAAAAGGATAAAATTATAGGGGACCGCATACTAGCAAAACCACTAATTACATTAACATGAGACCCAAGTTTAGCGTTGAAGGTAGCCCCAACAGTCAAAGCCACTAAGAGGCCTCAGAACACTGTTACAAAATGGGCAGGGTTGGAAGGTTTCCATAGGTGCGGCAAATGTAATATATGTGCGATCACGTTTTTTCCAAAGAAAATCACAGAAATAATTTCCCGCACCAATGGAATGAAACACAGAATTAAGGAATTTTTAACCTGTAGCTCTGAGAGAGTAATATATATAGTCAGCTGCCCTTGTGGCAAGCAATCTATCGGCCGCACGAAAAGAACGCTAAAAAAACGCATAGCCAAGCATGTGACCAATATTCGTAATGGCTATACTAAACATACTTTGTCACAACATTTCAAAGATCAACATAACAAAGATCCTACAGGTCTGAAGTTTGCGGCGATCGACCAGATCAATGTACATTGGAGGGGGGGCGACATTATTAAACAAATGTCGAGAGTAGAGTCCCGCCGCATCTTCGAATTGAATACATTAGTGCCCTTTGGTCTAAATGCTGATTTTGAAATCTTTGGGTTTTTGTGATTGATTGGAGTGGGGGTCTCCAATCGACAGGTGACCTTTGGTTATGTTATTTTCCGGGGTCCCTCTCTACTGTAAACCTCTACTCCTTTTTGACATAAAAGCCAACAAAAATATAAGAAGTAGAAGACAAACTATGAAAAAGAGAAGCTACTGATATGTTGAAAAATCAAATACGGGGAATGGGAGAATTATGCTTTAGATTTATGACATTAGGTGAAGTATATTAATATCACAGCAAACAATGGCAGCAAAAACGCACGTGCAGAAAAAAACGCACAAAAAATGCATAAAAATCACAATGCGACACAGATGCGTTATTTTAAACGGAGGTCTAAAACAATTATTATAACATGTTGATAGGGATGAAATATGTTTTAAACTTGATAATATGGTTGTTACTACATATTGTATACAGCAATAGTAGGGTACATTTTTTTAAGTTTGATGGTATAGAAGTATCGAAATGTATTTAAATGCATTGTATATCCGGATTTATAACGATCTTTGGGATCCATGCCGGAAATTAGGAATACCCCACAATGAAGGGAAGTGGAAGCTCTATAAAATGGGTACGACATTGCTTCACTCAGTACCACTGAGGAAGGGACACACAAAAGTCCCAAAACGCGTCTGGTTACGTCAAATTGGAGCACACAGTACCCATGTGACAACTATATACAGTCTGCTGGCAGATGAAATGGTAATTTAATCCACCCAAAAACTTATAAGCGAGTTCAAGCTATCCGAAGCTCTCCCTACCCTCTGGGATTCTCTCGCGAGATCTCACAGGACAAATCAAAACTGAACTACGCGGGGTCTAAGCGTGGGACGCCACAGCTACTCCAAATATACAAGTTTCAAGTCTGAAATAGTAAGTACCAACATTTGAGTACATTTGAGTACAGCAGAATATAGCCAATTGGCAATAGCTCGGATTACTATTATAGGCGCTAAGTATATCCAGTGCAAATCATTTCAGGACTGCAACAATAGAGACTTTCTCTAGGCTAAACTGTGGATCCATATATGTGAATACATATTCCAGCCCAATCTGAGGATCGAATACCGGAGCATCCATTTATTTTTATGGACTTTTTTCCCATTATAGCGGATTTTAGTGTTGAATAGTTATCTGATAAGCGTTTGATTTTGCTATTAAACATGTTGTTTTATTGAATGGTACCGACTATCGTATGATCTTTTCTCACATAATCCAGGTAAGGAATGCCTAACTACATTGCGGTTTGAATATCTTTTAAAATATCTCTCCAATTTTGATGCATTTTTTATGTATATGTGCGTTTTATTGGGAAATAGTTTCTTTAATACTTGTTTTTTCAGTCCAATACATCCAATTATACAAAAATGTATAATTTTTTTTAAAAATATGGAAAATAGAAATAGATATAAATATTTGCAAAAATATCTACAAAAATACAAAACCACAATATATAAACATAAAAGGAGAGGCAATGACTCTCTGTTGAAGATAGTGAGATCATGTTTTTAGTTTGTTATTTATGATATTTTATTCTTATTAAATCTCTCATTAGTCTTCCACAACTAAATATGTAAAGATAAAACAGATGTGTATATGTGTAAAAGGCATATGCATATATATAGAAAAGAGGAGAACATGTGAGGGGGAACATATCTTTCCTCAATGGTCCCTAGTTGAAACATGATCCCTGGTTGATAATGGAGATATATAAGATTTATTAGATGTATTGGGATGGGGGTCCCCCACCAAGGAGAGATCGGAGTGCTGGTATAACAGCCGGACTCCGATGTCTCATCAGTGAGTGGCGCCCATCCATATCCCCCCCCCCCCAAAAAAAAAAAATGTTCCAATTCTGCATTGAGCCCTCCTGGTATCAATGTGTTAAAATCAAAGATTCTCAAGTATTCTAAACGGGACATTCATGAAATATGGTTTCCTTCTCTCCAATGCTCCTCAATTTTTTCGAAGGCTACATAGGTTAAGCCAGTTGGATCTTTATTGTGATATTGTTTAAAATGTTTAGATAAAGAGTGCTTCTCAAAACCATTTCTGATGTTTGTCATATGTTCAAATATTCTTTTTTTAAGAGTTCTTTTAGTTCTACCTATGTATTGTTTTTTACAGGGACATTCAATCATATGCTGTATATAACATTGGTTGAGTTACACTTTAAGAATTCCCGCATTTCATAAGTAAAAGAATTTTGAGTTGAAATAACCTAATAGTTTTTTTCTGAAATGTGGTATTTAAAAAAAAAGTTTATGGTGAATCAATTGTGCATAGAATTTTCTCCTTTCCTTTTTAAATTTAACTGATGGTACAAATTTTAATCCCAAACTTGGGGCCTTCATATATGTTATTTGGGGTAATGTTGTCAATGAAGAGACAATTATTTTGTCCTTCAATGCATAATGCCAATGTTTTTTTTATTATTGTTTCTACTTTTTTATATTGTGAGTTGAAAGGCAAGACAATCCGTATAATATTTTATATCCATTTTTTATTTTTTGTGTCTATTGTTTTTGCTTCTTATCCATATTTCTTACTCTCATTAAAGCTGTATCAACCACTTTCAGTGGATATTCTTTGGTCAAAAATTGTTCCCTCATTTCCGTGGCCTCCCATTCAATTTTTTTTCCTCTGTGCAGTTATGTTTTAAACGGCAAAACTGGCCTACTGGCCTATAGGTATATTCAGCAGCCATCTTGGTAAGTGATAACTTGAATATAATATGTAGCTGTTTCTAGATACTAGTTTCTGATATGTACTGCATATAAGTCTATAATCTTGCACAAATTGATAAGTCAAAAAATTATATCTGACTTTTACTGATATTAGAAGAGAAACATTGATTGTTTTGATTATTTATTTATTTATTTCAAAAATGTATCAAGTTCTGATTATTATATATATATCAATATATCATCAATATATCTACACCAGAGCAACAGGCTTCCCTCCAGTTTTGGCACAATATTCTGCTTTTCCCAATGTGCCATAAATAAATTTGCATAACTAGGGGCAAACCTGGTGTCCATGGTGGTTCCTCTCGTTTGTAAATAGTGACTCAAAATAAAAATAATTGTCTGTCACTATATACTGAACCCCTTCTGCTATATAATCTACCGGTTCTCCCTGAAGTTGACCAGTCATCTCTAGTTGCATTCTTAACGCTTCAATCCCTTGTTTGTGGTCTATTATAGTATACAGTGAGGTAATGTCTAATGTGCCTAGAATCCAATGTGATTCATATTTTAAATTCTCAATCTGTATTACTTTTATAATATCTTTTATATATAAAATGGTATTTTTCACTATCAGTTGTAAGATCCTGTAAATATATTGTGACAGCCTAGACTTCAAGGATCCTATACCTGAGATAATTGGTCGACAAAGTGGGTTCTTCTGGTCTTTATGTATTTTTGGGATGCAGTAGAAAATCATCAGTCTTTGTTGTGTCATAGAATAAATTTATACTCCTGGTCTGAAAGTACATTCTTCTCTAGTCCCCTTCTGGAATATTCCACTAATGATGCAAAAAGATTGTGGAGCCCCAGTTATGGGTCTACAACACAGTGAAAGCCAGATATCCCTCAAAGGAAGGAAAAACAAGCAAAGGGGTGTCTCCATTACAGAGATCACCAAAACCACCATATTAAGTGGCCCCTATGTCAAAATCCCGCTCTTTTACAAGCTTTAAGGATGTGACGGGGAAGACCTAAGCAAGTTATCCATCCACAGACAGCTGTTTCGGGGTGTTGCCCCTCATCAGTGTGGAGTAGGATTCTGGCTAACCGGGAGCGATGCTTTGGTGACTACTCAAACAAAGCAATAGCTGATCTTAGGGAGACCAGCTACAAAAATACCGTGGAGCCTCACTTAAGAGTCTCAAACACAGCAATCCAAAGTGCAAAGCTCCCTGGGAAACATAAAATGCAAAAAGATTGTGGAGCCCCAGTTATGGGTCTACAACACAGTGAAAGCCAGATATCCCTCAAAGGAAGGAAAAACAAGCAAAGGGGTGTCTCCATTACAGAGATCACCAAAACCACCATATTAAGTGGCCCCTATGTCAAAATCCCGCTCTTTTACAAGCTTTAAGGATGTGACGGGGAAGACCTAAGCAAGTTATCCATCCACAGACAGCTGTTTCGGGGTGTTGCCCCTCATCAGTGTGGAGTAGGATTCTGGCTAACCGGGAGCGATGTTCCACTAATGATGCATTAAATTCCCTAGTAGGGTCTCCACTTAACCATTTGTATGTTGTCTCATCTGATAATTGTCTTTTACATTCTAAATTATACTGATCAGCTTCTAAAATCACTATAGCACCCCCTTTATCCGCAGGATGAATAATTACATTTTCTTGACTTTGTAGTTGTTTTATCGCTTGAACTTATTGTGTGGTAAGATTTCTTCTTCATAATTTCAAGTCTTTCATCCTTCTTATATCCGTTTCTACACATTTATGGAAAGTAGCTAGTTCTTGTCCTTTTTCTTGTCTTGGATACATCTTCGATTTAAATTTTAATTCTGTGTGTAAATATTTGGAATTTTCTATTGTTTCCCGTTCTGCAGTTTTTTTTTTTTAAAAGAATGCTTTTTTAAACACAATTTCCTAATAAATTTTTCCACTCCTCATTTCAATATCCTTTCCAATCAATTTCCAATTTCCAACCCTTTGTTCAATATTCTCATTTGTGCTTCTGTTAAAGTAATAGAACTCAAATTGACAATTGTGCTATAATTTATGTGTGTTTCTACTATTTGTTGTAATTGGTTCTTTTTTCTTTTTCCCCTTCGTATTTTCTTCTTCCTATTTGTGGTGTATATTGCCCGTGATTTTGTCTCTGAATCGTTTCCTGAATGTAACTTGGTGATTGGTGTTGATATGTGTTCCGTGACTGTAGAGTCTTTTGATATTGTTGTGGTGTGTAATCTCATTCCTGATCGGTATGTCTGTGTCTCAAATTGTATTTGTGGTCGGGGCTACATGACACGTAACAGTCTACCTGTCTACCTAACTAGGCTAAGCGGCTTGAGTTGTGCCGTAACCGCTGTGTAGGAGGAATGTCTGAAGGGGGGCATGCCCTGCAAAGTGTTTATGAAAAAGAAGGGTGGGTTGGGAGGGTACACAGCAGCCGTCGCTACGCCCAAGGGAGGCGCCTGCCTGGTATAAATGTGCTACTTACGCCCCTCCCACAAATACAGGCCAATAAACTGGCCTTCTAACTTGTGGTCGGGGCTACATGTCACGTAATAGTCTACCTGCCTACCTAACTAGGCTAAGCGGCTTGAGTTGTGCCGTAACCGCTGCGTAGGAGGAATGCCTGAAGGGGGCCAAAAAAGCCAACAACTAAATGATACACAATAGTACGTAACAACAACACTAACATGACCAATTTTTGGAATGCAAGAACATCTCTCAACTAGGCTGAGGTATGAACCTATTGAACATCCAGAGCGCCTAATTTCCGGATAACATGAGCCAGAACTATTGTTCCCAGATGCAGCACATGCTGCACCTGACCTGAAGGAAAGGCCTGATAGCTGTTGGTTTGGACCCTAAAATTGGACACCGGGATAGGACATGCCACATAACTGAGAAGTGGTGAGGGGTGCCGTGAGGACCGCAACAGAGTACTCTTAGGTCTTGGTCTGTTACTGCTGCCAGTAATTGCTAAAAGACACGAAGCCGGGCACTCTAAAAGCAATGTCGGAAAGAGAATGATTATGTTAGGGGCCAAAAATGGCAACAAAAACCAGTGCCAACAACAACACTAAAATGACCAACCTCTGGAATGCAAGTACATCTCTCGACTAGATTGAGGTATGAACCTAATAAACATGAAGAGCGCCACTGACCTAGTTTCCGGATAAAATGGCCCGGAACTATCGTACCTAGAGGCAGCATATGCCGCACCTCACCTGAAGGAAACGCTGATAGATGTAGGTTTCAACCCTAATTTAGACATAGGCATGCTGTCATGCCGCACGACAGAGGTGTAAGTAGAGATGAGTGCAAAGACCCACATTCGACCTTGCGACGTCAGACGAACAACCTGCATCACATTAGTTGCGCATTCGCGATATAGCAATAATCGTTATTTTGCATGCAATATCATGACTAGCGACTAATTCGAGTAATATTTGCATGCGCATAAATTGTTCGTTACTAATAATGTTTAAACAGCTTTACACGTATAGAAAGCTTGAAATGGTGGGAGTCATTTGAAAGAATGTAATGGGCGAAAAGACATGTACGGATTTCCACAATACACTCAGCGTACTGGAGTCTGACACGACCTGTTAATGCTAGGTAGGTAAGGGAATACAAACCGCGAATAGATTAATGCGATTATTCAAGTGACGAACATTGGCAGGACAGTTTTACCTATTAAATCTCTACTGCGACAGGAATAGTGGGAACTGTGAAAGAAGCAACTAAGGTTGGGGACATTATGTCTGAAGATAAAATTTTTCCCTTTTTTTTTTTTTTTCCCCAGATACAGTTTCCCTATCACTCACTATCCATTTCAAGAGCAAATATACGTAATTGCGAATATGGGGTCAAGTATTTGACATATTCGCAAACCTCGAAATCACGATATTCGAGATCAAACTCGCCTTGCGAATACTCGCGCCCAACAACAGTGGCGAGTGGGCCCGTGGGAAACGCAACACAGTACTCGCAAGGCCTTGGTTTCTTACTGCTGCCAGTAATTGCTGAAAGACACGAACCGGGCACCGTGAATGGAAAGTCGGAAAGAAAATGATTATATTGTGGGGCCAAGAAATGGTAACAAAACCAGTGTCAGCAAAAGCATCAGAAGAAAAAAAATAAATAAAAATGGTTGAAACCGCTCTGACCTGAGCGTCGTGTACAGTTTGACATTGTGATATTGCAAAAACGTGACTTACCCAACACTCTGAACCTATAGCAGTCTTTGAAGAAACATCAAGTAGCGAGTTTGTAAGCTAATAAAGTTTCACATATACTTTATTTTCCATTTAATTTTAGTTTTGTTTTTGTTTTTAAACGCCCCTTTTTTTTTTTTTTTTTTCCGCTACCTTAGCAACAGATGTAATTGACCACACCAACTAAGAATGGAGAGCTGTGACGAGACCTAAAGAAGCAAATGACATGCAAAGATGCTTCTGGCTGTGGTAGTATGCCGACACTGACGTGATACCTTCAGGCATCAAAACCAACGAAATGGTTGACACCGCCGAGGCCTAAGTGACGGGTCAGGTCTGATGTTGTGACACAGCAAACTGATGAGAAATGACTAACCCAACATTCTGAACCTATAACAACCTAAAAATAAAACGTCAAGTAGCAAAGCCCGCAACCTAATGGGAAATCCACCCGTGATGTGATTTTATTTTTTTTTTTCCTACTACCTTAGAAAAAGATGTAATTGACCACACCAACTGAGAATAGCGAGCTGTGACATGACCTGAAAAGCAAAATTACATGCAATGAATGAAGCTGGCTGTGGTAGTATGCCGACACTGACATGAGGCATCGGAACCAACAAAATGGTTGAAACCGCCGAGGCCTGACTGATGGTCAGGTCTCATGTTGCGAGACCGCAAACTGATGAACTGTGACTTACCCAACATTCAGAACCTATAACAACCTAAAATAAACGTCAAGTAGCAAAGCCTGTAGCCTAATGTGAAATCCACCTGTAATGTGACTTTTTTTTTTTTTACTACCCAAGCACGAGAAGTAATTGACCACATCAACTGAGAATGGCGAGCTGTGACGTGACCTGAAAAGCAACGAATGACATGTAAAGACAAATCTGACTGTGGTAGTATGCTGACACCGACGTGAGGCATGCAGTAATATAAACCACCTGCACCACACCACTCCACTATAGGTGAGTACATGCAAATGTCGCCACCATCAGCACATGCGCCCAGTAGAGAAAAACAAACTAAACTCAGTTCTCGGCAAAAGCCACGCTTCTATCTATTTTTAGCACAAATAAAGCAACAAAACGAGGCAAAAGCCACGCTTCTATCTATTTTTAGCACAAATAAAGCAACAAAACGAGGCAAAATAACAAAATAAAAGGTCCTCATGGGTCTCTGCAATTACCTTTGTAGCACTAGCTCCCCCAGTGTCCAGCTAACACTCTGAACTGAAGACGGTTCCTCAGCACCTTGCACAGGTGCTTATTAAGTACACAAACTAAGGTTCACCACCTTAAAGTGGCACACACACATTTTACATTTCCAAAACAAATGAAACAAGACAAATGAAATATACCTCAACACAGAGGAGCTTACCGTCTACTCAATATACATATCGCAAAATAGCATTTATACTAACGAAACAATAACACTCTGATAACAGCAACTCTGCTCCACCTGGATTAGTCAGCTGCCTCACCCTTTATAATGCAAGTAAGGGGATAATGCTGAATGTCAATGTGAACAAGGCCTTAGTCTGTCTGCAGAAATAATAGCAGATAGGGAGAGAGGTTTGCTGGGAAGATACCTCAGCACAGAGGAGCTTACCGTCTACTTAAACACGCATCGTAAAATAGCATTTATACTAAAGAAACAATAACACTTTGTAAACAGCAACTCTGCTCCCCCTGGAGTGATCAGTGCCAACAAAATGGTTGAAACCGCCACTATAATGCTGAGAATAACGCTGGATGTCAGTGTGAACAATGCTTTAGTCTGTCTGCAGAAATAATAGCGGATGGCGAGAGAGGTTTGCTGGCAAGCAGCGAAGTGAAAAGCAGACAAGAAAGACATGCAGATATACACGGACAGACTAAGCAAGGTGATCTGTGCATGACATGGAAGCCTGCGAGAAAGCGAGATGGAATCATGCTGACCCCTGCTGCCTAAATGTGCCACCACATGGACGCCAAGCGTGGGCTGCCAGGCGCAAGAAAACAAGATGGAGTCACGCTGACCCCTGCTACCTAACCATACTGCCACGTGGGCACCAAACGTGGGGGTTCCAGGCAGGATCGCTCCAGTGCAGTGCTGCTCCTACTCACCAAAGAAGCCGACACACCGCCGGCCGGACTAATCGTGCTGCCACGTGGGCACCAAACGTGGGCTGCCAGGCAGATCGCTCCAGTGCAATGCAGCTCCTCCTCACCAAAGGAGCCAACACATCGCCAGCCGGACAGTAACAGAACAATGATGCACGAGCTTGCCGCAAAACCCTCATCCAACCGTAACGACCTGAACTGGGATCCTGGACGCTGACTGGGTATGGAAACTGCAGATTCAGCCCATGTGCTGCAATAGGTGGCTCAGACTGCACACAACTACGCAGCAGCCGTCGACACGCCTAAGGGAGGCGCCTGCCTGATATAAATTTTCTACTTACGCCCCTCCCACAAATACAGGCCAATAAACTGGCCTTCTAACTGATGTGACATCGGTGGTGATTGCTAGTGTATTCTTACCGGTGACTGGTGATGTGTTTGTCGAGTGTGTGTTTTATGATGTGATGGAGTCCTGTCTAAAAAAATGAGAATTAGTCAGTGTCATAGAGCCAGAGCCATAACTTTTTTATTTTTCGATTCACATAGCCATATGAGGTCTTATTCTTTGTGGGACAATTTTTACTTTCCAACGCCACTATTTAATATTGCACATCATGTAGTGGGAAGTGGGAAAAAAATTCCAAATGGGGTGAGATTGCAAAAAAAATAAATTTCCACCACAGTTTTGCGTGTTTTTAAACTCCGACGTTCAATGTGTGATAAAACTAACCAGTAACTTTTATTCTACAAGTCAGTATAAATCCGGAGATACCCTATATGTATAGGTTTTCTTGTGTTTTCATAGTGAAAAAAAAAATCAAAAGTGGGAAAAAATCTGTTTTACTTTTTTGTCTCCATGTTTTGACCCCTATAACATTTTTGTAATTATATGTACGGAGCTGTATCAGGGTTAATTTTTTGCATCATAATTTTATCTTTTTATAGATACCATTCTGGGGTGTTTATGTCTTTTTGATTACCTTTTATTTAATTTTTTTGTGGCTCCACAGGAAATACTACAGAGCTGCCTGGGTTTCATTCATAGAAACCCAGGCCACTAAAGGCATACTCCGGCTCCTCTGATCGCCACACGGGGGAGCTGGAGCGCAAACCAAAAGTAAAGCTTTCGGTTTGTGTGCACTATGATGCCGTGGTCAGGATTGACCACAGCATCTGACTGGTTAAATGTCCTCGATCGGCATTGCTGCCGGTGGCAGACTTTAGCCGCGGGTGTCTGCTACAAGAACCATGTGGACACCCGCGGCTAAGGCGCCCGCATGAAGTAGGAGCAGGCGCCATCTTTAGAGACAGGACACAGGATGTACGGGTACGTCCTGTGTCCTTAAAAGGTTAATAATCAGTCATATTAAGGCTGTTGATTGTGCAATGAAAAAGGAATCCCATTCTTTATTAAACTCCTCATTGCACAACTTTTGTGTCGGGGATTTTGAAAGTAATAAACCTTTTGTGATATTCCCATAATCTAGTTATTGGTTAAGTGATTTTATTTCCCACCTCAGTAATTGTTTCTGTAATAACATTTCTAATTATCTAAATGTCTCTATCATTGATTCATCCATCTCTATGGTTTTGCATAGTATTAATAATGAATTGAAATTCATTTAAAATTAATTATTATTTACTACTCAGTATTTTTAGATCAATTTGTTTATCAATCAACAAGAGTTTGAATGACACGGCAAGATTTGTCTGGATTTCTCCAAATGAAGTGTGCCTGTCCATAGTTACAAATAAATTAAGAACTTGCAGGGTTGATCTCATCTCTATCATTAATTATTTTAATGCTGAAATTATATACAGTAAATAGTAAACAGTTTTCCATTGTTCTGCATAGACATTTTACTGCAGCTTCATATCTTTTCCCAAATCAATAGTACAAAACTGAAAAAGCCATAATATTTAATTGCTTAATTTCTAACTTTATGTAAGAAAACATAACTTTACTAGAGTGTAGTATTAAACAGTGGCTGGTAGGTATTTAAATGTTATTTCTATGAACTCCACTCAGTGTTTGTTTTTCTATACGATTAATATTTGTACCATCAAGAGAGAATTTTTTATATTGGGAACCTTGGAATGTGCCCAAAAACTGGAAGTACATTCATTTCCTCCTGTTCTGTGGTAATATGCTGTATATGGTGATGATACATAGAAAACGTGTAGCTGAAACTAGTTTTATTACTTGAAATTGCTGCTTCATTCCTTGAAATTAGATTTCTAGCAAGTAGCCCTCGTTAATCAGTATATCTTCTTCAAACCATTTATTATTTTCATTGCTTAATTTTATGAAAGCATTTTAGGCTGATGCTATGCAGGAGACTTGTAAATGTAGTTAAATATGATATATTATGACATAAAATGAGATTATGATTTACCAATAAGTGTGAAAAGGGCATTTTATAAAGATGTTATATTGGACAAAGTCAGAAAGCATTGCATCATTAAACTAAATGACAAAATGTGCCATGGAAATATAGCACTGAATGCACAACCTTTCCAAACAAGTCTAAAATATGAGGTTATATCTGGAATGCATGTTTGTCCGTATTTAGCATCCGTGTGGAATGTATCTGTAATATCTTCTAATGAGGGACCGGAAATACACAAGACAGCTGCTTTGAAATACAAATCCATGACTGATAACTAGAGATAAGCAAATTGAAGTTGAGGAAATACAAAAAACTTTTAACATAACTTTTAATATATATTATATAAACAGAGCCCAATTAGGGCTATCAATGTATATTCCAACGTAGCACTGCTATGCCGATAATCAGTGATAAACTTGGCATCGGGGCAAATTTGGGTTACATAGTGGGAAATCTGACCCTGTCGGAACCCTAGATAGTGGCTAAGCCCAGAGGCACACCCTGATGGTGGATGCCCTCTGTCCTTGTACCTAAGCCTAATATGCCCCTAGAGGCCCTAACAAAATTGTGAAAGAAATAAAACCCTAAATCGTTACGTTTCCCCAGGTAGATTGATAAAGGTTCATCAGGGAACAAAGAGGACAATACAACATAAGCAATTGATAAGATACTCATCTGTTATTGAAGACCTTAGAGAACAATACCTGAGCATAAAAAATATGGAGAAACGAAAAGATACATGTAGGCCCCAAAAATTACCAATGTAAGCTATTTACAGTCAGTGCCGTGGAGAACCAATAACAAGGCAATACAATGTAACAAGGTCCATGTGGACCACTCACGTGCGCAAACTTCCTCAGGATGAAAGGATCTACGCTGAATTGAGCAGGATAGCAGCTAACCAAAAATGTCCACATGTGGGTTTAAATACCCGTTTGGGGAGGGGTTTGAACGATGATACACCAAGGGGCAGATGTAAAAACAACCATTTCTGATAAGAATCACAAATCATGTGATAAATCATGTGACACATGCTGCTGAGGAATAGAAGAGACACACATGATAGATCACGTGATATATCACATGCTGAGGAATTCCAGGAACATACATGATGAATCATGTTATAATCCAAATAATAAAGTGGCAGAAAGACACAATTACCTGCTGATTAAAGGTAATATACCAATAGTACAAGATACGCCCATTGTATCTCTAACTAACACCCATCTAAAGTACATTATTTAAACTAACACCAGAGTATTAAAATGGAGCTAAGGAAGGTGATATAAATAGTAGTGATGAGCGGAAGGGGCAATATTCAAATTCGTGATATTTCGCGAATATTTGGTAGAATATTCGTCATTAGAGTTGAGCGAACACCTGGATGTTCGGGTTCGAGAAATTCAGCCGAACTTCCTGAAAATGTTTGGGTTCAGGATCCGAACTCGACCCGAACTTCACCCCGAACCTGAACCCCATTGAAGTCAATGGGGACCCGAACTTTTGGGCACTAAAAAAGCTGTAAAATAGCCCAGGAAAGGGCTAGAGGGCTGCAAAAGGCAGCAAAATGTAGGTAAATCCACTGCAAACAAATGTGGATAGGAAAATGACTTAAAATAAAATGAATAAAAATTTACCAATATTAATTGGCAACTTGGAGGAGGTGGAATAGGAGGTTGGGGAGTAATCAGGTGGGAATGCTATGGGAGTTGAAGTTCTCATCACAGCCAAAAAGAATTCATGTCTGCCTGCAGTGCCACAAGCCTCATTCACAGACTCAGGGCCATGGCACCTGCAAAGAGTAGAGCGGTCCCGTAACAGCAACACAGGCCTCAGGTCAACCTGCAATGGAACAGGTCATTATCACTTATGTAGGCCTCTGACACCCAGACAGAGGAGAGGTCATTTGACAGTAAAAAGAGTTTAATGTCTCTCACCCAGAAAGCAAGCAAATTAACAAAATATGGGCCACTGACACCCAGACAATTGGGCGGTCATTGGACAGTAAAAAGAGTTTAATATCTCCCACCAAGACAACAAATGATTAAACGACATATAGGCCCCTGACACCCAGACAATGGGGCGGTCATTAGACAGTAAAACTGTTAAATGTCTGCCACCAAGACAGCAAACAAGTACATGAAAGTTAGGCCCCTGAGACCCAGACAGAGGAGAGAGGTCCCATAGCAGCAAAAGAGGCATCATGTCACCCACCAACGGAGAAGGCCACTTTTAGTTATTTAGGCCCCAGCACCCAGACAGAGGAGAGAGGTCCCAAAGCAGAGAATCAGGCTTTATGTCACCCACCAATGGAGAAGGTCACTTTCAGATATTTTGGCCCCTGGCACCCAGACGGAGGAGAGGTTCATTCAACTTTGGGTTGCGCTGCAAAATAATGGTAAAATTAAAAAAAGAAGATTAAAAAAAGAAGTGCCCTTGAGTACAAGAATATATGGTTAAGGGGAGGTAGTTATAAATGTCTATTCTGCACATGGGAGGGACAGGTCCTGTGGGATCCATGCCTGGTTAATTTTTATGAATGTCAGCTTGTCCACGTTGGCTGTGGACAGGTGGCTGCGTTTGTCAGTAATGACGCCACCTGCCGTGCTGGATACACTTTCAGACAAAACGCTGGCCGCCGGGCAGGCCAGCACCTCCAAGGCATAAAAGGCTAGCTCTGGCCACGTCGACAATTTGGAGACCCAGAAGTTGAATGGGGCCGAACCATCAGTCAGTACGTGGAGGCGTGTGCACATGTACTGTTCCACCATGTTAGTGAAATGCTGCCTCCTGCTAACACGTTCCGTATCAGGTGGTGGTGCAGTTAGCTGTGGCGTGGTGACAAAACTTTTCCACATCTCTGCCATGCTAACCCTGCCCTCAGAGGAGCTGGCCGTGACACAGCTGCGTTGGCGACCTCTCGCTCTTCCTCTGCCTTCGCCTTGGGCTTCCACTTGTTCCCCTGTGACATTTGGGAATGCTCTCAGTAGCGCGTCTACCAATGTGCGCTTGTACTTGCGCATCTTCCTATCACGCTCCAGTGCAGGAAGTAAGGTGAGCAAATTGTCTTTGTACCGCGGATTCAGCAGGGTGGCAACCCAACTCTTCTTTCGCTGCGCAGGCACTGCAGCATGTAGTCGCTCATGTGTGCCAGGCTGCCCAGAGGTAAGGACAAGCTGTCCTCTGTGGGAGGCGTATCGTCATCGTCCTCAATTTCACCCCAACCACGCAACAGTGATGGGCCCGAGCTGCGTTGGGTGCCATACTCGCTGTGAACATGCTTCATCCTCCTCCACCTCCTCATCATCCTCCTCGTCCTCCAGTATTGGGCACTGGCTGGCCACATTTGTACCTGGCCTCTGCTTTTGCAAAAAACCTCCCTCTGAGCCACTTCTAAGAGACTGGCCTGAAAGTGCTAAAAATGACCCTCTTCCTCCTCCTCCTCCTCCTGGGCCACCTCCTCTTCCATGATCGCCCTAAGTGTTTTCTCAAGGAGACATAGAAGTGGTATTGTAACGCTGGTAACGGCTTCATCGCCACTGGTCATGTTGGTGGAGTACTCAAAACAGCGCAACAGGGCAGACAGGTCTCGCATGGAGGCCCAGTCATTGGTAGTGAAGTGGTGCTGTTCCGCAGTGCGAATGACCCGTGCATGCTGCAGCTGAAACTCCATTATGGCCTGCTGCTGCTCGCACAGTCTCTCCTGCATGTGCAAGGTGGAGTTCCACCTGTTGGGCACGTCGCATATGAGGTGGTGAGCGGGAAGGCCGAAGTTACGCTGTAGCGCAGACAGGCGAGCAGCGGCAGGATGTGAACGCCGAAAGCGCGCACAGACGGCCTGCACTTTATGCAGCAGCTCTGACATGTCGGGGTAGTTGTGAATTAACTTCTGCACCACTAAATTCAGCACATGCGCCAGGCAAGGGATGTGGGACAAAGGTCTGTTGTTCAATACCCCGTTTCAACTCCTGCACGGTGTGGGGCCTGTCCCCCAAACATATGAGTTTCATACCGGCCTGCTGACGTTTACCCCGGGCTGTTCTGAAGTTGGTGGTGAAGGTGTGTGGCTGACTGGATGAGCAGGTGGAAGAAGAGGAGGAGGAAGTCGAGAAGGAGGCTACAGGAGGCAAAGAATGATGCCCTGCGATCCTTGGCGGCGGAAGGACGTGCGCCAAAGAACTCTCCACCTGGTGCCCAGCCGCCACTACATTTACCCAGTGTGCAGTTAGGGAGATATAGCATCCCTGGCCGTGCTTACTGGTCCACGTATCTGTGGTTAGGTAGACCTTGCCACAGATAGCGTTGCGCAGTGCACACTTGATTTTATCCGATACTTGGTTGTGCAGGGAAGGCATGGCTCTCTTGGAGAAGTAGTGGCGGCTGGGAACAACATACTGTGGGAAAGCCATCACCATCAGCTGTTTGAAGCTGTCTGTGTCCACCAGCCTGAATGACAGCATTTCAAAGGCCAGTAGTTTAGAAATGCTGGCATTCAGGCCCAGGGCTCGAAGGAGGCTAGGTGGGAATTTACGCTTTCTCTCCAATGTTTGTGAGATGGAGAGCTGAACGCAGCCGTGTGACATGGTGGGGATGCTTGGTGATGCAGGTGGTGGTGTTGGTGGCACATCCTCTGTTTGGTGGGTGGCAGGTGCCAACATTCCTCCCAAAGTGGAGGAAGAGGCCGAGGCAGCAGCAGAAGAGGGAGCAGGGTGAGCCTGAGTGAGTTCCTTGTTTTTAAGGTGTTTACTACACTGCATTTCATGCTTTGCATGTAGATGCCTGGTCATGCAGGTTGTGCTAAGGTTCAGAACGTCAATGCCTCGCTTCAGGCTCTGATGGCACAGCGTACAAACCACTCGGGTCTTGTCGTCAGCACATTGTTTGAAGAAGTGCCATGCCAGGGAACTCCTTGAAGCTGTCTTTGGGGTGCTCGGTCCCTGGTGGCGGTGGCCAGTAGCAGGCGAACTCTCTTGGCGGCGGCTGTTCTGCTTTTGCCCCCTGCTCCCTCTTTTGCTACGCTGTTGCTCCGGTCTTACAACTGCCTCTTCCTTTGAACTATGAAAGTCAGTGGCACGACCTTCATTCCATGTGGGGTCTAGGACCTCATCGTCCCCTGCATCGTCTTCCACACAGTCTTTCTCCCTGACCTCCTGTTCGGTCTGCACACTGCAGAAAGACGCAGCAGTTGGCACCTGTGTTTCGCCATCATCAGAGACGTGCGGACTCCGATGAGGTGGTATACCCATGTCCTTATCATCAGGAAACATAAGTGGTTGTGCGTCAGTGCATTCTAGGTCCTCCAGCACTGGGGAAGGGCTAGGTGGATTCCCTTGGTAAACCCTGCCAGCAGAGTCTTCAAATAGCATAAGAGACTGCTGCATAACTTGAGGCTCAGACAGTTTCCCCGATATGCATGAGGGTGATGTGACAGACTGATGGGCTTGGTTTTCAGGCGCCACCTGCGCGCTTTCTGCAGAAGACTGGGTGGGAGATAATGTTGTGAATGAGCTGGATCCACTGTTGGCCACCCAGTTGACTAGCGCCTGTATTTGCTCAGGCCTTACCATCCTTAGAACGGCATTGAGCCCCACAAAATATCGCTGTAAATACTGGCGGGTACTGGAACCTGAGGTAGTTGGTTCTCTAGGACGTGTGGCTGTGACAGAATGGCCACGTCCTCTCCCAGCACCAGAGGGTCCACTAACAACACCACGACCATGTCCGCGTCCCTTACTAGACGTTTTCCTCATTGTTACCGTTCACCACAATAAGAAAAAAAATATTTGGCCCAATGTATTGAATTCAAGTTCAGGCCTTTTTTTACAGGCACCTACCACTATCTGGCTATCTATTTATGTACCGTATTACACACATCCAGGCACAGCAGTAACCACATATTTAGGGGAATATCAATTGTAGGCCTAGTAATTAGGCCCTGGATAAAAGGTATCCTTTTACGGACATATTTACACTTGGAGATGCACAGTAGTGTGCGAAAAAATATATAGGATTATGCCTTCAGCACTTGTATTTTAACACTTTATGTAATATACCCTTTAACTGAAAGAAATACACTTAGAGATGCAAAACAGTGTGTGCAAATGTAGAGGATTATGCTGTATTTTAACACTTACTGTAATATACCCTTTAACGGACAGAAATACACTTGGAGATGCACGCTGAGTGTAATATACCTTTTTACGGACAGATTTACACTTGGCCAGTAACAGCTGGAACACCAGATATTGGGTATTGCTATTTTCGCAATTGAATTTCACCCCAGAACAAAATATATCCTTTGACGGATTGTCAAGAGTTGGAGGTCCCGTGAAAGACCTCCGCGTCGTTTCACAATAAATAAGATACAAAGGTACGGTCTAAACAGTGTTTAATGTACAAATAGAAAACAATAGAGAAACATAAGCTCTACGTACCGTCAATGCAGTGGGAGGAACCCCCACTGTGCCACTGTCTAGTAATACTCCAGAGGGACGTGACTAAGCAACTCCTGGTGTTCACTAGGGCCCCAGATGTTAGGGATAGGCTTTGCCGCAGGAAGTTGCCAGGGTCCACTCTGGAGCGTGAACTAGACAGTGACCCCAGGAGCGAGTGACAAATGGTACAAGCATGTACCGACGGTACAGAGCAACATGACATACACAGGGAACACGAACGGGAGTACAGGCAAGGACACAGGAGTGGCAATGGACAGAGAAGGTCTTGCTCCACCAGTGGGAAGGAAGCTGCAAGAGCTTGCTGAACACAGAGCATGGACAGAGACGAATGCTCCCCCTCCGAGGAACGACATACCCCCTTTCGGAGGAGACAGGAAACATAGCAAGGCAAGACAAAACAGAACAGGCGAACTAATAACAGACACAGGAGTTCGGACAACAAAGCCTGAGACAACAAACAGTGGACAACAACAGGCAGTGCAACAACAATGAACAAGTATGGGAACCTACAGAGAACAGACGGACACGGATCCCATGGGTCAGCAGCATGGGAGACAGTACACACCAGGAGCAGGACAGGGCAAACACACACCAGGAGAGCTGACCCAGAACTGAGGCAAAGTCAGCCTTATATACAGGTTCCATGGGTGCAGCAAGGAGGCCACACCCATGGACCAGACAGAGAGGATAAACTCCTGATACACACACACAGGGGAGATAACCCATACAATACCACATCCAAACACACAGGAACGAAGCTGCAGCGAGGAGCTGCAGCACACGAATGTACGGAAGGTCACGGCTGGAAACAGCGGCCGTGACACGGATACTATGAAACTTAGCCAGCCACAACTGGAACACCAGATTTACGGTATTTCTATTTTTGCAACTGAATTTCACACCAGAAAACAATATATCCTTTGACGGACACTATGAAACTTGTCCAGTCACAGCTGGAACACCAGATTTACGGTATTTCTATTTTTGCAACTGAATTTCACCCCAGAAAAAAATATATCCTTTGACATACACTATGAAACTTGTCCAGTCACAGCTGGAACACCAGATTTATGGTATTTCTATTTTTGCAACTGAATTTCACCGCAGAAAATAATATATCCTTTGACGGACACTATAAAACTTGTCCAGTCACAGCTGGAACACCAGATTTATGGTATTGCTATTTTTGCAACTGAATTTCACCCCAGAACAAAAGCTATCCTTTGATGGACACTATAAAACTTGTCCTGCCACAGCCGAAACCACTGATTTAGGGTATTGCTATTTTGAATATTGAATTTCACCCCAGAAAAAAATATATTCTTTGCCAGACAGTATTACACTTGGCTAGCCACAGCTGGAATACCAGATTTAGGGGATTGCTATTTTTTTAAGTGAATTTCACCTCTCAATAAAATATAGAAAATTCTATCCTGAGTTTCTAGCGGTGACAATAAACACAGCCAATCCCCTGATGTAGGATATAGCAAAAAAAACCCTACTATTGATGGATTAATGGACTTGTGGCGCACCACAAGACACGAAATTGCCACCGATCACCCCAGAAAAAAGTGACAGAAAAACGCTCTGGGCAGCCTGAAAACAGTGAGCAATTAACTAGCAGAAGTTGAATGATTCACAGCTGTAGATCGATCACTTCTTTAAGTGTTTTTGCTGAGTTAATCCCTGCCTAATCTCGCCCTAACAGCAGCTGCATCCTATCCCTACACTAATCAGAGCAGAGTGACATGCGGCGCGACGTGACTCCAGCTTAAATAGAGGCTGGGTCACATGCTGCACTTGGCCAATCACAGCCATGCCAATAGTAAGCATGGCTGTGATGGCCTCTTGGGGCAAGTAGTATGATGCTTGTTGATTGGCTGCTTTGCAGGCTTGCAAAATGCGCCATACAAATCGCCGAACAACGAACCCAAACCCGAACTTTTAAGTAAATGTTTGGGTTCGGGTCCGTGTCACGAACGCCCCAAAATTCGTTACAAACCGGAACTATACAGCTCGAGTTCGCTCATCCCTATTCGTCATATATTAGTGAATTCGCAATTATTTTCTAGATTAAATAATCGATAAAATCATCAATGTAATATTCGAGTAATGCGCGCAATACAGGCGTGGGTCACTATAGCAACATTTTTCAAACAGCTTGAAGTTTAATGAGACTGGAGAAAATGGTTGGCACGGAAGAAGATTACAATAGCTTTATATGCAGATACAGTTGCAAGAAAAAGTATGTGAACCCTTTGGAATGAAATGGATTTCTGCACAAATTGGTATTAAATGTGATCCGATCTTCATCTAAGTCACAACTGTAGACAATCATAGTCTGCTTAAACTAATAACACAAAAAGAGTTAAATGTTACCATGTTTTTATTGAACACACCATGTAAACATTCACAATGAACTTGGAAAAAGTATGTGAACTCTTGGATTTAATAACTGGTTGAACCTCCTTTGGCAGCAATAACTTCAACCAAACATTTTCTGTAGTTGAAGATCAGATGTGCACAACGGTCAGGAGTAATTTTTGACCGTTCCTCTTTACAGAACTGTTTCAGTTCAGCAATATTCTTGGGATGTCTGGTGTGAATCGCTTTCTTGAGGTCATGACACAGCATCTCAATGAGGTTGAGGTCAGGACTCTGACTGGGCCACTCCAGAAGGCGTATTTTCTTCTGTTTAAGCCATTCTGTTGTTGATTTACCTCTATGCTTTGGGTCGTTGTCCTGTTGCAACATCCATCTTCTGTTGAGATCCAGCTGATGGACAGATAGCCTTAAGTTCTCCTGCAAAATGTCTTGATAAACTTGGGAATTCATTTTTCCTTCGATTATAGCAATCCGTCCAGGCCCTGACGCAGCAGAGGATCCCCAAACCATGATGCCCCCACCACCATACTTCACAGCTGGGATGAGGTTTTGATGTTGGTGTGCTGTGCCTCTTTTTCTCCACACATAGTGTTGTGTGTCTTCCAAACAACTCAACTTTGGATTAATCTGTTCACAGAATATTTTGCCAGTACTGCTGAGGAACATCCAGGTGCTCTTGTGCAAACTGTAAACGTGTAACAATTTTTTTTGTGGATAGCAGTGGCTTTCTCTGTGGTATGCTCCCATGAAATCCATTCTTGTTTAGTGTTTTACATATCGTAGATTTGCTAACATGGATGTTAGCATATGCCAGAGACTTTTGTAAGTCTTTAACTGACACTCTAGCCATCTTTTTCACCTCATTGAACAGTCTGCGCTGTGCTCTTGGAGTCATTTGTACAGGACAGCCACACCCAGGGAGATGAGGAGCAGCGGCGCTGAACTTTCTCCATTTATAGACAATTTGTCTTACTGTGAACTGATGAACAGCAAGGCTTTTGGAGATACTTTTATAACCCTTTCCAGCTTTATGCAAGTCAACAATTCTTAATCGTAGGTCTTCTGAGAGCTCTTTTGTGCGAGGCATCATTCACATCAGGCAATGCTTCTTGGGAAAAGCAAACTCAGAACTGGTGTGTATATTCACGATTGTGCAAATCGGCAATGATGATGCGAATATTTTGGCGCAATACGTGCAACTTCACATTTTAACAGGTCTGACTACATATTAATGATTGGTGCACTAAGTATTGTTGTGAAGTTGTGACATCACAGCACTATGTATGTATGTATGTAGCATGCACACATACATACATACATACATGCATACAGCACTATGTATGTAGCATGTATGTATGGACAGCAGAACCTAGCTACACTATATCACTATCTAACCTACACTGACTATCTCCCACTAACTATCTGTAATATATATATATATATATATATATATATATATATATATTTATATATATATAACTAATGTAATATGACAAATGGAAATGAGAGAGCACAGCAATAACACTGCTGTCTCTCTCAAAACTGTAATAAGCTGTAGAAAATGGCTTTGGGGAGGTTCTTATATTGTAAGGGGTAGTCAACTTTCCTATTGGTTGCCAGGGATGTTGGTAAGTTCAGACAAAGACATTGCAGCCTTCCCATTGGGCCAGAAGTAAAAAGGGAGGTTACTGAAGAAAAAAATGTAGAAAATTTGAAAATACGAATATATATCACTATATTCTAAATCTTTGCAAATTTTCGAAGTTGCGATATTTGTGATTAAAACTCGCAATTCAAATATTTGCTCCCAACACTAATAAATAGCAGATGAAACAATATTGCGACAGACATGCGCTCCAAACCAATACATACACAGGAAATTATATGTTAGACTCTAAATTTTATCTCTCCCCAAATAGATATCAACTCACAATTAGGAATTGGGTATTTAACTGATTTCAACTTGATATAGAGTTGAAACTAGCCAAATAAGAAAAAACAACCCTTTTTCTATAATGTACAAAACTTGACGCTTCACGCATCGATAATAAACTGGAAACGCATTGGAGAAGAGCAGACACACAATAAAAGGAGAACCCTACCTCAAATAAAGCAAAAAAATGTAAGCCTTTCATTTAGACCCCCTGGTGACTGAGAATGGAATCAATAGATCCATTCAGATTCCTTTTGCGAAATACGACAGTTCCAGTCACCCTTTCTGGGGTGGGGGACGGAGGAACCACTTCTAATGCTGAAAAGGTGAGAACATAAGGATCGCCGGGTTGTTATTCTTTTTCCTAACATCATTAACATGCTCACATATCCTGTGTCTCAGTTCTCTATATGTTTTCCCAATATAATTCTTAGGACATGTGCATTGACAAAGGTAAATGACACCCTTACTTCTGCAATTAATAAAGTCCCTGACCATAAATATACAGCCAGTGACAGAACACAAGTGGGTTTTTGTGTTCCTCATAAATTTAGATTCTTGACAAAAAACGCAATTAAAAGTGCAATCAAGCCATGTACTGGAATGTCTTGGGCGTGTATAATGACTATGCACCAGGTGATTGCCTAGACTTCTTCCCCTTCTGTAGGTGATATTAGGTCGTGGTGAAAGTACCTCTGACAGGTCAGACTCAGGATCCATCATTAGAATTAGCCAGTATTTATTAAGAATGTCTCTAATTCTTTTGTTGGCTACATCATAGGTCGAGAATACTCTAATGATGTTGGCTTTCGAAGGGCTAGATGTCCTCGGGACTAGCAGGCGCTAGGGACAGTGCTATTTTTGGGGTGTATTAGAGGAAAAAGATAGGGCTTATTAATTGACAAATTGACAAAATTACAGAATTTTTTGGGGTGTAATAGTGGAAAAAAATTATTATTTTCCGTTCATCAGTGCTGTTATATGTTCCGAAGTCTTTTCTGGGGTGTATTAGTGGGTGAAAAAAGGTCTTTTTTTGCCGTTCAGCGGTGCAGTTAAATGTTCTTAAGCCTTTTTTGGGGTGTATTAGTGGTAAAAAAGTATTATTTGCCGTTCAGTGGTGCAGTTACATGTTCTAAAGCCTTTTTTAGGGTGTATTAGTGGGAAAAAAAGTATTATTTGCTGTTCAGCACTGCAGTTATATGTTCTAAAACCTTCTTTGGGGTGTATTAGTGGGGAAAAAAGTATTATTTGCCGTTCAGCGGTGCAGTTAAATGTTCTGAAACCTTTTTATGGGGTGTATTAGTGGGAAAAAAGGGATTATTTGCCGTTCAGCTGTGCAGTTATGTTTTAAA
This sequence comes from Bufotes viridis, assembly GCA_033119425.1. Taxonomy (NCBI): domain Eukaryota; kingdom Metazoa; phylum Chordata; class Amphibia; order Anura; family Bufonidae; genus Bufotes; species Bufotes viridis. Next base: position 49,153,814 of record CM065595.1, read on the forward strand.
CCCTTTTTTTGTGTGTATTAGTGGGAAAAAAGGGCTTAATCGTATTTGTGCGGTGAAGTGACAAAATTACAGCCTTTTTTGGGGTGTATTAGTGAGAAAAAAAGTATTATTTACTGTTCAGCAAAGCAGTTATATGTTCTGAAGCCTTTTTGGGATTTATTAGTGGGAAAAAAGAGCTTTTTTGCAATTCAGCTGTGCAGTTATACATGTTCTAAAGCTTTTTTTGGGGAGTATTAATGAGAAAAAAAGATTATTTGCTGTTCAGCGGTGCAGTTATATGTTCTAAAGCCTTTTTTGGGGTGTATTAGTGGGGTAAAAAAAAGTATTATTTGCCATTTAGAATTGCAGTTATATGTTCTAAAGCCTTTTTTGGGGTGTATTAGTGGGCGAAAAAAGTTCTTTTTTGCCGTTCAGCGGTGCAGTTATATGTTCTTAAGCCTTTTTTGGGGTGTATTAGTGGTAAAAAAAAAAGTATTATTTGCCGTTCATCGGTGAAGTTATATGTTCTGAAGACTTTTTTGGGGTGTATTAGTGAGGTAAAAATAGGCCTACTAGCCTTTGTGTGGTGAAGTGACAAAATTACAACCTTTTTTGAGGTGTATTAGTGGGGAAAAGTATTATTTACTGTTTAGCGGTGCAGTTATATGTTCTAAAGCCTTTTTTGGGGTGTATTAGTGGGAAAATAAAGTATTATTTGCCATTTAGCACTGCAGTTAAATGTTCTAAAGCCTTTTTTGGAGTGTATAAGTGGGCAAAAAAAGGTCTTTTTTGCCGTTCAGCGGTGCAGTTATATGTTCTGAAGACTTTTTGGGGGTGTATTAGTGGGGGGGAAAAAGGCTTACTAGCCTTTGTGTGGTGAAGTGACAAAATTACAACCTTTTTTGGGGTGTATTAGTGGGGAAAAGTATTATTTACTGTTTAGCGGTGCAGTTACATGTTCTAAAGCCTTTTTGGGGGGTGTTTTAGTGGAAATAATGGCTTATTTGCCATTAAGAGGTGCAGTTATATCTTCTAAAGCCTTTTTTGGGGTGTATTAATGGGAAAAAAGTATTATTTGCCATTTAGAACTGCAGTTATATGTTCTTAAGCCTTTTTGGGGTGTTTTAGTGGTAAACAAAGTATTATTTGCCGTTCAGCAGTGCAGTTATATGTTCTGAAGACTTTTTTGGGGTGTATTAGTGGGGAAAAAAAGGCTTACTAGCCTTTGTGTGGTGAAATGACAAAATTACAACCTTTTTTGGGGTGTATTAGTGGGAAAAAAGTATTATTTACTGTGTAGTGGTGCAGTTACATGTTCTAAATATCAGCTGGTGGTGCTGGTTGTTGTGGCATGGTGACAATGCTTTTCCACATTTTGGCCATGCTAACCTTGCCTTCTGAGTTACTGGTGGTGCCCCGGCTGCATTGGTGACCTCTTCCTCCTCCTCTGCCTTCACTGTGTGCTTCCACTGAGCCCCCGCTGTCAGGTGGGAATGCCATCAGCAGCGTACACAGATGGCCCGCACTTTCTGTAGCAGCTGTGACATGTCAGGTAGTTTTTCAGGAATTTCTGCACTACCAAATTCAGCACATGCGCTAGGCAAGGGATGTGAGTCAAAGCGGCTAGGCCTAGAGCTGCTATGAGATTTCGCCCATTATCGCACACCACCAGGCCGGGCTTGAGGCTCAGTGGCACCAACCACTCATCGGTCTGTTGTTCCATGCCCATCCACAGGTCCTGCGCAGTGTGGGATTTGTCCCCCAAACAGATGAGTTTCAAAACTGCCTGCTGTCGTTTTCCCCTGGCTGAGCTGAAGTTGGTGGTGAAGGTATTACACTGAGCGGATAAGGAGGTGTTAGAGGAGGAAGTGGATTAGGAGTAGGAGGCAACAGGAGGCAAAGGAAAATGCCCTGCAATCCTCGGTGGCAGAAGGTGGCCAAACAGCGAGCCGCCTCAGGCCCTGCCGCCACTGCATTTACCCAATGTTCTGTTAAGGAGATATAACGTCACTGCCCGTGCTTACTTGTCCATGTATCGGTAGTTATGTGGACCTTGCCACAGATGGCGTTGCGCAGTGCACACCTGATTTTGTCCCTCACTTGTTTGTGCAGGTAAGGGATGGCTCATTTGGAAAAGTAATAGCAACAAGTAGGGGCACTCAATATATGAGATTGGTCAGCAATTCAATGGATACAACCTTTAATAAAAATATATATTTTAATATAAAACAATACATAATGCATAAAAACATGCCACTAAAAACCATGCAGTGAACACCAGCAGCCTCTGCTTCTGTCATTGAAATTCGCATTATGCAGCGCTCCCTGCTAATAGTCTCTTGGTCATGTAGTCCTGAATGGCCTCCAGTAGTCTAATATATAGTGATGTGCACACAAGTTGCGTTTACTTGGCGAACTGTTACATGGGTGTTACACTCTGTCCGCTCACTATAAGCCACTTTCACGTGTAGTTAAAGATAGATCAAGCCCTCCGCTGTCACCGTTCCATCCACTGCCATTTAATCTCCTCGGAGAGTGGATACAAAATAACTGCAGTCTCTCTGCAGCAAGCACTGACACTCAATATGCTGCTCACTTAATACAGTAGATTACCGGTCTTCATGCCGGCGTCCGTCCTCACCGCTTCCCTCGCGTGACTAGCCTTAAATGTGGCGTCCCACGTGACTAATAGCTCACACGGCAGCCAGGGACGTAGTTGCGTGATCGCAGATGAATCAATAGAGGAAGAGTGTTCTGCGCTGATACCAATCGCCGCTTGCTGTAATACAAAAGTCCTTGGAATATTAATAATGAAGCTTCATCAAAAGTCCTGTTCACCGTCCCAGCTATCCAGATACGTTTCAGGGACTAGAGCCCCTTCCTCAGTGGTGCAGGACAGTGAACTCCTATTGCGTCTTTTATATCTCCTAAAAGGGGTGGAACTGATGGCCACTCCCAAACTGCACTCTGGATCCTATCAGGAATTCCTGATTAACTAGTGCGGTTTAGGTGCGATTTGCCTGCATTTTGTACATATAATCACAAACAATCAATTGCAAACACATTGTGAATTATAAATTAACCGGTGGTCTATATAGACACTATCATCAACACATGAATATAGAAATCACTAATATTCAAATAGTTCTGCAGGAATCCCCTTAAATTTTGAAATTATTGCGAGAAAAAATCTTTTCTAAAAAAATACCAAAAAATATATATATAAAAAAATGAATGAACTCCACCAAAGTGAATATCTCTTTGCCAATATTTAAGTAATTCTTCTCATAATACTCCTTCACTTCCTTCCACTTCAAATGACCCCTGTTGCTTGTTGAGGAAGAGCCTGAGAACTTTCTTGGTTTTGGAGGTGTTTACTCCACTGCAGCTCGTGGTTTGCACTTAGATGCCTGGTCATGCAAGTTGTGCTCAGATTTAGAATGTTTATGCCTCGCTTCAGGCTCTGATTGCACACTGTGCAAACCACTCTTGTCTTGTCGTCTGCACATTGTGTGAAGAACTGCCACGCCACGGAACTCCTTGGAGCTGGCTTTGCTGTGCTCGGTCCCTGGGAGCAGTGGGCAGTATCAGGTGTACTGGCTAGGGGACTCTGCTTTTGCACCCTGCCTACTCTTTTGCTGAGCTGGTGGCTCTGTGCAACCACAGCCACTTCCTCCGAACTGCACAGGTCACTAGCATGACCTCAATTCTATGTGGGGTCTAGGACCTCATTGTCCTCCACATAATCTTCCACCCAGTCTTCACCCCTGCCCTCCTTGTCGGTTTGCAGACTGCAGAAAGCACCTGTGTTTCATCATCATCAGAGACGTGCTGCAGTGGTCTTCCCATGTCCTCATCCTCAAACATAAGTGTTTGGGCATTGGTGCACTCAATTTCTTCCATTTCTGGGGCAGGGCTAGGTGGAAGGCCCTGGGAAACCCTGCCAGCAGAGTCATCATAAAGCATAAGAGACTGCTGCATGACTTGAGGCTCAGACTGCTTAGGCTTATTTGCAAGGGGGTGAGGTAAAAGATAGAGAGAGTGTGAAGATGAGAGAATGTGAAGATACTGGAGGCACTGTCAGCCACCCAATCTACTAGCGACTGTACTTGTTCTGGCCTCACCATTCGTAGAGCGGCATTAGGACCTACTAAATAACGCTGAAGGCTCTGTCATCTATGCGCACCTGAGGAACGTGTTTAATTTGGGCGTGTAGCTGGCACAGATCCACCACGTCCTGTCCCTGCAACAGGAGCTCCACCAACACCAGCAGCACCACGACCAGGGCCACATCCCTTATTTGACGCTCTCCTAATTCTTTTCGGTCACCCAACGAAGTAACAGGCAAATTTAAGATAATTAGTTCCCTGTCAGGTATGCCGTGCCAGTGTCATAAATAGAAAAGATTAGCTATGGTCACACAACAATGTGACAGACGAATTTAATAGAATTATTTTCACTGTCAGATACACAGTACAGGCCGCAGGGGTAATTGACCGCCCAAAAAAGTGAATTTTCTCCCCTTGAATCTAACAGATGAATTTACTGAATTAATTTCACTGTCAGATATAAAGTGCCGATGTCATAAAAAGGAAACACTTTTTTAGTTCTCACAAATGTGACAGACGAATTTAATTGAATTATCATTGTCACTGTCAGGTACATTAGGCCTAAGGCCTCGCGCTGGTGGGGGCCTCGCTCTGGCTCCCACCCGACTGACATTGTCCGCCGGCCGCCGCAAAGTGGACTCAATAGAAGAGCCGCAGCGGGGCCCGCGGCCAGTGGCATCGCTACAATTGCCCCCCCTGTAAATGTGTCCTGACTCCTGACCTGACTGACTCCTCCTCCTGTTGTCGAGTACTGAGTGACTCCTCCTCTGGCTGCAGCCACTGCATGGGGGGCGACCCGGCAGAGGCTTGCAGACCGAGTGGGAGTGGTCCCGTCTCTCTGGGCTGTCCGGCAGTGTTGATGTCAACGTCGTCACGTTACACTGCGTGCCTGCCCGCGTGTCTGCTGCTAGTGAGGATGGTGAGGGCGGCAAAGGAAGGCAGCATGACGGCATCAGATGAAGAAAGAAAGACAGAAGCCTGGCCGGCCCCTGCCTGGCTGTGATAAAGACCTTATCCTACAAAAAGTTTAAAAAAAGTATGTATCCTCCCTACTATGTCTGTCCCATCATGTCCTTGCTACAACATACAGGCCCCTAGTTCCTGACCCTGGCCCCCCTGGCTGTGTGGGATAAATTAAAAAAAAAGTGTACCTTGGTGGTCCCTACATGTCCCTGCTACAGTGCTACAACATACAGGCCCCTAGTGCCTGCCCCCCCTGGCTGTGTAGGGTAAGTTAAAAAAAAGTGTACCTTGGTGTGTGTGTAACAGTGTGGGTGACAGTGCCTGCATGTGTACAAGTGTGAGTGACTGCATATGTGACAGTGTGTGTGTGACAGTGCCTGCGTGTGTACAAGTGTATGAGAGTGACTGCATATGTGACAGTGTGTGTGTGACAGTGCTTGCATGTGTGACAGTGTGTGTGACAGTGCCTGCGTGTGTACAAGTGTAGGTGAGTGACTGCATATGTGACAGTGTGTGTGTGACAGTGACTGCATGTGTTACAGTGCCTGCATGTGTACAAGTGTGTGTGTGCACTGTGAAATCTCAGTATAGCCAGGGTTAATGCAATGTGACATCACAGTACAGGGTTAATATGCACTGTGACATCTCAGTATAGCCAGGGTTAATGCAAAGTGTTAATATGCACTGTGAATATATGCCCTGTACTGTGTTGTCACTGTGCATATTAACAATTTACTGTGATATCACTGACTTACTGCATATTAAAGGGGTACTCCGGAATAGGAAAATAAATCCCCTATCCAAAGGATAGGAGATAAGTGTATGATCGAGTGGGTCCGGCCGATGGGATACCCTACGATCTCCTGTACCGTACTCCAGATCTCCTTGTGCCCAGAGCGGTAGTCAACACTCCCCCTCCATGTATCAGTGGGAGAGCTGCAGATACAGCACTTGTGTATCTCCGACTCTTCCATAGAGATACATGGAGGGGGGGTGTTGATTACATTGCATATCTTGTGTTAGTGGGGGCCTCATGTTCGAGTTTTGCCTAGGGCCTCACAAAGTCTAGAGGCGCCTCTGGTCAGGTATGAAAGAAAGATTTGCAGTGCAGGCCAAAAAGGTACTTTATTGAAAAAAAATATGATTTCTTCACCCACAAATAAAACAGTTGGATTTAACTGATTTTCATTCACTATCACAAATGCAGTGCAGGGCACAAATGTACTTTGTGCCAAAAATTAAGTGTTTTTTTCACCCACAATGTCCCAGTTGTATTTACAGATTTTATTTCACTTTCAGATGCACAGTGCAGGCCGCAAAGGTACTTTATGGGGAAAAAAATGATTTTTTCACCCACGGTGAAAAAGATGGATTTAAATAATTTTCTTTCACTAACACAAATGTACTTTTTAGCAAAAATAATAATAAAAAAAAGTCCCCCGAGAAACTAACAGATGGACTTACTGAATTAATTACACTCACATTGGTACTTTACAGAAATTTTTTTGAAAATGTCACCCCCGAGGTCCGAAAACTCACAGACGGATTACCTATATTATTTTCCCTTCCCTTGGCATATATGCAGTGCAGGTGCACTTAAAAAAATGGGTATATGTTGCTGTGGCAGTAGAGCTGCCAGAAGGCCATAGGAAGGCCATTCAAGTGGCGTATCTCACCCAGAGCAAGCTGGGTGAGAACAAGAAAGGTTAGGAAAATAGTTTTTTCCCACTGTCTGCAGCAGTCAGGCTGGTAATGGGGATAATTAGCAGCCAGCTGAGAAGCTTGGATTAATCTGGGCTGAGCTCCTCAATCATGGCTCCCAGTCTAGGAAAGGAGCAGGCTGTGTCAAGGCCTGTGGGAGCCAGGACCCTCTAACCATGTGTGGGGGTAAGCACTGTGGTGTTTTTGGGGAGCCGGGTGTTAGACCCGTATCCCGCTAGAGAGGGAATATGTTCTGTGTAGTCAGTGGCCAGACGGCTGAGGTTTATTTTTATGATTTCTTTGTACTGCTGTTATGACAATAAAGCTGGTTGTGGCCAGTTTGCACCCGAATCTACAGTGGTGGAGAGGCTTCTTGATGTGTGCCAACCGTCTAAGGTGTTGAGACAGCGATCTGGAAGAGCTAAATGACCCCGAGTTGTTACAGTTGCCCACTGAACTAAAAGAACAGGATTCAATTATTGTCCCTGGCACATATGCAGGTGCAAGTGCACTACACTTACACAAACTGGCCGCCGACACCCACCTAACTAACAGACGGATAAAACTTATTTTTCTGTGTCACTGGGCTCAGGGCAGGGTAAAAAAATATTGCATTGCACCCACAAGAAAAAAATCGCTTTAGATCGCTGAGTTAACAACAAGTTCTGATATCAGATTCTTTCCTAATCTCTCCCTCACAGAAGCAGCATCCTATTCCTACACTAGTAAGAGCTGAGTGACTTGCGGCGCTATGTGACTCCAGCTTACATAGGGGCTGGGTCACATGCTCCACTTGGCCAATCACAGCTATGCCATTAGTAGGCATGGCTGTGATGGCTTCTAAGGGCACACATGTTAAACGCTTGTTGATTGCCAGCATTGCAGCCTTTCAACAAGCTTTACCCTGGGTTCAGACCTGAGCGTTCTAAAAACGCGCGTTTTACGTGCATTTTTGTCGTGCGTACTGTGGTGTCAATCACAAAATGCGCGACAAACGCCCCCAAAAAAGCTCAATTACTTGTTTATGCGTCGGGCGTTTTACAGCGCGTTCAAACGCGCTGTAAAACGCTCAAGTGAGAACCAGGGCCATAGGAAAGCATTGGTTTTCATGTGTTGAGCGTTTTACAGCGCGTTTGAACGCGCTGTAAAACGCTCAGGTGTGAACTTAGGGTTAATAAACAGCCGAACACTGAACTCGAACCCAAACTTTTCTCAAAATGTTCGGGTCCGGGTATGAAAATTCCTTTACAGTTCGGATTCCCTCAACCTTACTTGTTAGCTGTTGTTCGGTAAATTGAAAAGATTACAGCCTTTTTTTAGGTTTATTAGTGGACAAAAAGTGGTATTAGTCGTTCAGCGGTGCAGTTATATGTTCTATAGCCTTTTTTTGGGTGTATTAGTGGTAAATAAAAAAGTATTATTTGCAGTTTATCGGTGCAGTTATATGTTCTAAAGCCTTTTTTGAGTGAATTAATTTCCTTTAGTATTTATTTATTTATTTGATCTAACAGTATATCAAACAGAGAAGTGACAGACCCTGTAAAGGGGACAGGCAGAGGCCTAAATGTTTCTGGCGCAGGCTGCAGCAGAGTAAGGGGGCATAACAGAAGGGGTAACTTCGTGAGGCCCGAGCTCTCGGTGTCATCTAGTGGTCGTGTCTTAACCTGCAACCCAGCGGTTCTTGAATGGTTGACTTGGTCATCCACTTCGTCCCAAGTGACATCAGACACCCCCAGCCAACAGTCGGTGGAATCATCAGACACAACCCTTAGTTGGCATTGCCCGGGAGCAGGCCCTGTGCCCTCACCTGTCCTCAACCTGCTTCTGTCCCCTTCTATTCCCACAGCCAGACAAGTATTATATGCTGTGGGTTCAGCTCCACTATACAGCGAGGACAAGCTACTAGAGGACAGTCAGCAGCTCCTGCCCAGCCAAAATCTGGAGACATCTGCCTTTTTCTCTGATAGACGGGAAAGTAGTAATGAGGAGAGTGGCGTGGGAGCTGCTGTTGCGAGCTGTCAGGCTCCAGGAAATCGAATCCAGGCTTTATCCGCGACAACTAAAAATCAGATCCATGGCGACTGACAACGGGAAGAACATAATGTCGGCGCTGCGTCAAGGAGGGTTGAGCCATGCGCCCTGCATGATGCACTTGTTAAATAAGGTTGTCCTGAAGTCTTCAACCCATCTACAAAACATCCTAAAAATGGCCAGAAAACTTTGCATGCACTTCAGCCGTACACCGCCAAGCACACCCTCCTTGAGCTGCAGCGGCAGAACGGCATCCCCCAACATAGGCTGATATTCGATGTTTCCATCCTTTGGAATTCCACCCTCCATATGTTGGACCGACTATACAAAGAAAGAATGGCCATAAACGATTTCTTGAAGATACAGGCTGACAGAGGTACTCCCCTGTGTAACTTCGATGTTAGCCAGTGACAGCTCATGTGTGACACCTGCCATTTGCTCAGGCCCTTTGAGGAATCCACGATATTTGTCAGTCACCAGGACTACGGGAAGAACAAGGTCATTCCAATGCTTTATATCCTGGAACAGATGCTGGTAAATCTGGCTGGTCAGGGGCCTGGAGATGGGGCGCCTACATCTCAAGGCCACATGAGCCCTGTGGGGGCTGAACTGGAGGAGGAGGAGGACATTGGAGCACAAGCAATGTGTAGCCAAATGAGCAGGAGCAGCGAAGGAGAAAGATGGAGATGAGGAAGACGAGGCAGATGACCCAGGCACACTGTGGCAGTATGCAGTGCAGATAGAGACAGGGAGTCCCTCCAAGACACTTGCGCAAATGGCCCGCTGCATGCTCACTTGCTTGGGTAGTAACAGACGAATTGTCAGCATTCGGCAGAGGGATGACTTCTTGATCTCCACCTTATTGGACCCTCTCTACTGGTCCAAAATGGGGGCCTTTTTTACTGCGGCTAAGAGGGGGGACAAACTGAACTACTATAATGATATCATATGTAGTCAGTTGGCCGCTGTCTATGTGCACCATCGCCCATCCTCTCGCAGGTCTGACCGGGGGAACCCTGTGCGCTCACGTTCCACTGCCATGGCTGCTGTGGTGGGGTGGGGGGTAGGAGCAGTACCAGCTCCATTAGCAGCAACTTGAGTCTACAGTCGCTGATGAGCACCTTTCTTTACCTGCCTTGTGAAGAAACTACTCACCAGCAGCTAGACCTGGAAAAGAACCTGAACCAGCAGGTGGTGGCATACTTGGACAGCACCCTGCCACCCCACATTGAAGATCCGCTGGACTACTGGGCAGCTAAACTGGATTTGTGGCCATAACTGGCAGAGTTTGCCCTGGAAAAGCTGTCCTGCCTGGTCAGTAGTGTGGCATCACAGTGGGTGTTTAGTGTGGCGGGGGCCATAGTTACCCCAAGAAGAACTTGCCTGTCCACCCAAAATGTGGAGAGACTGACCTTTGTCAGGATGAATCAGGCGTGGATCAGCCAGAATTTCCACCCATCGATGCTTAATACATCAGACTAGATCATCCATGGTGCCACACCACAAAAGAGACCGGTTTATTCTGGCTATCTTCCTCAGCTACTATTCTGATGCCAAGTGCTCATTCTTACACCTACCATCGTCACCGGGTACTATTATTGCCATCTACCTCACTACTCCGTCACCGGGTCACTCTGTGGCCTCCTGATGCTGCTGCCACCTCATCACTTAGGTCTCCTCATGCTGCTGCTGCCGCCACATTCACACTATGTCACCATGCAATGCTGTGGTCTCCTCATGCTGCTGCCAACTCACAACTCTATCTCTGGGCCACTCTGTGGTCTCTTCATGCTGCTGCCACCTCACCACTATGTCACTGGGCCACTCTGTAGTCTCCTCATGCTGCTGCCACCTCACCACTATGTCGCTGGGCCACTCTGTGGTCTCATGATACTTCTTCAACCTCACCACTATGTTATTGGGCCACTTTGTGGACTTATTATCCTGTGCCACCCTCCCCACTTCACTATTTTGCCTTTTTGGCCTGGTTGATATCATTTATTTGACCCTTCTTCTGATCAGAATTGGCTTATGATTTGGTAGCCAAAAGCAGGAGTGGGTACAAAACACAGAAGATATGCAGATATTCTATTCATGTGTCATCTCTGTCTTGGATCCACTCCTGTTTTTTTTTTTCTTTAGCAATACTGAAGGATTACTGACCAAATGCTGACCAAGTGAAGGCAGATGCTCAAAAGACGGGATCAGTTTTTTAGGGGTTATTGTTCTGACAGATCAGAGGAAGGGCAAAATAATGAGTGACGTCAACACAAACTTACTGCTGACACGCTCTCCACTCAGGGGGTGGTCTACTTATATAAGCGTTTAATAGAACAGGTTCTGTAGACATCTATGTAGAATCAGCTGATGACAGTGCAATAGGAGTGCGCTTCTACTTGACGCTAACATCGAGCTGTAATGCCGAGTTCACACTTGAGTTATTTGGTCAGTTTTGGCCTCGTCACTGCCAAATAAGTGAAGTGTGCATTGATTCTAAGAGCGACTACTGTCATCTGCGTGTCATACTGACTCACAGCATTGTTTACTACCATAGAAGACTCCCTATGTGTGTTACTGCAAGGCACAGTGTTCTACACCACTATACAGGCTCTCTGCAGCCAGGAAATTGCAGTTTTTTAACGTTATTCACCACAACCAAACACTAATCTGATCTTAACCTCATCGAGGTAGTACCCAAAAACTTTAAATATGTAACACTGAGGTACACCAATCTCTTATACAAAATATCAATCTTTATTAAATATCATTAAAATACACATTACATACCATAAAAGAGGAGAAACAAGAAAAACATGCGCCAAACAACTTGCCACGCCACGGATACGCGGCTATTAGTGGGTCATAAACCAGCGGTTCACCGGAATGAACCCTAGACAGAACAGACCTTAAACGTTCAAATAATGACTACCCCATCAGAGTGTGGAACATTACTCAAATCCCAATCTGTCTAATGGTGGAGTGCTCATTCCCTCCCGGTGCAAATACACTAGCAACTTGTGCCTTACCTCGGCCACATACACCCCGTCATGCAAGTAGGCGCACCCCTCGACGCGCGTTTCGCGTACAGCTTCTTCAAGAGCACAAATAAATTCGGATCAAATCAAATCTTTTCTGAAAATTCGGCGAATCTCTTCTGATATCATAGTGATACAATTACTGATAACATACATCTGTGTCTGTATTTTCAATTACCCTAGTAAACTTCAACTGTTTGTATCCGCAAAATTAATAAAAGTAGCTTATGTGTATTTCAAATACATACAGATATGTAAAGGCCCATGTGAAAAGATTCATAAATTACATTGGCTCTATGAAACAGGATGAAAATATGTTCATGTGAAAATAGCCTAAGAGCACATCCACACTGGAGCTTTCTGCAGCATGCTTTTAAGGAACAATTGCTGTCAATGTGTTTTATTTTACAGTAATCTAAAAACTTGCTGCTGCAAAAAATGAAATTTTAATGTGCATGTGCCCTTACATATGCAAACATAAGAATGCAAATTAAGAAAAAGTTAACATGCTACCACACAGACAACACTATCTTGTAATTAAAATGTATTATCTATCAAAATTCAAAATAGTTCAAATGTTTGTAAGTCATAGTGATAAGTGAATCGAGCCTCAGATCCATGATCCAAAGTCAATTGCCTCAAAACTTTGTTTTAAAGCTGTATAGAGATCTGTCTCCGTACAGCATTAAAATGTATGGGCTCCAGAGACGGAAATTTGTTATCTCCGAAGTTTTGCGGGACTTAGGTGAATAACTTTGGGATTAGATGTTTTAACCTGCAGACCATTTTAAAATTTTGATCTAGAGTGCTATTGGTTTCCTGTTTTAAAATGTTTTTTAATTTTAAAAATCAAACACCGAAGCAATTCACCGAAGTCTTGCAAAGCATCAATTTTAACTCGCTGGAGCCCATACATTTGAATGCTGTACAGAGTCTAACCTATCCCTTTAAAAGGGTTGTCCCCAAGGGACTTTGATGTTATATTGCAGTGCCACTCCGACTAGCTCTATAACCTTCATTGGTTACAATAACTTTATATGCAGATAGAGTGCTCCAATATATTTGCGTTTGCGCAAATTAGAATATTTTTTTTCGTACTAAGGGCAACTTCACATTTTAGCAGGTTTGACTACATATTAATGATTGGTGCACTAATTATTGTTGTGAACTTGACATTGCTGCCTTCTCATTGGCCCACAAGCAAGAAGCAGGGAGGAATCATGTGTTCAGATGGAAGAAAATGACGAACATTCGAAATGAAAAAATATATGGAATTAAAATTTGCTATTTGAATATTCGCGCTCAAAACTACACACGCTCCCTTAGCCTTAGCAGAAAACACACTCCCCTTAAGCTTTCAGCAATGAATGGGAAAATCTTTTGATCCATGTGAGGTTTAGGGCTGGTTCTGGCTGTGTTAGAAATAGGTTGTCATGTACTATATCTTTTTTTTTTTGCATTATTCATGGGATATCCATGTAATTAGCACTAGTTAGAATGTGGGCCACTCGGGGGTCATTTTGCAGGCACTGCAGCATGTAGTCGCTCAATTGTGCCAGGCTGCCCAGAGGCAATGATAAGCTGTCATCTGTGGGAGGTGCATCATCTGTTTCCTTCGTATCCCCCCAGCCATGCTGCAGTGATGGCCCTGAGCTGCTTTAGGTGCCACCCAACTGTGAACACGGTTCCTCCTCCTCCTCTTCCTCCAAATCCTCCAGAACTGTGCCCTGGCTTGAAAATAGTGTACCTGGCCTAAGCTGGTGCAGGAACCCACCCTCTGAGCCACTTGTGAATGACTGGCTTAATAACTGTGGACTGTCCCTCTTCCTCCTCCTCTTCCTCCTGTGCCACATCCTCTTCCTTCATCGCCCAAAGCGTTTTTTCAAGGAGACATAGAAGTGGGATAGTAGCGCTTATCACAGCGTCTTCGGCACTGGCCATGTTGGTGGAGTACTCGAAACAGCACAACATGGCACACAGGTCTCGCATAGAGGCCCACTCAGTGGTGGTGAAGTGGTACTGCTCCGCAGACCGTCTCAACCGTGCATGCTGAAGCTGAAACTCCACTATCCCCTGCTGCTGCTCGCACAGTCTCTCCAGCATGTGCAAGGTGGAGTTCCACCTTGTAGGCACGTTGCATATGAGACGGTGAGCGGGAAGGCCAAAGTTGCGCTGCAGTGCAGACAGGCGAGCAGCAGCAGGGTGAGAACGCTGAAAGCATGCACAGACAACCCGCACTTTCTGCAGCAGCTCTGACATATCGGTGTAGTTTTTCAGGAATTTCTGCACCACCAAATTCAGCACATGCGCCAGGCAAAGGATGTGCGTCAAACCGGCTAGGCAGGCAGAACCGGCTAGGCTAGGCAGATAAGTTTCCAAACTGTCTGCTTTCGTTTCCCCTTAGCTGTGCTGAAGTTGGTGGTGAAGGTGTTACGCTGAGCTGATGAGGAGGTGGTAGATGAGGAAGTGGAGTAGGAGGAGAAGGCAACAGGAGGCAAACCTCAGTGGCAGAAGGACATGCGCCAAACTGCTATCTGCCTCAGGCCCAGCCACTACTGCATTTACCCAGTGTGCTGTTAGGGAGATATAACGTCCCTGCCCGTGATTACTGGTCCACGCATCAGTTGTTATGTCGACCTTGCCACAGATTGTGTTGTGCAGTGCACACCTGATTTTGTCCGCCACTTGGTTGTGCAGGGAAGGGATGGCTCGCCTGTCCCACATACTGTGGGACAGCCACCGCCATAAGGTTTTTAAAGGTGTCTGTCTCCACCAGACAGAATGACAACATTTCAAAGGCCAGGAATTTTGAAATCTTGGCATTCCCAGACAGGGATCGCGGGTGGGTAGGGGAGTACTTCCTCTTTCTCTCCAGTGTTTGGAAGATGGACAGCTGAACGCTTCCATGGGACATTGTGGTAATGCTTGGTGATGGAGGTGGTGGCATTGCTGCCACATCCTCTGTTTGCAGGTTGGCCGGTGCCAGTGTCACTCCATAGATGGCGGAAGAGGCCAAAGCTGTAGCAAACGAGGGAGCAGGAGGAGCCTGAGACCTTTCTTGGTGTTTGAGGTGTTTACTTCACTGCAGCTCGTGCTTGGCATTTAGATGCCTGGTCATGCAGGTTGTGCTCAGGTTTAGAACGTTTATGCCTTGCTTCACGCTATGATTGCACAGCGTGCAAACCACTCGTGTCTTGTCGTCAGCACATTGTGTCAAGAACTGCCACGCCAGGGAACTCTTTGGTGCTGGCTTTGGTGTGCTCGGTCCCTTGGTGCAGTGGGCAATAGCAGGCGTACTGTCTAGGGGACGGCCGCTTTGCTTTTGCACCCTGCTCCCTCTTTTGCTGAGCTGGTGGCCCTGTGCGACCACCACCTCTTCCTCCGAACTACACACGTCACTCGCATGATCTTGAATCCATGTGGGTCTAGGATCTCATCATACTCCTCATCATCTTACACCTAGTCTTTACCCCTGCCCTCCTTGTCGGTCTGCACACTGCAGAAAGCCACAGCAGTTGGCACCTGTGTTTCCTCATCATCATGCTGTGGTGGTCTTCCCATGTCCTCATCCTGAAATATAAGTGGTTGGGCATCAGTGAATTTAATCTCTTCAACTTCTCGGGCAGACATCAAAAAGCATAAGAGACTGCTGCGTGACTTGGGGGCTCAGACTGTTTGGCTGATTTGCAAGGGGGTAAGGTGAAAGACAGATGCCAATGGGCTGCAGGTACCAACTCTGAGCTTTCAGCAGGGGAACGGTTGGGAGACAATGTGAAGGTACTGGAGGAACTGTCAGCCACCAATACTACTATTGCCTGTATGTGTTCTGGCCTCACCATTCGTAGTGCAGCATTCGGGCCTACAAAATAATGCTGAACCTAATGTCGCCTACACGCACCTGAGGAAGGTGTTTCACTTGTGTGTGTAGCTCGCTCAGAATGACCACATCCTCTCCCTGCAACAGCAGCTCCACCAACAGCAGCACCACGACCAGGGCGACGATCCTTATTTGACGCTCTACTCATTCTTTGCGTTCAACCACCAAACTAATAGACGGATTTACAACATGAATTTCCTGTCAGGTATGCACTGCAGGGGTACTTTGAAAGAAAAAAAGGTATAGATCACCCAACAATCTAAACGCCTCTGAATTTACAAAATATATTTCCCTGTCAGGTATGCAATGCGGGGTACTTTAAAATAAAGAAGGGGTACGGATCATCCAGCAATCTAAACCACGGCTTAATTTACAGAATATATTTCCCAGTCAAGTATGCAGTGCATGGGTAGTTTGAAAGAAAAAAGTGGTACAGATCACCCAGCAATTTACACGCAGAATTTACAGAATATATTTCCCTGTCAGGTATGCAGTGCAGGGGTACTTTGAAAGAAAAAATTGGTACAGACCACCTAGCAATCTAAACGCCACTGAATTTACAGAATATATTTCTCTGTCAGGTGATGCAGTGCAGGGGTACTTTGAAAAAAAAAAAGGATATAGATCACCCAACAATCTAAACACCACCGAATTTACAGAATATATTTCCCTGTCAGGTATGCAGTGCAGGGGTACTTTGAAAGAAAGAAGGGGTACAAATCATCCAGCAATCTAAACCCAGCTTAATTTACAGAATATATTTCCCAGTCAAGTATGCAGTGCTGGGGTAGTTTGAAAGAAAAAAGTGGTACAGATCACCTCGCAATCTAAACATCGAAAGTACAGAATATATTTCCCTGTCAGGTATACAGTGGAGGAGTACTTTGAATGAAAAATGGGTACAGATAACCCAGCAATCTAAACGCTGCCAAATTTACAGAATATATTTCCCAGTCAGGTGATGCAGTGCAGGAGTACTTTGAAAGAAAAAAGGGGTATAGATTATCAAACAATCTAAACACCGCCAAATTTATAGAATATATTTCCCTGTCAGGTATGCAGTGCAGAGGTTGAAAGAATAAAGGGGTACAGACCACCCAGTAATCTAAAGGCCGAATTTGCAGAATATTTTTCCATTTCAGGTATGCAATGAGGGGGTAGTTCTGAAAGAAAAAATGGGTACAGATTACCCAGCAATCTGAACGCCAAATGTACAGAATATATTTCCCGATCAGGTATGCAGTGCAGGGATACTTTGAAAGAAAAATGGGTACAGATCACACAGCAATCTAAACACTGCCAAATTTACAGAATATATTTCCCTGTCAGGTATGCAGTGCAGGGGTACTTTGAAAGAAAAAATGAGTACAGATCACCCAGCAATCTAAACGCTGCCAAATTTACAGAATATATTTCCCTGTCAGGTGATGCAATGGAGGGATACTTTGAAATAAAAAAAGGGGTACAGATCACCCAGCAATCTAAATGCCGCCAAATTTACAGAATATATTTCCTCGTCAGGTATGCAGTGCAGGGGTAGTTTGAAAGAAAAAAAGGGGTACAGATCACCCAGAAATCGAAACGCCGAATTTACAGAATATATTTCCCAGTCAGGTATGCAGTGTAGGGGTATTTTGAAAGAAAAAATGGGTTTAGATCCCCAAACAATCTAAATGCCACCGAATGTACAGAATATTTTTCCCTGTCAGGTATGCAGTGCAGGGGTACTTTGAAAGATAAAAGGGGTACAGATCACCCAGCAATCTAAACGCTGCCAAATTTATTGAATATATTTCCCTGTCAGGTGATGCAGTGCAGGGGTACTTTGAAAGAAAAAAGGGGAACAGATCACCCGAGAATCTAAACACCAAATTTGCAGAATATAATTCCCTGTCAGGTATGCAATGCAGAGGTAGATTGAAAGAAAAAAGGGGTACAGACCACCCAGCAATCTAAACGCCGAATTTACAGAATAAGTATGCAGTGTGGGGGTAGTTGTACAGATTAACCAGTAATCTGAACGCTAAATGTATAGAATGTATTTCCCAGTCAGGTATACAGTGAAGGGATACTTTGAAAGAAAAATGGGTACAGATCACCCTGCTATCTAAGCGTTGCCAAATTTACAGAATATATTTCCCTGTCAGGTATGCAGTACAGGGGTACTTTGAAAGAAAAAAGGGGTACAGATCACCCAGCAATCTAAATGCCGCCGAATTTACAGAATATATTTCCTAGTCGGGTATGCAGTGCAGGGGTAGTTTGAAAGAAAAAAGAGGTACAGATCACCCAGCAATCAAAACTTCAAATGTACAGAATATATTTTCCTTTCAGGTATACAGTGCAGGGGTACTTTGAAAGAAAAAATGGGTACATATCACCCAGCAATCTAAATGCCTCTGAAGTTACAGAATACATTTCCCTATCAGATATGCAGTGCAGGGGTTCTTTGAAAGAAAAATGGTGTATAGATCACCCAACAATCTAAACGCTGCCAAACTTACAGAATATATTTCCCTGTCAGGTGATGCAGTGGAGGGGTACTTTGAAATAAAAAAGGGGTACAGATCACCCAGCAATATAAATGCTGCCAAATTTACAGAATATATTTCCTAGTCAGGTATGCAGTGCAGGCGTACTTTGAAAGAAAAAAGGGGTACAGATCACCCAGCAATCTAAACGCCGAATGTACAGAATACATTTCCCTGTCAGGTATGCAGTGCAGGTGTACTTTGAAAGAAAAAAGGGGTACAGATCACCCAGCAATCTAAACGGCGCTGAATTTACAGAATATATTTCCCAGTCAGGTATGCAGTGCAGCAGGAACACACCCTCTAAGCCACTTGTGAATGACTGGCCTGATAACTGTTTAAATGTCCACCTACAATCTAAGAGCTGGATTTACTAATTTTCTTTCACTATCAGAAATGCAGCACAGGGCGCAAAGGTACTTTCTGGCAAAAAAAAAAAAAATATTTATCCCCCCCTAACAGATGGATTTACTGAATTGATTACAATGTCACATATGCAGCACAGGGGTACTTTTCAGAAAAAAATGTGAATATGTCACCCACTGGGTCCTCGAACTCACAGACGGATTACCTATATTATTTTCCCTTCCCCAGGCACATATGTAGTGCAGGTGCACATGAAAAATGAGTATATGTCGCCCACTGAATTGCAAGAACAGGATTAAATTATTGTCCCTGGCACATATGCAGGTGCAAGTGCACTGCACTTGCACAAAATGGCCGCCGTCGTCCACCTAACTAACAGACTGATTAAAATTTATTTTTCTGTGTCACTGGGCTCAGGGCAGGTACAAAAATGTTGCATTGCACCCACAAAAAAAAAAAAAAACGCTGTAGATCGCAGACTTAACACCAAGCTCTGATATCAGATTCTTTCCTAATCTCTCCCTCACAGAGGCAGCATCCTATCCCTACACTAGTAAGAGCTGAGTGACGTGCGGCGCTACGTGACTTCAGCTTATATGGAGGCTGGGTCACATGCTGCACTGGCTAATCACAGCCATGCCATTAGTAGGCATGGCTGTGATGGCTTCTAAGGGCACACATCTTAAGCACTTGTTGATTGGCTGGCCTGCAGACTTTCAACAAGCTTTATTAAATGGCCAAACACCGAACTCGAACCCAAACTTTTATGAAAAGGTTCGGGTTCGGGTCCGTGTAGAAAAACCTCTAAAGTCTGTTACTAACCCAAACTTTACAGTTCGGGTTCGCTCAACACTAAGCCTTAATGCTCTTTCTGCATGAGGGTACATTCACACGAACATAAGGCTTCCATGCCCGTGCTGCGGTCCATGAATGGATCCACAATCTGCAATATACGGCAAAAGATAGGACATGTCCAATCTTTTGTGGTGTGAAGGCTCAAACCAAAAAGCCCAATAAAGCGCTTCTGAGTGCTTCCGTGGGCTTCTGATCTGTTCCTTTGCTCAGCACTGCGCCTTATTCAAGTGAATGGATCCAGACACGGGATTCACCCGGCCGGTGTCATACATTGCTGAGCCGCCATTTGTGATCCACAATACGGGCATGGATGGCCTACAGTCATGTGAATAGACCCTGACAGTAAGAACTCAAATTATATGAGATTAGAGCAATGGAGAACACTTCCTTTACATGATTAATGAAGAGAGGGGATTTAATTTGACATTGTAATATGCAAAAGTGTATTACAATTCTTATTTGATTCTACATGTATCCATACAAGTTTTGCTCAATACTTGCTTCATATTTTAATCAATAATAGTTGCATCAACATGTATTAAATGAATCCTTTAATTAATCCTCCAATTATATAGTTAGGTCCTGACAATATATTCACCTTTTAATAATAATACCAACATGCATTTTTTCTATCCAATTTAACATCCCCCTTGGAATATAAAATGCCAAGTGGTAACACATTAGCAGTGATTTTTTTCAATAGTGATTGATGTTCAGGTTCTGTGTATGTAAATATACATTGATTCCAACAAAATAAACAGGGAGTCTCTTAATGTCAGTCCATATTATTGATGATAAAAATAATACCACACTTGACATATGTTCTTAATTAGGTGGTGCCCATACGGAAACTTGGAGCAATTAAAATGTTCTCTGCATAATTTTAAAATGAAGACAGATTTTTTGATTGCCTTAGTGGGCGTCATTATGAGTAACACTAAATGAGATTGAGCTACATATAGAATGTATGCATCTACAGTGAAAGAGGGGAGAGAGAATAAATGAGATAGATAGATAGATAGATAGATAGATAGATAGATAGATAGATAGATAAAAATATACTAATAAAAAGGAGCATTGTCAGGATGTTTTTTTTTTTTTTTTATATCCCAAT
Organism: Bufotes viridis; assembly: GCA_033119425.1. Taxonomy (NCBI): domain Eukaryota; kingdom Metazoa; phylum Chordata; class Amphibia; order Anura; family Bufonidae; genus Bufotes; species Bufotes viridis. Next base: position 49,174,375 of record CM065595.1, read on the forward strand.
TCAGTTTTAAAAGGATTCTCCCAGAAGTGGATATTAATTTAGACTGTTGTATCACATAAAATATAAAACTTTAATTGAACTCATTAATAAAACATTTCTGTAAGGCTGATGGTTGGGGAGGATGGGACAGGAAGGAATTAAGGAGGGTGCCGGCAGCCAGCTATTCAGTGGACCACCAAGAAGTTTCCCTGTAGGGTCAATTGCTAGTCCTTCCCTGCTGGTGGTCACACATGCCCAGTAGCTCACTATCACTGCCTGGAACTTTATGTACTATATATGGGCAGCAGAGTGATCCCTGTTATTGTACATGGCAGTCAATAGCAATCGCAACAGTAGAAGCATCTTTTTTTCTCTTCAGCACTGCACACATTAGGTTGTTCTTAGAGGGAATCAAAAGGAACACCAGGGAGTGTCAAAACAAGCATAAATCCTCATTCACACGTCAGTGTTTTGGTCAGTGATTGGGAGCCTAAACAAGGATTGGAGCCTCCACAGACATAAGGAATAAGGGAAAGATCTGCACCTCTTCTGTGTTTAGACCCACACCTGGTTTTGGCTCACAAATCACTGATGGAAATCACTGGCCGAACACTGATGTGTGAATGAGGCATTGTAGGTCATAATGCTGTCTGTCCTAATAGTGAATACAGAGCATAAATAATCTACCAAGAGGTCCTATACAAAGGAGTAACAATCGCGGTCGCATTGGGTGTGACCACGATCGGGCCCGGCGGGGGTAGTGGGCCCGCTGCACTCACATTTAATGTGAGCGCTCTGACGGGACCTGACATGAAGTACTGTGACAGTGATGGGCCCCGTCAGAGCGCTCTTCAAACATGCGCCCCGGGTGTAGAGGCGGGGGGGGGGGGGGGGTGTTTGGTGCACTCACCCGGCAGTTCTTGTCACTGCCGGGCTGTTCGTTTCCATAGTTTCACTTTTCTTCTGCGCTCTGGCGCTCCCCTGCAGGCCACACATTGCGCTGCTGGCTGTGGGAGGAGCGCTGAAAGCCCGGGAACCGGCCTCCAGCACAGCCAGCAGCGTGATGTGAGTGTGGGAGCACATCATCAGAGAAAAAGGTAAGTATGTGTTTTTTTTTTGTTTTGTTTTTTCCATTAAGCTGCAGACTGGAGGCAAAGGGGGGGGGGCACAATTGGAGTGAGGGGGCACAAAAGTGGGCATTACTGTGGGGGCACAAAAGGGGGCACATATGTGGGCATTACTGTGAGGGGTCACATACAGTATGTGGGCATTACTGTGAGGGAACATATATGTGGCCATAACTACTATGAGAGGGCACATATGAAGGCATAACTACTGTGAGGGGGCACATATGAAGGCATAACTACTGTGAGGGGGCATATTTTCTGACAACTACTGTGAGGGGGCACATAACGGGGCATAACTATTGGGAGGGGGCACATAATCTGGCATAACTACTGTGAGGGGGCAATAATCTGACATAACTACTGTCAGGGGACACATAATGGGGCATAACTATTGTGAGGGGGCACATAACAGGGCATAACTACAGTGAGGCGGCACATATCTGGCCATAACCACTGTGAGGGGGCACGTATCTGGCCATAACCACAAGGAGGACATAACTATTTTGAAGGGACCACAAGGTGGGCTTAATTACTGTGAGGGGCCACAAGGTTGGCATTAGTACTGTGAGGGGTGTAGGAGGGCGCAAGGTGCCGTCATGGACGGAAGATACGTGTCACCGAGGTTCCTGGCCTCGGTGAGGTGAGAGCCGGGTTTTATGTGTCAGCAGCAGCTAGTGCTGCTTGACATTGATAGTTAGTTTGGCTGCAAAGCCAATCCGGGCCGGCTCTTACTGGGAGTAGGCAAAGAGTTGGGTGGGTGCCTACTCCCCACGGTCCAGGCCGGACTTTGCCGGGCTTTTTAAAGGCAGCCACATCAGCAGGTGTGGCTGTGATTGTCCTGGAGCTGCTGCTAGTGTTGTGTTGCTCTCTGGGCTGGAAGGATGAGCTCAGCAAGGAGTCGTGCAGTCGTCCTGGAAGCCTGAAGGTGGATTACCCTGCGGCTGGGCCGACCGCCAGGTGCGAACGCGCACCTAACCATCTCACAGGTGACTGAACCTGGTTTTGGACTCTTTGGTTTTGCTTTTTTGTGTTTGCTGAGTGTGAATTAACACCAAGAGACTGTTTATCGTTTATTTTGTGCAAGTGTGAATAAAACACTGTTTATTGCACTTTCTGGACTTCTTGTTTTGCCTCTTGTGGGGAGTCGCTCTGGTAGACAGCGATGCGGGTGCAGTTTAGAGGCAAAACCAGGAGTCCAGATTGTGCAACAAACAGTGTTTTATTCACACTTGCACACAAAATGAAAAACAGTCTCTTGGTGACAGTTCACACACAACGGAAATAACGTAGCCAAACAAAAACAGTCCAACACAGGTTCAGTCACCTGGGAGGTGTAGGTGCAGGTTCGCACCACGCTGTCGGCCCAGCCGCAGGAGAATCCAGCTTCAGGTAGCCCGGAACACAACACCTCCTTGCTGAGCGCTTTCCTCCAGGACAGAGAACTCCCAGCCCTGTTAGCAGCTCCAGGATAATCACACTCTCCAGACACAGCTGCTGGCTGCGTTTTATATCCAGCCCAAAACATGGACTGGACCGTGGGGAGCAGCCACCCACCCTACTCTTTAGCTGCTCCCAGTAAGAGCCGGCCCGGATCGGCTTTGCAGCCATGCTATTTAACAAAGCCAAACAGCACTAGCTGCTGCAGACAAAAACCCGGCTCTCACCTCACCGAGGCCAGCAACCTCGGTGACACGTACCTGCCATCACATATGACACCTTGCACCTTACCACACTCTATACTGCACCCGCACTGCTACCTACCAGAGCGACTCCCCACATTTGGTGTCGGATGCGGGCATGCGCAGTGAGGCTGGCGTAAACGCCGAAGTTTTTTCCCAAAGTGAATGTCATATGTCAAGCCGGCAAAGTTTCAACACGTGAACTCTGATAAGATGGAGGCAGTTGTAAAGGCTCTCGTGGAGGCCAATTTACAGCAGCGGGAGGCCAACAAGCAGCAGCAGGAGACAAACCAGCTGCTGTTGCAACATGTAATGGCTTTGCAAGCGACTGGAGCCTCTCACCGTGCCCATGATGCCCGGAAAGCGGTCCGTGCAGCAATTCCCAAGATGACCCCGAGGATGATGCCGAGACCTACCTGGCAGTCTTCGAAAAAGTGGCCGTGAGGGAGAAGCTGCCCCGTGACCAGTGGGCTGAGGTGGTCGCTCCGTTCCTGGCTTCCGGACCCCAGCAGGTGTTTTTCGACTTGTCGGACGACCAAGCGGCCGATTATGACATCGTGAAAGGAGAGATCCTAGCCAGACTGGGGGTGAACGTGCTGGTCCGCGCTCAAAGAGTCCACCAGTGGGACTTTAAAGCGACTGAACCTGCTAGGCCGCAGTACTACGATCTGCTGCACAGGCTGCAAAAGTGGCTGCAGCCTGATCTACTAAGTCCCACTGCCATGCTGGATCGACTGTTGGCGGACATCTTTTGGAGGGCCCTGCCTTATCCCCTCCAGCACTGGGTCGGCCAGGCGTCTCCGGTAAGTGCCCTGGAGATGGTCGACCTGGTGGAGCGTTACGAGGCCACCAGAAACCTGCAGGGGGTCTTGCTGGGAAGGGGCCAGTCAAACCCGGAGGCCTCCACCCCAGTTCCGACGACCGGCGACAGAGAGACCTGCACGGAATGTATCCCCTGCGGATCCGCCTCCCGTGGTATGCTGGAGGTGTCAGGAGCCAGGCCACATCAGGGCCGACTGTCCGCATCAGGGTGAGCCGATGGATGTGAACTACGGGTATCGCCACTCCCTGTATGCCCGGAAGCTGTGTGCAACTGGCACCCGTGAGGGGCAGGACAATAACCACCTGTGTCAGGTAGAGGTGGGAGATTCTCTGGCGGTGGCCCTGCTGGACTCCGGGAGTTTAGTCTCCCTGGTAAGAGCTGCCCTAGTACGGCCTGCGGAGTATACCGGCCGTAAAGTCGGGGTCCTATGCATCCACGGAGACTTAAAAGACTACCCCACTGCATTAGTGACTTTGTCCACAGCTGCTGGTAAGTGGACCCACGAGGTGGCTGTCGCTACCAAACTCCCACATGAACTGATACTTGGGAGGGACTTCCCAGGTTTCCGGCGCTGTGGCCGGCTATAAAAGTGTCTGATGGGCCCGAGACAGGGGTAACCCTAGTAGAGTGGCCTGATACCACTGGAAGGCCAGAACCCTGGGAGCCCGAATCTGGAGGGCCAGCAGTAGGGGTGACCACTGCTCCAGCGGTAGAGGGGAGACAACCCCACTGAGTGTAATGGTGGGAGACACGGAGGACTTGCCACCGGGACCTGAGTTGGCAGACCTCAATGTCTCCGGGGAAAATTTTGGGACCGCACAACACCGGGACCAAACCCTAACCAGGGCCTGGGAAAGTGTTGTAATGATTGACGGTAAACCCCAGAAACCTGGGGCTGAATTAATGTTTCCACGATTTATTATTCTTCAGGATATGTTGTATCGGGTGAACCAAATCCGAGGTGAGCCAGTTGAACAGTTGGTGGTGCCCACCGCATATCGCAAGCTTGTTATGGAGCTTGCCCACCAACATGTTCTTGGGGGACACATGGGGTGGCAGAAAACGCAGGACCGCGTACTACAGCGATTTTACTGGCCCGGTTTGTTTAAGGAAGTAGAGGAGTTCTGTAAGTCCTGTCCGACCTGTCAGGTAAATAGCCCCCAGCCGCATTACAGAAGTCCCCTGGTCCCTCTCCCAATAATTGAGGTCCCATTCGAGCGTATTGCCATGGATCTGGTTGGACCCGTACCGAAGTCTGCTAGGGGTCACCAACATATCCTGGTGGTTCTGGACTATGCTACTCGATATCCAGAGGCGGTGCCTCTGCGACACACATCGGCTAGGCTCATTGCAAAGGAGTTAATGGAGATGTTTACCCGGGTGGGCCTACCTAAGGAGGTTCTGACGGACCAAGGGACCCCTTTTATGTCTAAGATTATGAGGGAATTGTGTAAACTGTTGCATATAAAGCAATTGCGGACGTCCGTTTACCATCCGCAAACGGACGGCCTTGTGGAAAGGTTTAACCAAACTTTAAAAAATATGCTAAAAAGGGTGGTGTCCCGAGATGGGAAGGACTGGGATCTGCTTCTGCCCTATCTCATGTTTGCAGTGCGAGAAGTGCCCCAGGCCTCTACTGGGTTCTCGCCCTTCGAACTGCTTTATGGCAGACGCCCACGGGGCCTGTTGGACATCGCTAAGGAAGCGTGGGAACAACAGCCCATCCCCACAAAAGCGTAATTGAATATGTTACCCAGATGCAGGAACGTATGGAGAGGGTGTTACCGCTGGTCCGGGAGCATATGGAGGCAGCACAACAGGCCCAAAGTAGAGTCTATAATCGTCAGGCTCGGGTGCGAGACTTTAATCCCGGAGACCGAGTTTTAGTTCTGGTACCCACCCTTGACAGCAAATTTCTAGCTAGGTGGCAGGGGCCCTATGAAGTGCTCGAGAAAGTGGGGAAGTAAATTACAAGGTGCACCAGCCAGGGCGGCGGAAGCCGGAGCAGGTGTATCATGTGAATTTGCTGAAGCCATGGAAGGATAGGAACTCGTCCAGCGATGACAGCCCCGGCCAGGGCTTCTAGGTGAGAAGGATCCAGCCCCTCACCTCGAAGTCCGGGAAGCAGCAGCCACCGTAAAAATTTCAGATAGCCTATCCTCCAAACAGGTCCAGGAAGTTAAGGAGTTCATTAGTCGGAACACGGATGTGTTCTCGGACCTCCCTGGGCGCACATCCCTAATCCAGCATGACATTATCACTGAGCCTCAGGCCAAAGTCCGGTTAAAGCCGTATCGGGTACCCGAGGCTCGGCGACAAGCCATTGTGAAGGAAGTGCAGCTGATGCTCCAGTTAGGTGTCATCGAGGAGTCAAAAAGTGATTGGGCCAGTCCGATAGTCTTAATACCCAAGCCGGACGGGACATTGAGGTTCTGTAACGATTTCCATAAGCTGAATGAGGTGTCCAAGTTTGACGCATATCCCATGCCGAGGGTGGATGAGCTCATTGAAAAATTGGGCCAAGCCAGGTATTTTTCTGTCTTGGACCTCACCAAAGGGTACTGGCAGGTACCCTTAACGGAGGCTGCCAAGGAAAAAACTGCTTTTATCACACCGGAGGGGTTGTATCAGTACAAGGTATTACCCTTTGGTCTACATGGCGCCCCGCCACGTTTCAAAGGCTTATGGATATTGTGCTTCGTCCACATCGACGGTACGCCTCAGCGTATCTGGATGATATCATTGTCCATAGCACCGACTGGGAGAGTCACCTACCGAAGGTACAGGCCGTAGTGGACTCCCTTAGGAAAGCTGGCTTAACTGCTAACCCAAAAAGTGTGTGGTAGGGTTAGAAGAGACCAAATACCTAGGGTATGTCATTGGGCGGGGGTGGTCAAACCTCAGGTAAACAAAATTGAGGCAATTAAGAATTGGCCCCGACCTGTCACTACGCGGCAAGTAAAATCATTCCTGGGCATGGTGGGATACTACATGAGGTTTATTCCCAACTTCGCTACAATTGCTGCTCCATTGACAAGCCTTTTAAAGGGACGCAGGTCAGTGTCGATCCAGTGGAATGAGCAGGCGGATAAGGCTTTCTCTGCTCTGAAGTCGGCCCTGTGTGGGTCCCCGGTTTTGGTGACGCCCGACTTCAGGAGAGAGTTTGTGGTACAGACCGATGCCTCTGAAGTGGGCCTCGGGGCTGTACTCTCTCAGGAAATCAATGGGGAGGAGCATCCCGTGGTTTTCCTGAGTCGCAAACTCACCCCAACCGAAACCAGGTACAGTATAGTGGAGAGAGAGTGCCTGGCCATCAAGTGGGCACTAGAGTCTCTCCGCTATTATCTGCTAGGGAGAAAGTTCCGTCTGGTGACCGACCATTCCCCTCTAAAGTGGATGTGCCAGGCGAAAGACAGGAATGCTCGGGTCACCAGATGGTTCTTGTCTCTGCAGAACTTCAAGTTCACAGTGGAACACAGGGCAGGCCGCTTGCAAGGAAATGCGGATGCACTGTCTCGAGTACAGTGTTTGGCGTGTGTTCACCCTGTCGGGGTTGAACAAAGGGGGAGGTATGTAGGAGGGCGCAAGGTGCCGTCATGGACGGAAGATACGTGTCACCGAGGTTCCTGGCCTCGGTGAGGTGAGAGCCGGGTTTTATGTGTCAGCAGCAGCTAGTGCTGCTTGACATTGATAGTTAGTTTGGCTGCAAAGCCAATCCGGGCCGGCTCTTACTGGGAGTAGGCAAAGAGTTGGGTGGGTGCCTACTCCCCACGGTCCAGGCCGGACTTTGCCGGGCTTTTAAAGGCAGCCACATCAGCAGGTGTGGCTGTGATTGTCCTGGAGCTGCTGCTAGTGTTGTGTTGCTCTCTGGGCTGGAAGGATGAGCTCAGCAAGGAGTCGTGCAGTCGTCCTGGAAGCCTGAAGGTGGATTACCCTGCGGCTGGGCCGACCGCCAGGTGCGAACGCGCACCTAACCATCTCACAGGTGACTGAACCTGGTTTTGGACTCTTTGGTTTTGCTTTTTTGTGTTTGCTGAGTGTGAATTAACACCAAGAGACTGTTTATCGTTTATTTTGTGCAAGTGTGAATAAAACACTGTTTATTGCACTTTCTGGACTTCTTGTTTTGCCTCTATACTGCACCCGCACTGCTACCTACCAGAGCGACTCCCCACAGGGGCCACAAGGTGGGCATTAGTACTGTGTGGTAGCACTTAGGGAAATGTCCTAGATTACCCTGCTATACATTGGCATGGCTCAGTGTTACAGGCCAGCACAGCGCCCCCTGCTGGTGATTTCACAGGGGCAGTCACCATCCCTTCCTTATGTGATTATTCTTTGTTTCTCACAGGGACCTTGTTCTGGATCCAGTGGACAACCCGCCAACGCCAGCGACACCCTGGATGAGGTAGGACCAGATTTTATTAGGACTGGGTGAGTGTAGCCATGCATTGGGCTTAGGGCTCTATAACATGAGCGGATCCTGTGCGGGTAATCCGCTGTGTGAAAGTGAGCCAAGCCCCATTCTGGACAGCAGAGACGCGGATCAATAACATGACTGATAATGCTCCGTGTCTCTCTGTGATCTTTTTGCTACAAAATCACAGTGACAACTTTATCTCACTGTGATTTTATAGTAAAAAGATTACAGCGAGGCACGGAGCATTATTAATCATGCTAATGCTCCTTGTCTCTGCAGTCCGGAATGGGGCTTGGCTCACTTTCACAAAGCGGATTACCCGCACAGGATCCGCTCGTGTGAAAGAGCCCTTAGTGTAAACAAAATATGCCGCCCTTTTTAAAAATACTAATATATATGTACTAATAAAATTTTATATTTATGGTATTAGATGGCTCTAGTCTATGTAGGTTTAGTGTTTTTTATTTTTTGGAGCTGACATACCAGTTATATGTGGCTTATTTAGGTACATTATGACATGGAAAATTGATAGATGTGAGTACATGCTATGTTTGTACTGTAAACTATGGGGTAGATTTAGTATGCTAAGATTTCTTATAGGCAAGCAGAAATGCAGTACTGCACAAACGTTTTAGGCAGGTGTGGAAAAATGCTGCAAGGTAAGAATGGTTTTAAAAATAGAATTGTTAAAGCCTTGATCGCGTAGGTGATCCAGGTGGCTGTTCTGGCACAAATCCCCAACTCCTCTACTCCTACTCTACTTCACTGCCATATTCACATTGACAGATTCACATTGACTTGATTGAGGTCCGGCGGTGATCCGGCCACTTCCACCATAAATGCCAGGTTTCCGCCTGAACTAAAACAGTTGCATACAATGTTTTTTTGTCTGGCTGACAACTAGCATTTCCATTGGACCAGGCAGCTGCATGCCCTTGATGGAGATGTCAATGTAGCCTAATATTGTAATCTTAAATGTATTCTGTAGCTGGAAAATGACCCCAAACATACAGCCAGAGTTGAGCAAACCCGAACTGGAATGTTCGGGTTCGAGTTCGGTGTTCGAACGTTTTATGGAGCTTTTTGAAGAGCTGCAGGGCAGCAAATAAACAAGCTATTAACTAGTCTGCCCTTAGAAGACATCACAGCCATTCCTACTAATGGCATGGCTGTGATTGGCCAAGTGAAGCATGTGACCCAGCCTCTATATAAGCTGTAGTCACGTAGCGCCGCATGTCACTCTGCTCTAACTAGTGTAGGGAAAGTCTGTTGCTGCTGTGAGGGAGAGATTAGGCAAGAAATCAGGTGTTCTTGGTGTACTGCAATCTTCAAACTTCAGCGATTATAGAGGGTTCTATGCTACATTTTTGTACCCAGCCCTGAGCCCATTGACACTCCAAAAAAACTTTTAATTTATCTGTTAGTTAGGTGGGCGTCGGCAGCCATTTTTCAAGCGCAGTGCCCTTGCAACTGCATGTGAGCTGCATGTATGCCAGGGACTTTAATTTTGTTCTGGTAGCTCAGTGGAGGACACATTTGGCTGGTAAAGTACCCCTGCCCCCTGCAGTGCATACCTGGCTGTGAATATTATTATATTATATTAGTCTGTCACATATTTTTGTGACCTTTTATCTGTGTGCCACAGGCACTGCATATCTGACAGTCCAATAAAACGGTTAAATACTGCAGTTACCTTTGCTACAGTTTCTGTAAAAAAGGACACTTTTTGTGCTAGATAGTATATTTGCATTCTACGCTGCATTTCAGATATTCCAATTATATTTTTATAGTTGGTTGCAAAAAACACTGGTTTTGTGCTAGATTGCTCATTAGCGGCCTAGTCTGCATTTCAGATATTCCAATTAACCAGTGAAATACTGCATTTTTAAAGTTGGTTGCAAAAAAAACACTGTTATAGTGCCACATAGCACATTAGTAGTCTACGCTGCTTTAAGATATTCCAATTAACCATTGAAATACTGCCTTTTTATAGTTGGTTGCAAAAAACACTGTTATAGTGCCACATAGCACATTAGTGTTCTATGCTGCATTTCAGATATTCCAATTAACCAGTGAAATACTGCATTTTTAAAGTTGGTTGCAAAAAACACAGGTTTTATGGTAGACTGCATATTTGTGGCCTAGTCTGCATTTCAGATATTCCAATTAACCAATGAAATACTGCCTTTTTATAGTTGGTTGCAAAAAAAAACTGTTATAGTGTCACATAGCACATTAGTGTTCTACGCTGCATTTAAGATATTCCGATTAACCAGTGAAATACTGCATTTTTATAGTTGGTTGCAAAAAACACTGGTTTTGTGCTAGATTGCACATTAGGGGCCTAGTCTGCATTTCAGATATTCCAAATAACCAGTGAAATACAACTTTTTTATAGTTTGCTGCAAAAAACACTGTTATAGTGTCACATAGCACATTAGTGTTCTACACTACATTTCAGATATTCCAATTAACCAGTGAAATGCTGCATTTTTAAAGTTGGTTGCAAAAAACACAGGTTTTTGTTGTAGACTGCATATTTGTGGCCTAGTCTGCATTTCAGATATTCCAATTAACCAATGAAATACTGCCTTTTTATAGTTGGTTGCAAAAAATACTGGTTTTGTGCTAGATTGCACATATGGGGCCTAGTCTGCATTTTAGATATTCCAATTAACCAGTGAAATACTGTACAGCTTTTTTATAGTTGGCTGCAAAAAACACTGTTATAGTGCCACATAGCACATTAATGTTCTACGCTGCATTTCAGATATTCCAATTAACCAGTGAAATACTGCATTTTTATAGTTGGCAGCAAAAAACACTGTTATAGTGCTACATAGCACATTAGTGTTCTATGCTGCATTTCAGATATTTCAATTAACCAGTGAAATACTGCATTTTTGTAGTTGGTTGTAAAAAACACTGGTTTTGTGCCACATAGCACATTTGCGGCCTATTCTGCATTTCTGATATCCCAAATAATCTGTGAAATACTGCTTTTTTATAGTTGGTGGCAAAAAAACACTTGTTTTGTGCCACATAGCACATTAGCGGCCTGGTCTGCATTTCAGATATTCCAATTAACCAGTGAAATAGGGCATTTTTTTAAGTTGGCTTTTATAGTGCCACATAGCACATTGTGTTCCATTCTGCATTTCAGATATTCCAGTTAACCAGTGAAATGCTGCATTTTTATAGTTGGCTGAAAAAAACACTGGTTTTGTGCCACATAGCACATCAGAGGCCTAGTCAGTTTTTGTGATAAATGGCACATTTGCGGCCTACGCTGCATTTCTGACACTCCAATTAAACCGTTAACTTCTGCTGTTACATTGTTGGTTGGAAAAATCACATATTTTGTGATAGTGAAGTAATTATATTGAATTGCTACGTTACACTGTTGTGTGACCTAAATAAATTTAGTCTATTTATGACTCCGGGACTGCCTTACTGTTAGTGAACTTAATTATTGACTATTGGTAGTTAAATTGTCACTTGAGATAAACCATCTGTTAGTTTTGTGGGTGAACACAAATAATGAGGAGAACGTTAAATATGGGACGTGGCCATGGTCGTGGTGGTGTTGGTGGAGCTCCTGTTGCAGGGAGAGGACGTGATCGTTCTTTGCCAGCTACACGTCCAAGTGAAACACCTTCCTCAGGTGCGCAGTGTCGACAGAGCCTTTAGCATTATTTGGTAGGTCCGAATGCCACTTTCCGAATAGTGAGACCAGATTAAGTACAGGCACTAGTAGATTGGGTGGCTCACAGTGCCTACAGTTCCTTCACGTTGTTTCCCACCCCATCCCCTGCTGAAAGTGCAGAGTTGGCACCTGCAGCCCATGGGCATCTATCTTGCACCGCACCCCCTTGCAAATCAGGCAAGTAGTCTGAGCCCCAAGTCATGAAGCAGAATCTTATGCTTTTTGATGACTCTACTGGCAGGGTTTCCCCAGTCCATCCACCTAACCCTGCCCCAGAAGTGGAAGAGATTGAGTACACTGATTCCCAACCACTTATGCTTAACCACTTCAGCCCCCTAGCTTAAACACCCTTAATGACCAGGCCACTTTTTACAATTCTGCACTACACTACTTTCACCGTTTATTGCTCCGTCATACAACCTACCACCCAAATGAATTTTACCTCCTTTTCTTCTCACTAATAGAGCTTTCATTTGGTGGTATTTCATTGCTGTTGACATTTTAACTTGTTTTGCTATTAATCAAAAATGACCGAAACTTTTGTAAAAAAATGACATTTTTCACTTTCTGTTGTAAATTCTTTTTAAAAAAACTACATTTCTATATAAATTTTTCGCAAAATTTATTGTTCTACATGTCTTTGATAAAAAAAAAAAATCCAATAAGTGTATATTTATTGGTTTGGGTAAAAGTTATAGCGTTTACAAACTATGGTGCAAAAAAGTGAATTTCCGCATTTTGAAGCAGCTCTGACTTTCTGAGCACCTGTCATGTTTCTTCAGGTGCTAGAATGTCAGGAAAGCATAAATACCCCCCAAATGACACCATTTTAGAAAGAAGACACCCCAAAGTATTCGCGGAGGGGCATGGTGAGTTCATGTATCATTTCATTTTTTTTTCACAAGTTAGCGGAAAATGACACTTTCTGAGGAAAAAAATAAAAATAATAAAGTTTCCATTTCTGCTAACTTCTGGAAAAAAAAAAAAATCTCACATGGACTCCCTATGCCACTCAGTGAATACCTTGGGGTGTCTACTTTCCGAAATGGGGTCATTTGTGGGGTGTGTTTACTGTTCTGGCATTTTGGGTGGGGCTAAATTGTGAGCAGCTTTGTAAAAGCTAAAGTTACTCGTTGGAATTTGGGCCCCTTTGGGCACCTAGGCTGCAAAAAAGGGTCACTCATGTGGTATCGCCGTACTCAGGAGAAGTAGGGCAATGTGTTTTGGGGTGTATTTTTACATATACCCATGTTTGGTGAGAGAAATATCTCTGTAAACTGACAACTTTGTATAAAAAAAATTAAAAAGTTGTCGTTTACAGCGGTATTTCTCACACAAAGTATGGGTATATATAAAAATACACCCCAAAACTCATTGCCCTATTTCTCCTGAGTACGGCAATACTACATGTGTGACACTTTTTTGCAGCCAAAATGCACAAAGGGGCCCAAATTCCAATGAGTACCTTTAGGATTTCACAGGGAATTTTTACGCATATGGATTCTCACGCTTTTGGGCCCCTAAAATGCCAGGGCAGTATAAATACCCCACAAGTGACCCCATTGTGGAAAGAAGACACCCCAAGGTATTCCACGAGGGGCATGGCAAGTTCACAGAAATATTTTTTTTTTTGGCACAAGTTAGCGGAAATTGATATATTTTTTTTTTTTTTTTTTTTTACAAAGTCTCAAATTTCCACTAACTAGTGACAAAAAATAAAATTTTACATGAACTCACCATACCCCTCACGGAATACCTTGGGGTGTCTTCTTTCTAAAATGGGGTCACATGTGGGGTGTTGTACTGCCCTGGCATTTGAGGGTCTCCGCAATCATTACACGTATGGCCAGCATTAGGAGTTTCTGCGATTCTCCTTATATTGAGCATACGGGTAATGAGATTTTTTTTTTCCGTTCAGCCACTGGGCTGAAAAAAAAAAAAAATGAATGGCACAGATTTCCTCATTCGCATCGATCAATGTGGATGAAAAAATCTCTGCCAAAAAATGTGCAAAAAAAAAAAAAGTAGTAAGGCACGTAAAAATGTCCGCATCTATTCCGCAATTCTGCGGAATAGATGCGGACCCGAGTTTCGGCCCCCAAACATCCTGCCGCAGCTCCGCAAAAGATAGAGAATGTCCTATTCTTATCCGCAATTGCGGACAAGAAAAGGCATTTTCTATATAGTTCTGGCAATGTGCGGATCCGCAAAATGCGGAAAGCACATTGCCAGTGTCCGTGTTTTGCAGATCCGCGGATCCATGGATCCGCAAAACACATACGGACGTCTGAATGAGCCTTACAGGGGGATAATTAGTGACAGGGGGGTGACAGGGGGGTGACGAGACTACAAATTCATGCTGGGAGACGCACCTCTGAAGGCATTCCCAACTGACACCGGGGGCTAAGTGGAAGCACAAGGTGAAAGCAGAGGAGGAGGAAGAGGTCACCAACGCAGCTGGGTCACCGCCAGCACCTCAGAAGGCAGGGTTAGCATGGCCAACATGTGAAAAAGCTTTGTCACCACTCCACAACAACCAGCACCACCACCTGATATGGAATGTCTTAGAAACATAGATACCTAGAATGTGTCGGCAGATAAGAACCATTTGGCTCATCTAGTGTGCCCAAAGTCGCAGGAGGCAGCATTTGAACATGGTGGAACATTACATGTGCACACGCCTACACGTACTGACGGATGGGTCTGCCCCACTTCTGGGTCTCCAAATTGGCACATGGCCTGAGCTTGCCCTTTATGCCTTGGAGGTGCTGGCCTGCAGCCAGTGTATTGTCTGAACGTGTATTTAGCACGGGAGGGGGCGTTATCACAGACAAGCGCAGCTGACTGTCCAAGCTCACGTTAATTAAAATGAACCAGGCATGGATCCCACCAGACTTGTCTGTACCTTATGCAGAATTGAAATTTATAGCGGGCTCAACCATCCATTCTTGTACTCAAGTGCACTTATCCTTTGTTTTATTTTTTTATATGTCCCAATATTTTTGGGGGTGCCCCGATAAAAAAAAAAAAAAACATTGTTGGCTACCTCCTCCACCTCCAGCCCCGCTTCCATCTACACTGCCACGGTCATCGCCTCCTTAACCTCCTACTCCACATCCACCTCCTCCTCTTTGTTCAAGATTGTTATTTTTAATTTAATTTAATTTAATTTGAATTTATTTCATTTTAAGTTATTTCCCTATCCGCATTTGTTTGCAGAGCACTTGCCGTGCTCTTAAGCACATTTTGCTGCCTTTTGCAGCCCTCTAGCCTTTTCCATGACATTTTTAGAGCTATTTTAGTGCCCAAAATTTCGGGGTCCCCATTGACTTCAATGGGGTTCGGGTTCGGGCTCAAGTTCGGGTCAAGTTCGGGACCCGAACTCGAACTTTTTTGCGAAGTTCGGCCGAACTTTTCGAACCCGAATATCCAGGTGTCCGCTAACCTCTAGATACAGCCAATGTCAGTAAGAACTACTGTCATTAAGAGTCCGTAAAGTGATGATTTGGCTCCCATTGAGCCCTGATCTCAACATCTTCTAGTCTGTGATTTCATGATGAAAGAGAATGATTTCAGCAAGCCTACATACATAGAAGATCTGTGATTAGTTCCCCAAGATGTTTTGAATAACTTGCCAATAGGAGATGCAGCTGGCAGATCAGGTGGCACTGTTGACAAGGAAAACATACAACACCATAAGCCTTATCTACAATATGTTAGAAAAGCTTTGACCATTCTAATGTTGGTACAATACTTCCAGATCTGCTTGATATGAATTCTTAGCAGGGTTAAGAATGATAGATCCAAAACAACATTGAAGGTACCATTTAAAGGGGGGGGGGGGGAATATAAAAATTGGTATTACAGTAGGGTATGCACATCAACACTTTGATGGTCCCGGACAGTCTTTGTTCACTTTGCTGCAGTGGTTGCATGCAGTATCTTCACATGATGTTGCAGCCAATCAGTAGCTTCAGCATCCATACATCTGTGGTACTGATATCATGCTGGGGGGAATAATTTCTTATATTTTTTTTTTGTCTTATTTTATGCATCCTTTCTGTGAGCCCTCAAATGCAATCCTAAAAAGGCAAGGCATAGGGCTGCCAATGTTATGGGGAGATCTGGGTCTATCACTGTTATAAGGAGGTCTATGGATGCAACTGTTATGGGGGGTCTATGGTGGTCACTTTTGTAAGGTTCTACAATTGATTTGGATGATCTTGCACACAACATGATTTAGATCAGGAGACTAGTTGTTGAACTGTATATTAGAATTAGTCATACCTGGGGCTTGGTGCCTGAGGGAGCTCAGATGCTCCTCTGCCCCATAAGGAGACACCAGTACAAAAATAGCACATGGTAGGTGGGGGACCCTTTCACAGAGGCTGCAGTGTGGCCCAGACACCACTGGTCTACACTGATGTGACAATGCATTGGATGTAGGCTACAGTAAGATTACGAAAGTGATCATATTGCCACAGCATAACACTCAAATTTGAATGTTATTAATAAAGTCAATCAGAAATTGACTTAATTCCCATTTTATGCAAGTGATTTGAAATTCTGTGAAGAAAATTGGGAAATGCTTTACAACTCTAAGCCTTTTATAGCATGTGCAGTGCTCATTTACATGTACTCCTCCTCTTTCTGTTTTAGCTTGCTGTTTTATGATTTGCTGGCTCCTAGATGACATTAGACTTTCATTTAGCTAAACAAGGCGGCAGAATGCCACCGGGAATCAAACAAGCAACTGTTCCTCAGGAAGAGAGAGTTAAGCTGTATTTTCTATTTACATGGTTTACTTCACAAGTGCCTGACTCATTGGGCAGAACTTGCACAGTAAAATTACTATTTGCTCCATTTTATTGACTACAATTCAGGGCGGCTGCCAGCCTCACAAATTTAATCCCTCAAGCTCTTTGCCAAGAACATTACCTTTTATTTTCAGTGTTAAACTGTATAAGATACCCCTAAGGCTACATGTGAACTCACTCTCCATGATGGAAGCTAACCGAGTGTATCAATTGTTCATGATTTCCCGTTCTCCTGTAAATTGGGAGAGGCAGTAGAATGTGAATTTCATTCTGTCAGCACTTTCTTTTTTTTCCAAGCTGTGTTTCAGACATTGACTGTTAGGTAATTAATTATGTAATGTTCTCCTCTCCAGGATGCCATTTAGCAGGCTGTCAGAGTGGAAGCTTGGAAGCCAATTGGATATATGTGAATGCTATTATTGAGATTGTTTTAATTAATATATGTTTTACACTTTAACTGGTTTGAAATTGGTTATACAGAAAATTAAGATGACAACATTAGATCCATTTCTAGTGCTAGGTCCCCTTAAGGGTTCAGGTCAGCGTGTGGAAGGACCACACACATTTCTGTGGGTCTCTGTACCCAAACAGCAATTTCTAAAAGCGTTTCTGCTTGCAAATTTAATGAGCTTCTGACGCAGATCTCACCCTTCATTAGAAAAGGGTGCAATCGAAGCTTAAACCCAAAATGTATTAAACATGCTGCAGATTTCTATATGTGCACGGCAGGTCAATTTCTACATGGAAAACATTAACAAAGTGTATATGAGATTTGTTTAATCTTTTCCATTTTTCCGGTACTGTACTATGCTGCAGTTTTTCCACACACAGGAGATCAGCTATGTATGGAGACTTATTAGAAGGACGCCATAAGAAATTATTTTGCAAAGAGGTCTCTTCTATGAAAAAAGAATCTCACTAGCTCCCTATGAGTCAAAGTTTGCAATAACGAGATGGTTCTCTTTCCTTCGAAGATACATACCTTTTTCCATCGTATTTTCCCTTGAACCATTGCCTGTAAGTCTCCATACCATGGGGCACTTTCAATAAGTCTCCATACACAGCTGGCCTCTTTAAGGCTTCACCTTCAGCCATCCAGAATCTTACTCCATACTGATGAGGGACAGACACTCCCAAAACAGCAGTCTACAGGTAGATACTTGTGCTGTTAAAAAGTTGGATTTTTACTTACGGGGAGTCACTAACGAGTTGTTGTTTTTTTTCTTTATGAGATAGCTCTTTACATATTAAATCTGAAGTGTTAATATGTACTTTTTAAAACTTAAAATGCTTCATTTTAAATGCACAAAATAGTTTTCCCTTTTGCTGCTTAGGATGTGATGCCAAGTGCGAGGATAATTAATTGAACTGTTTACATATTTAACAAAGCAAACTATTGCTTAGGGTCTTTAATTCCAACACTTGGTGTACCACATGCAGTACCAGATTGGCACTCATTGAACCCACCAGATGGAACATTTCTGAACACCCCTTATCTATTTCACCTAAACACATATCGATCAGCCATAAATTGACATTTAACACCACTGACAGGTAAAACATCTATTATGTAATTACATGGGCATCTGTCAGGGGTGGGATAGAATAGATAGCACTTTGAAAAGGGCTAAATTGTGATGGCTAAATTACTGGGTCAGAGCATTTCCAAAGTGACTGGTATTGTGGGGTATTCTACTATGTAGTACAGTAGATAGTACTTACCAAAGTAATTAAAGAACCAGTTGAGGGATCAAACCCTCAGTATTTAAAGGGAAGGTTTATCTCCAAAATATCACATGTAGGAGAAAAAAAGTTAGTCACTACTCAACATGTGTGGCCAATTTTTTGGAGTACCAGCATGGCCGGAATCAGTTGTTTTTATCAGCTGCTTTAATGAGTGTAAAAAAACACAAAATTCTGGCTTAGTGACCTTTTTAGTCTGCCCTTGCCAGTTTCCAAAAGGGGTGTGTGTGACGAGGGTGCGTGTGGGAGGGGTCATTTGACCCAAAACATTTAGCATTATTTATGTCAGAAACTGGCTTAAAGGAGTTGTTTCACTTTAGCAAATGGAATTTATCATGAAGATAAAGTTAATACAAGGCACTTGCTAATGTTTTGTGATTGTCCATATTGCCTCCTTTGCTGGCTGAATTTATTTTTTTGCTCGTTTTGAGGGGTAATGGCCACCGCTGATGTATAATGTGCAAGCAATGCTATAGGAAAAAGCACTGGCATCTCTGGTGGCTGGGACCATGGGAGCGCCCACAGGCACGCATATACAGCAGCTCCCATCCCAGCCACTTCGTAGCTGTGCCCGTAACACCTGGAAATGAGCAGTATATAATGCGATGGAAAAATGAATCAATCCAGCAAAGGAAGCAATATGAACAATCACAATACATTAGTGAATGCTTTGTATTAACTTTCTCTACATGATAAATTCCAGTTGCTAAAGTGAGACAATACCTTCTGGGCCTCATCATAAATTAAATGCCTGCTGCAGCAGTGCAGGGCCCATCAAGACTGGCGTAGCACATGCTGGTCTTGACCTATCAGGGCCACAGTGTCTTTTGAAATATCCACAAAAGAGAAGAACAAAAATCCATGGTCTATCCGTTTAAATAAACAGCAATGCTTTACTATCAAAGGTTTATACTCTTAATTACACATGAGACAAACACAAATCCGTTTGCCTTTTAAGGACTCATGGGTCTAAATGTAACCAAGCTTAAGTCCTTAGCCATTCATCATCTATTCACATAAATAACAATGTAACACTATCAATACACACTGTATACATAAATAGATGCATAGATGCACCACAATAAGGGCTCATGCACACGATCGCATTTTGTTTCCTTGTCCGTTCCATTTTTTTGCTGATAGGATGCAGACCCATTCATTTCAATGGGTCCACAAAAAATGCGGATGTCCGTTCCATAGCCCCGCAAAAAAGAGCATGTCCTATTTTTTTCTAGTTTGCGGACAAGGATAGGCATTATTACAATGGATCCGCAAAAATAACGGATCCGCAAAAAAAACAAATGGATGCCATACGGACATCATCTGTTTTTTTTTTGAGAATCCACAATTTGCGGACCGCAAACCACATACGGTCGTGTGCATGAGGCCTAAATCAGATATAGCTCAGTCAAGTTATACAATAATACTGCTTTTAAAAATGAAGATAAATCATTTCTGTCATTGACATCCAAGGATCCTTATGACTCCACACAGACAGTCCAATTTGCTTAACATCATAAAACAGTAGAAAAAAGTATATTGATCCATCTAATTCAATTGGAGAGCACACTCTTTAAAGTCTGCAAATGATTAAGTTGTTGGATCTTTATTAGGTACCTCCCTAACATGACTAATCAATCTTTAATCAAGCACCCCTTTCTATAGCAAAAATAAAATAATAAAAAAAGATATGTTCACAACTGGTAGTGCCAATATAGAGGAATTCATGTGGCAAAAACTAGCATACACAGCATTCAGACTGATGTTGTATTGCTCCTACAGTATTTGCACTGTGTTACCAGTGTACGTACATTTTCAGTAGGAGCAATGACTATATATACTATCGCCCATTGGAGCTAAATTATGTTAGCAGTTATTATTCATTTCTTGAAAGCGACCATTGACTTACTCTTCCCACACAAACTTCCACCATCTAAAAATTAATAATGTACAGCTGAGGAGATTTAGCAAACAAATCCTAACCAGCTTCAATGATACTGTGCATCAATGTCTTCCTATAGTGCTGTATGTTTAATATTTCTGCCAAAAGACTCACTGGAAAGAGAATACAAATTGAGTATTCAGTGATTTCCTCCTATTACCAAATAACAACATTTTTCCATCATGAATACATCCTCTAGTTAATTGTATTGTAAGGGTATTTTTAAGTGACTGATTGGTTCTCCCCTTTAATTCTGTTTAATACGTTGTGTAATAGTGTATAAGTTTCCCTTGCAATGAAGTGGGTTAGAGATAGTACCCATCCCCCATTGTGCTGGTAAGACCACATTCCTGAGTGATCTCAGATACATGCGTGATGCACACTGGAGGAGCGGCTAACAGGTTAAAACACTATGACACACATTCACTTTGCAGACTCCACCAGGCCCTCCATTCTAGGTAGGATGTGAGTATGATTGCCCTATCTCTCTTGTACACCCTGGGGTGTCGGTCAAGTGTTATAACGGGGTAGACAACGATGGGTTATAGAATAATCGACGGAGTCTAAAACCTATTTAGGCTAGTGATGATTATTTACTTTTTATTATTCTGTATGTGATTTGTTTGTGTTATCGTATATTTAATCACTTAGTAAGTATATTTATTCACGTAGCCTGCATAAGTGTATTCATTTTCAAATCTTTCTAATTCACTTTAAGTTACATTAATGCACCAGTAATCTCAGTTCCTTCAAAGTCCCTCATTTTCAACATATTCATAAGTTCTAATGACTGTTCTAAAATTTGTCATATTAACTGTGGCAACATGATAATGTTACATTTTCATTTATGGTATTAAAGGGGTTTTCCGAGATAGTGGTTTTCCTTTGGATAGGTCATCAGTAGAGTTTAGCGAAGTTTAGTAAAATTCTATTTGGCTTCTTTACCAAATCTTGAAAAATCAGCTTCATTACGAATCACTTTGTCACAAAGTGCATTTTTTTGTTAGTAGTGGGTGCAATGACAGGAAGCAGTGATTGCGCCTTCCTCCGTCATTGTATCCCTCGGATGCTGCGTTCATACATAATCACACCATTTGATATACATAAAAGAGTGAAAAAATAAATAAAAAAAATTACCTCATCCATTTGCTCGTGAGAGGCCGGCTGCGCCATCTTGCTCGGTCTGGCGTGAAATCTTGCAGAGGATTTTGGCTAAGTTCTTCAAGCAAGATGACGATTGGCGTCCCTTTGCGAGCAAATGGAGCAGTTGAGTATTTTTTATTTTACCCCCATTGCAGGTTAAATTGAATCGCTACCGCGAAGTATGAGGGAGTTTGGCTTTGTGGCAAATCAAATTTATCCTGAAATTTGGATCGAAGCCCATCTCATCATTATCTGATTGGAAGTGTTATGACAGATCAGCTGTTTGAAAAGGCAGTGGCTCTCGCAGTAGCACTGTGACCTTCTCTCAGCTTATCAAGCACAGTGCTATACATAGTATAGTGCCTGTGCTTGGTATCGCAGTTCAACCCCGTTCACTTCAATGGGGCTTAACTGCCCTAGGCCATGTGAACATGACATCACATGGCTTAGGCAAAACTGGAAAAGACCACAATGCTACTGTCAACGCCGCTGCCTTCTCAAACAGCTGATTGGCAGGGGTCCAGGGTGTCAGACCACCACCAATGAAGTACTGATGAATAGTGTTGAGCGAAAAGTTCGAGCATAGCTCGGGTTCGTACTGAATTTTGGGGTGTTCGGAAGACGGACCCGGACCCGAACATTTTCAAAAAAGTTTGGGTTCAGGTCTGATGTTCGGCGATTTCTTCCCGCTTTCTGAAGGGCTGCACAGCAGCCAATCAGCTAGCGTTTTACTTCTTGCCCTAAGAAGTCATCACAGCCATGCCTACTAATGGCATGGCTGTGATTGGCCAAGTGCAGCATGTGACCCAGCCTCTATTTAAGCTGGAGTCACGTAGCGCCGCACGTCACACTGCTCTGATTAGTGTAGGGAGAGGATGCAGCTTCTGTGAGGGCGAGATTAGGCAGGGAAAAGTCAGCAAAAAGACTTAATGAAGTGATCGATCTACAGCTGTGAATGATTCAACTTCTGCTAGTTAATTGGTCACTGATTTTTAGGCTGCATAGAGCGTTTTTCAGTCACTTTTTTCTGGGGTGATCAGCGGCCATTTTGTGACTTGTGGTGCACCAGAACAAGCTGCCTCCAAGTCCATCAATCAATCAATACTAGTTTTTTTTTTTTTGCTATATCCTACATCAGAGGCTTGGCTGTGCTTATTGTCACCCCTAGAAACTCAGGATAGCAATTTCTATATTTTATTAAGGGGTTAAATTCAATTGCCAAAATATCAATCCCCTAAATCTGATGTTCCAGCTTTGGCTAGCCAAGTGTAATACTGTCTGCTGTCTGGCAAAGGATAGATTATTTTCTGTGGTGAAATTCAATTGCCAAAATAGCAATAACTAAAATCTGGTGTCCCATCAGTGGCTGGCAAAGTATAATAGTGTCCGGCAAAACATATATTTTGTTCTGGGGTGAAATTCAATTGCCAAAATTGCAATACCCTAAATCTGATGTTCAAGCAGTTGCAGGCCTAGTTTAAATCTGTCCGTAACAGAGTATATTTTGTTCTGGGGTGAAATTCAATTGCCAAAATAGCCATACAATAAATCAGTGGTTTCAGCTGTGGCTGGCCAAGTTTCATAGTGTCCGCCACAACATATATTTTGTTCTGGGGTGACATTCAATTGCCAAAATAGCAATACCTTGAATTTGGTGTTCCAGCAGTTGCAGGCCTAGTTTAAATCTGTCCGTAACAGGGTATATGTTGTTTCTGGGGTGAAATTCAATTGCCAAAATAGCAATACCATAAATCTGGTGTCCCAGCAGTGGCTGGCCAAGTTTCATAGTGTACTGCAAAGGATGTATTTTGTTCTGGGGTGAAATTCAATTGCCAAAATAGCAATACCATAAATCTGGTGTCCCAGCAGTGGCTGGCAAGGTATAATAGTGTCCGGCAAAACATATATTATGTTCTGGGGTGAAATTCAATTGCCAAAATAGCAATACCCTGAATTTGGTGTTCCAGCAGTTGCAGGCCTAGTTTAAATCTGTCCGTAACAGGGTATATGTTGTTTCTGGGGTGAAATTCAATTGCCAAAATAGCAATACCATCAATCAGTGGTTTCAGCTGTGGCTGGCCAAGTTTCATAGTGTCCTGCAAAGGATATATTTTGTTCTGGGGTGAAATTCAATTGCCAAAATAGCAATACCATAAATCTGGTGTCCCATCAGTGGCTGGCAAAGTATAATAGTGTCCGGCAAAACATATATTTTGTTCTGGGGTGAAATTCAATTGCCAAAATTGCAATACCCTGAATCTGGTGTTCAAGCAGTTGCAGGCCTAGTTTAAATCTGCCCGTAACAGAGTATATTTTGTTCTGGGGTGAAATTCAATTGCCAAAATAGCCATACAATAAATCAGTGGTTTCAGCTGTGGCTGGCCAAGTTTTATAGTGTCCGCCAAAACATATATTTTGTTCTGGGGTGAAATTCAATTGCCAAAATAGCAATACCTTGAATTTGTTGTTCCAGCAGTTGCAGGCCAAGTTTAAATCTGTCCGTAACAGGGTATATGTTGTTTCTGGGGTGAAATTCAATTGCCAAAATAGCAATACCATAAATCTGGTGTCCCAGCAGTGGCTGGCCAAGTTTCATAGTGTCCTGCAAAGGATATATTTTGTTCTGGGGTGAAATTCAATTGCCAAAATAGCAGTACCATAAATCTGGTGTCCCAGCAGTGGCTGGACAAGTTTCATAGTGCACTGCAAAGGATGTATTTTGTTCTGGGGTGAAATTCAATTGCCAAAATAGCAATACCATAAATCTGGTGTCCCAGCAGTGGCTGGCAAGGTATAATAGTGTCCGGCAAAACATATATAATGTTCTGGGGTGAAGGAGTTTAAGCACAGTGAAGGAGTTTAAGCATGCATGGGATAGGCATAAGGCCATCCTTCATATAAGATAGGGCCTGGGACTACTCATAGTATTCAGCATATTGGGCAGACTAGATGGGCCAAATGGTTCTTATCTGCCGACACATTCTATGTTTCTATGTTTCATGTAAATTCAATTGCCAAAATAGCAATACCCTGAATTTGGTGTTCCAGCAGTTGCAGGCCTAGTTTAAATCTGTCCGTAACAGGGTATATGTTGTTTCTGGGGTGAAATTCAATTGCCAAAATAGCAATACCATCAATCAGTGGTTTCAGCTGTGGCTGGCCAAGTTTCATAGTGTCCTGCAAAGGATATATTTTGTTCTGGGGTGAAATTGCCAAAATAGCAATACCATAAATCTGGTGTCCCAGCGGTGGCTGGCAAAGTATAATAGTGTCCGCCAAAACATATATTTTGTTCTGGGGCTAAATTCAATTGCCAAAATAGCAATACCCTGAATCTGGTGTTCCAGCAGTTGCAGGCCAAGTTTAAATCTGTCCGTAACAGGGTATATGTTGTTTCTGGGGTGAAATTCAATTGCCAAAATAGCAATACCATAAATCAGTGGTTTTAGCTGTGGCTGGCCAAGTTTCATAGTGTCCTGCAAAGGATATATTTTTTTCTGGGGTGAAATTCAATTGCCAAAATAGCAATACCATAAATCAGTGGTTTCAGCTGTGGCTGGCCAAGTTTCATAGTGTCCGGCAAAGGATATATTTTGTTCTGGGGTGAAATTGACTTGCCAATATAGCAATACCCTGAATCTGGTGTTCCAGCTGTTGCAGGCCAAGTGTTAATCTGTCCGTAAAAGGCTATATTACACTCATGGTGTATATACAAGTGCTGAGAGGGTCATCCTCAATAACTTCACACACTACCAAGCATCTCCCATTGTATTTCAGTCCGTTAAAGGGTATATTACACAAAGTGTTAAAATACAATTGCTCAAGGCATAATCCTACATATTTTTTCACACGCTACTGTGCATCTCCAAGTGTAAATCTGTCCATAAAATGATACCTTTCATCCAGGGCCTAAATACTAGCCCTAAAAGAGATATTCCCCTAAATCATTGGTTACTGCTGTGTCTGGATTAGTGTAATACGGTACATAAATTAAAAGGAAGATAGTGTTAGGTGCCTGTAAAAAAAGGCCTGAATTTGAAATCAATACATTGGGCCAAATATTTTTTTTCTTATTGTGGAGCTTGGTGAACGGTAACAATGAGGAAAACATCCAGTAAGGGACGTGGACGCGGTCGTGGTGGTGTTAGTGGACCCTCTGGTTTTGGGAGAGGACGTGGCCATTCTGCCACACGTCCTAGTGAACCAAATACCTCAGGTTCCAGTACCCGTCAGAATTTACAGCGATATTTGGTGGGGCCCAATGACGTTCTAAGGATGGTAAGGCCTGAGCAGGTACAGGCGCTAGTCAATTGGGTGGCCGACAGTGGATCCAGCATGTTCACAACAGTATCTCACACCCAGTCTTCTTCAGAAAGCACACAGGTGGCGCCTGAAAACCAAGCCCATCAGTCTGTCACATCACCCCCATGCATATCAGGGAAACTGTCTGAGCCTCAAGTTATGCAGCAGTCTCTTATGCTGTTTGAAGTCTCTGCTGGCAGGGTTTCCCATGAGAATCCACTTAGACCTTCCCCAGTGGTGGAAGACATAGAATGCACTGAAGATGATGCAGGGGACGATGAGGTCCTAGACCCCACATGGAATGAAGGTCGTGCCACTGACTTTCATAGTTCAGAGGAAGAGGCAGTGGTGAGACCGAGCCAACAGCGTAGCAAAAGAGGGAGCAGGGTACACAAGCAGAATAGCCACCGCCAAGAGAGTTCGCCTGCTACTGGCCACCGCCACCAGGGACCAAGCACCCCTTCAAGGAGTTCCCTGGCATTGCACTTCTTTAAAAAATTTGCTGACGACAAGACCCGAGTGGTTTGCACGCTGTGCCATCAGAGCCTGAAGCGAGGCATTAATGTTCTGAACCTTAGCACAACCTGCATGACCAGGCATCTACATGCAAAGCATGAACTGCAGTGGAGTCAACACCTTAAAAGCAAGGAACTCACTCAGGCTCCCTCTGCTCCCTCTCCTGCTGCTGCCTCGGCCTCTTCCTCCGACTCGGGAGGAATGTTGGCACCTGTCACCCATCAAACAGAGGATGTGCCACCGACACCACCACCTGCGTCACCAAGCATCCCCACCATGTCACACGGCAGTGTTCAGCTCTCCATCTCACAAACATTGGATAGAAAGCGTAAATTCCCACCTAACCACCCTCGAGCCTTGGGCCTGATCGCCAGCATTTCTAAACTCCTGGCCTTTGAAATGCTGTCATGCAGGTTGGTGGACACAGACAGCTTCAAACAGCTGAGGGCCATGGCTGTCCCACAGTATGTTGTTCCCAGCCGCTACTACTTCTCCAAGACAGCCGTGCCTTCCCTGCACAACCAAGTATCCGATAAAATCAAGTGTGCACTGCCCAACGCCATCTGTGGCAAGGTCCACCTAACCACAGATACATGGACCAGTAAGCACGGCCAGGGATGCTATATCTCCCTAACTGCACACTGGGTAAATGTAGTGGCAGCTTGGCCCCAGGCGGAGAGTTCCTTGGCGCACGTCCTTCCGCCGCCAAGGATCGCAGGGAATTATTTTTTGCCTCCTGTAGCCTCCTCCTCCTACTCGGCTTCCTCCTCCTCTGCTTCCACCAGCTCATTCAGTGAGCCACACACCTTCACCACCAACTTCAGCACAGCCCGGAGTAAACGTCAGCAGGCCATTCTGAAACTCATATGTTTGGGGGACAGGCCCCACACCGGTCAGGAGTTGTGGCGGGGTATTGAACAATAGACCGACGAGTGGTTTCTGCCAGTGGGCCTCAAGCCCGGCCTGGTGGTGTGCGATAATTGGCGAAATCTTGTCGCAGCTCTGGGACTAGCCGGTTTGACGCACATCGCTTGCCTGGCGCATGTGTTGAATTTGGTGGTGCAGAAGTTCATTCACAACTACCCCGACATGTCAGAGCTGCTGCATAAAGTGCGGGCCGTCTGTGTGCGCTTCCAGCGTTCACATCCTGCTGCTGCTCGCCTGTCTGCGCTACAGTGGAACTTCGGCCTTCCCGCTCACTGCCTCATATGCGATGTGCCCACCAGGTGGAACTCCACCTTGCACATGCTGGAGAAACTGTGCGAGCAGCAGCAGGCCATAGTGGAGTTTCAGCCGCAGCACGCACGCGTCAGTCGCACTGCGGAACAGCACCACTTCACCACCAATGATTGGGCCTCCATGCGAGACCTGTGTGCCCTGTTGCGCTGTTTCGAGTACTCCACCAACATTGCCAGTGGCGATGACACCATTATCAGCGTCACAATACCACTTCTATGTCTCCTTGAGAAAACTCTTAGGGCGATGATGGAAGAGGAGGTGGCCCAGGAGGAGGAGGAGGATGAGGGGTCATTTTTAGCACTTTCAGGCCAGTCTGTTAGAAGTAGCTCCTAGGGAGGCTTTTTGAAACAGCAGAGGCCAGGTACAAATGTGGCCAGCCAGGGCCTACTACTGGAGGACGAGGAGGAGGAGGTGAAGGAGGGTGAGGATGAAGCAGGTTCACAGCGGGGTGGCACCCGACACAGCTCAGGCCCATCACTGGTTTGTGGCTGGGGGATACGGAGGACGATGACGATACACCTCCCACAGAGTACAGCTTATCCTTACTTCTGGGCAGCCTGGCACACATGAGCGATTACATGCTGCAGTGCCTGCGCAACGACAGCAGAGTTGCCCACATTTTAACGTGTGCGGACTACTGGGTTGCCACCCTGCTGGATCCCTGGTACAAAGACAATGTGCCCACCTTACTTCCTGCACTGGAGCGAGATGAAAAGATGCGCGAGTACAAGCGCACGCTGGTAGACGCGCTACTGAGAGCATTCCCAAATATCACAGGGGAACAGGTGGAAGCCCAAGGCGAAGGCAGAGGAGGAGCAAGAGGTCGCCAACACAGCAGTGTCACGGCCAGCTCCTCTGAGGGCAGGGTTAGCATGGCAGAAATGTGGAAAAGTTTTGTCACCACGCCACAGCTAACTGCACCACCACCTGATACGGAACGTGTTAGCAGGAGGCAGCATTTCACTAATATGGTTGAACAGTACGTCTGCACACCCCTCCACATACTGACTGATGGTTTGTCCCCAATAAACTTCTGGGTCTCCAAATTGTCCACGTGGCCAGAGTTAGCATTTTATGCCTTGGAGGTGCTGGCCTGTCCGGTGGCCAGCGTTTTGTCTGAACGTGTATTCAGCACGGCAGGGGGCGTCATTACTGACAAACGCAGCCACCAGTCCACAGCCAACGTGGACAAGCTGACATTCATAAAAATGAACCATTCATGGATCCCACAGGACCTGTCCCTTCCTTGTGCAGAATAGACATTTATAACTGCCTCCCTCTCAACCATGTATTCTTGTACTCCAGTGCACTTCTTTATTGAATCCTCATTTTTTTAACTTTACCATGATCTTGCTGTGCAACCCAAAGTTTAATGTACCTCTCCTCAATCTGGGCGCTGGGGCCTAAATAACTGAAAGTGGCCTGTTACAATGGTGGGTGACATGAAGCCTGAACCTCTGCCATGCGACTTCTCTCCTCTGTCTGTGTGCCGTGGGCTAAATATCTGAAATTGGCCATCTCTAGTGGTGGGTGATATGACGCCTTATTTCTTGCTGTGGAACCTCTCTCCTCTGTCTGGGTGCTGGGGCCTAAATAACTGAAAGTGGCCTTCTCCAGTGGTGGGTGATATGAAGCTTGATTCTGTGCTATGGGACCTCTCTCCTTTGTCTGGGTGCTCGGGCCTAAATAATTGAAAGTGGCCTTCTCCAGTGGTGGGGGTTATGACGCCTGATTCTCTGCTGTGGGACCTCTCTCCTCTCTCTAGGTGCTGGGCCGAAATTACTGAGAGTGGCCTTCTCCGGTGGTGGTTGATATGACGCATGATTCCTTGCTGTGGGACCTCTCTCCTCTGTCTGGGTGCTGGGCCGAAATAACTCAAAGTGGCCTTCTCCAGTGGTGAGTGATATGACGCCTGATTCTCTGCTGTGGTACCTCTCTCCTCTGTCTGGGACCTAAATAACTGAAAGTATCCTTCTCCAGTGGTGGGTGATATGACACCTGATTCTCTGCTGTGGGACCTCTCTCCTCTGTCTGGGTGCTGGGGCCTAAATAACTCAAAGTGGCCTTCTCCAGTGGTGGGTGATATGACGCCTTATTTCTTGCTTTGGGACCTCTTTCCTCTTTCTGGGTGCTGGCTGGGGCCTAAATAACTGAAAGTGGCCTTCTCCAGTGGTGGGTGATATGACGCCTGATTCTCTGCTGTGGGACCTCTCTCCTCTGTCTGTGTGCATGGGTCTAAATAACTCAAAGTGGCCTTCTCCATTTTTGGGTGATATGACGCCTTATTCCTTGCTGTGGGACCTCTCTCCTCTGTCTGAGTGCTGGGGCCGAAATAACAGAAAGTGACCTTCTTCATTGGTGGGTGACTTGAAGCCTGATTCTCTGCTATGGGACCTCTCTCCAAATGATATTGGTTAATTTTTATTTATTTTATTTTTTTTCATTTCCCTATCCACATTTGTTTGCAGGGCATTTACCTACATTTTGCCTGGACTATTATACAGCCTTTTTAGTGCCCAAAAGTTCGGGTCCCCATTGACTTCAATGGGGTTCCGGTTCGAGATGATGTTCAGGTCGAGTTCGGCCGAACTTCTCGAACCCGAACATCCAGGTGTTCGCTCAACTCTAAAAAAGAGTATTCAATCAAACTGTCTCTCTCTAAAAGGATTCCACTGATGTGGAATGGCAGCAATTGTAAATTAACACACTTTCCCCCAAAAAATGTGCTGTTTCAATCAACACAGAACTCCTTCTCTCACACAATTAAAGACAGTCTATCCTGTAACTCTACAGATGTTATATACATTCTGGAATGTCCATGCCACAGACAGTATGTGGGCCGCACAAAGAGATTGTTGAATAAAAGGATAGCCGAACATATTAACAGTATGAAAAAAAGGCTATGAGAACCACACAGTATCCCAACAATTTAAAGAACACCATAATAAGGATCCCTCCGTTTTGATCTATATAGTTCTAGAAAGAATTAAGAAATCTTGGAGAGGGGGCAATTACATATCAAACATGTCTAGGACGGAATCCCGGAAGATTTTTGAATTTGAAACAATTATCCCTGCTGGCCTGAACACAGAACTAGAAATATTTGGATTCCTATAGGGAGGTGTGACCCTCGGGGACGGGCTGTCGAGTTCTGGCTGTTTATCAGCACCCCGACTCCCTCTCCCTGTTGGGCTCCCCCTCCCTCTATCTACTGACAATTCCACTACTTTATCAAAACTGAATAATAGAACTCAAATAAGACACTCTTCTCTTCTTCCATCAACATAATACAAATCTTACTTACATATTTTATATACATTTTTATAGATACCTTCCTATAGTTCTATAGGGGAAACCCCGTTTTAAATGTCCCCCTTTTACTTTTGTATGTTGCACGTACTCTATTGTGGATGCACACACCGCAATGTCATAGATATATGTGAGTATATCTGAACCTTGTATGTAATCAACTGGATCCACTCTGGATTTTATCAATCTCCAGGACACCCTAAAGATCCCTCCCCTATAAATAGGTTGGTGATCAGTAACACTGTCTGCCACTGATGAAGGTGCAAGTGTGCATCAAAACGCGTTTGGTTCTATTTCAGACTATATCCGGATTCATTTTGTCAATGTTTTAGAAGCCGAAGATCTCTATAAACAGAGACCGCGATCCTTAGATATTCTTGGTCAGCTGACCTCCCAAGTCACGTGGGACGCCATCCTCTGAATCACGTGGAACACCATCCTCTGAGTCACGTGGGTCGGGATTTGAGACGCAGGAGCCAAGAGAGAGACGCCGCAACGGAGAGAGACGACGAGGAAGCAGCGGGACACGTGTGCACCAACGCCCCGCAAGACCGGACCACTGCCTCTACCGATCAGGAGATTGCTTGCATACAACGCTGAGAGCCGTTATTTGAGACCCATTACACACGGGGTAAGACTGTTTCAAATTTAATACAAAGCTGACCTGACTATATTCAGGAATACTATTACTCACAATAGGACAGGCTGTTTGATTTGTTTTTACTTCCGTGTTGTTATAACTACCATTTGTGGTACATTTTATATTAACCATTTATGGTATATTTATACTGTTCTTAATAAACAACCTTTTAAATACAATCCGTACCCATCCATATCTATATACCCAGATATTTGAGTGCCCTTCACCCTATAAATTCATTTTTAAAAGGTGAATTGCGCTATGGATTCTGTTACCTCGGACCATAACGCAATTCTATGATGGAATGCATATTGGAATGCCTTTAGAAGCATTCTGTTATTCATTCCATCAGAATAGAAGTCTATGGGCTGCAAAACGGATCCATCCTGTTTCCGTTATGCAGGGGAGTCCTCACCTTTTACCTCCAAACGAAATGTGAACGAATTTCCTAAGCGGAAATTTACTAATCTCTAGTTCTGAGGTGAATGTACATTGTTTTACAGACATTTTTCTAGTGTATTTATAGGAAAAAAAAGTACTGTATTTTTTGCTTTATAAGACGTGGGGGGAAAATGGCAGTGTGTCTTATAATGCAAATCCTGCCATGTTTACTCTGGTGACGCTGATATCTCGGCGGCCGTTATGCTGCACAGCGTGGCCTGCGATTTATCAGCGGGGTGGGAGAAGGGGACGGAGGCTGGCAACAATCGCAGCAGGGCCCAATGCAGTCACTTTACTCTAATACATCAGGCCTCCCCGCTCACAGCAGTATTCATATGTAAAGACTATAATCTTCAAGCAGTGTTTCTGCTTTAAACTAAGGCAATCCTCTGTAGTAGTACTACTCTCTATGAAAGCGTCAGGCAGGGCAGCAGCGTAACCTCTCAACGCTCACTCATTCACTCTCCTGCTTCATGAATTAAGTGGAAGGAGCATGAATGAGTGAGCATCGCGAGGTTACACTGCCGCCCTGCCTGCCGCTTTCATAGGGAGTAGTACTACTACAGAGGATTGCCCTAGTTTAAAGCAGAAACACTGCTTGCACATAATATATGTTACATATAAAAACTGCTGTGAACAGGGCCCGGTGCATTCACTGTGCTCTATTACACCACCAGACACCCTCTCATAGCAGACTTTGTATATAAAAAAAATCTATGTAATACTCCAGCAATGGTTCTTCTTTCTTCTAAAACAGTACTCACTATGAAAGCAGCGGTCCCTCCAGTGCGTGACTTCACTCACTCAGTCATGCTCCTCCCACTTCATTAATGAAGCTGACAGGAGCGTGACTGACTGACTGAGTGAATGATGTCATGCGCCGGCCAGACCAATGCTTTCATAGTAAGTACTGTTATAGAAAAAAGCAGAGCCATTGCTGGAGCATTACATTAAAAGATTTTACATATAAAGTCTGCTGTGAGCGGGTGCCCGGTCGTGTAATAGGGATCAGTATTCACATAGGGACAATATACTGTGACATATATGATACTGTGACCAGCATAAGATCATCTTATGCTGGTCACAGTATCATATGTGTCACAGTGTATTTTCCCTGTGTGAATAGTGACCCCCCATTACATAAGATGCTATAAGTGTGTCATCCACACATCCCCCATAGTAGTGTATCATCCACACATCCCCCCATAACAGTGTCATCCACAGATCCCCCATAACAGTGTCATCCACAGATCCCCCATAACTGTGACCTTCACAGATCTCCCCATAACTGTGTATCATCTACAGCAGGGATGCTCAACCTGCGGCCCTCCAGCTGTTGTAAAACTACAACTCCCACCATGCCCTTCTGTAGGCTGATAGCTGTAGGCTGTCCGGGAATGATGGGAGTCGTAGTTTTGCAACAGCTGGAGGGCCACAGGTTGAGCATGCCTGATCTACAGAATCCCCCATAACAGTGTCATCCACAAACCCCCTCATAACAGTGTGTCATTCAAATATCCCCCATAACAGTGTCATCCACAGATCCCCTCATTAGTGATGTCGCGAACATAACATTTTCAGTTCGCGAATGGCGAACGTGAATTTACGCAAATGTTCTCGAACGGGCGAATCGGGCGAACCGCAATAGACGTCAATAGGCAGGCGAATTTTAAAACCCTCAGGGACTCTTTCTAGCCACAGTAGTGATGGAAAAGTTGTTTCAAGGGGACTAACATCTGGACTGTGGCATGCTAGAGGGGGATCCATGGCAAAACTCCCATGGAAAATTATGTAGTGGACGCAGAGTCGGGTTTTAATCCATAAAGGGCATAAATCACCTAACATTCCTAAATTGTTTGGAATAACGTGCTTTAAAACATCCAGTGTGTGCATACGATCAGGTATGATGTTGTATCGATCAGTTAGTGTAAGGGTTACTCCCGCTTCACAGTGACAGAACTAACTGTGACAGACCAAACAACCGCAAACAGTCCATTTGCACAACCGCAAACTGCCCATTTGCACAAGGTTGGATACCAAGCTAGACATGTCCAGTTCCTTGTCCTCACTGAAGTCATTGAAGGTCTCTTCCTCGCGCAATGTACTATGCCACCCTAAATGAGTGGTGTGTTCAGTAATCAGTGGTACTGTTTTTATCAGTTTAATCCCTGTTACGTCCCCTATCAGGGGACGTGTATCGAATAGATTTTAGGAACCGGGAGATGGAAAAAGAAGCTTGGTCGGTCCTCTTACTTCCAATTTGGGGCACTGCGTGTGCTCCGTGCAATGTACTGTGCAACCCTCTATGAGTGGTGTGTTAAGTAGTACTATACCTATCAGTTTAATCCCTGTTACGTCCCCTATCAGGGGACGTGTATTGAATAGATTTTAGGAACCGGGAGATGGAAAAAGAAGCTTGGTCGTTCCTCTTACTTCCAATTTGGGGCACTGTGCATGTGCCGTGCAATGTACTGTGCAACCCTAAATGAGTGGTATGTTAACTAGTACTATTCTTATCAGTTTAATTCCCTGTTATGTCCCCTATCAGGGGACGTGTATTGAATGGATTTTAGACAACCGCAAAGAGTTGTCAAAAGTTGACAAACTGCAGAAATTGTATTAATCTGTGTGTGCGTCAATCTTGTTGTAGTGATGACTGAGCTCGTGCGCACATTCGGGAGATTGAATTGAATTGAATCCTTGCATGGGGAGATACAGATAAAAGCTTGCTCTGTCCGCTTCCTTCTAATTTGGGGCACTACAGACAGAACAATTACGACATCATGAAATAATAATTTTGTTCCTCTGAAGTACATTGAGTATCCAGCTTTACTGTTCTGAGCTCTGTACTTGCTCTGCCAAGGGAATGAGTTCTGTAGTTCTTCCATTGTTACTGAAAAAGTGCTTGATCTACAGAAACCAAATCTGAAACTCTATCTCTATAGATAAACATTTTTAAATTGATCTAAGGGAATTGCAGTTCATTTTAACAATGACATCAAGATACACCTCTATTATTAGTTACATATGTTCCAAGTAAAACCCAGTAGACTTTAAGTCACAGATTTCCTCAGACTCCTCTTCCAGCGTTGCCGCAGGTCCAGCAAGCGATGATGATAAGACTGTTTCTGGTGGT
The DNA here is from genome assembly GCA_033119425.1 of Bufotes viridis. Lineage (NCBI taxonomy): Eukaryota > Metazoa > Chordata > Amphibia > Anura > Bufonidae > Bufotes > Bufotes viridis. The sequence goes on from CM065595.1 coordinate 49,209,337, forward strand.
GATGGTGACCACAACTCTTCCTCTTCACGCTCATCTACGGCCTGATCCAGCACTCTTCGCAGGGCACGCTCCAGGAAGAAAACAAATGGGATGAGGTCGCTGATGGTGCCTTCAGTGCGACTGACTAGGGTTTGTCACCTCCTCAAAAGGACGCATGAGCCTACAGGAATTGTGCATGAGCATCCAGTAACGTGGAAAAAAAATACCCAGCTCCGCAGAGGCTGTCCTAGCACCCCGGTCATACAAATACTCGTTGACGGCTTTTTCTTGTTGGAACAGGCGGTCAAACATTAGTAGTGTTGAATACCAACGTGTCGGGCTGTCGCAAATCAAGCGCCTCACTGGCATGTTGTTTCGCCGCTGAATATCGGAAAAGTGCGCCATGGCCGTGTAGGAACACCTGAAATGGCCACACACCTTCCTGGCCTGCTTGAGGACATCCTGTAAGCCTGGGTACTTACACACAAAGCGTTGTACGATCAGATTTAATACATGTGCCATGCACGGCACATGTGTCAACCTGCCCAAATTCAATGCCATCAACAGATTGCTTCCCTTGTCACACACCACTTTGCCAATCTCCAGTTGGTGCGGGGTCAGCCACTGATTCACCTGTGCATTCAGGGCGGACAGGAGTGCTGGTCTGGTGTGACTCTCTGCTTTCAGGCAAGTCAACCCCAAGACTGTCGTATCCGGGTTGTGGAATAGCCCCTGGGGAGCTGGGGGGGTTCAGTTGATGATGTGGAGCAAGATGCAGCAGCAGAAGAGGACTCAGTCGAGGAGGTTAGCAAAGAGGATGGAGTATGAGGAGTAGAGGATGTGGCAGCAGGCCTGCCTGCAAATCGTGGCTGTGTCACCAACTCCGCTGCAGAGCCATGCATTCCATGCTTGGCAGCCATCAGCAGGTTTACCCAATGCGCAGTGTACGTGATATACCTGCCCTTACCGTGCTTTGCAGACCAGCTATCAGTGGTCAGATGGACCCTTGCCCCAACACTGTGTGCCAGACATGTCATGACTTCAATTTCCACAATAGAGTACAGGTTGGGGATAGCATTATGTGAAAAATAATTTCGTCCGGGTACCTTCCACTGGGGTGTCCCAATAGCTACAAATTTTTTAAAGGCCTCAGACTCCACCAACTTGTATGGTAAAATCTGGTGGGCTAAGAGTTCCGTCAAGCCAGCTGTCAGATGCCGGACAAGGGGGTGACTCTGTGACATTGCCTTCTTATGCACAAATATTTCCTTAACTGACACCTGACTGTGGGCAGATGAGCAGGAACTGCTGAAGGTGCGAGGCAGAGTGGCAGGTGGTTGAGAGGGGCCAGGGAGGACAGCTGTGGTTGACATTGGTGAAGATGCTGGACCAGGTGGAGGATGGTGGCTTTGAGTTTGTGTGCTGCTTCTACTCATGTGTTGATCTCATTTGCGTTTGTGATGTGAAATCATGTGCCTTCACAAAGCAGTTGTACCTAGGTGGGTGTTGGACTTCCCACTTCCCAGTTTCCTTTGGCACAGGTTGCAAATGGCATCGATCGCTGTTATCAGAGGAAGACACACAAAAAAAATGCCACACTGCTGAGCTTTGCAATGACGGCATTCTGGTGGTGGCAACAGCATGCGTTAAATGGCGTGCTGTCTGGCTGACCCCGGGTGCCGATACATACTGTCTGACTGTGCCACTAGCTCCTTGCGATGACGTCCCCCTGCTTCCAACTTGTCTCCTCCTCCTCTGTGTCTCCCCTCCTCTGTGTCTCCCAATCTGAACTTTCCCCCTGTTCTTCTTCTCTTCGAGCGGACACCCACGTGACATCCACGGACACATCGTCACATCAACCGCTTCACTTGTATCTTGTATAGGAAGCAGAAGCAAGTACAACATCAGCATCATCACGCCATACGTCCATGTGTGTAATGCTGCCTGACTGAGGCATATCCCTGTTATCTACATCCTCTGGCAATAATGGTTGCGCATCACTCATTTCTTCCATCTGATGTGTAAATAAATCCTCTGACAGATCAAACAAAGTGGCTGTGATGCTAGTGTTGGTGGTGGTGGCGGGCGGGCGATTGGTAACTTGAGAGGTGCCCGAAGCTGAGCTGGAGGAGGATAGTGCATCAAGGTTCCGAGCGGAAGCTGTAGAAGATTAGGCATCCTGTGTAAGCCAGTGAACTATGTCCTCAGAATTTTTCGAGTTCAGGGCATGTGGCCTCTGAACACTGGGCAATATTCTAGGGCCAAAGGAAATCACAGCACCACGACGCCCCCTGCGGGGTGGCCTGCCTCTGCCTATCATATTTTTTTGATTAGTGGTACTATGCATGCAAGGTACTGTGACACACGGTATGAGTGGTGGGCACTGGCAGTGGGCACACTACAGTCAGTGGAAGTGGGCCTGACACACACTGGCAGGCAACTAACCTTAGATTAAAGGGTAAAAATTAAATGCCTTATTTTTCGGCAAGCTACTGTGCCACCCGTTATGAGTAGTGGGCACTGGCAGTGGGCACACTACAGTCTGTGGGCCTGACACACACTGGCAGCAGGCAGGCAACTGAAATTAGATTAAAGTGTAAAAATGAAATTACTTTTTTTTATGCAAAGTCCTGTGCCACACGGTATGAGTGGTGGGCACTGGCAGTGGGCACTCTACAGTCTGTGGGCCTGCAGCCTCTCACACACGGGCAGGCCAGGCAACTGCAATATATATATGGAGAACAAAAATAAATAAAAGCAGACTAATGTAGCAGCCCTAAAAAGGGCTTTTTGGGGTGCTGTGACACTGTCCTTACAGCAGATGAGTCTGTGGACACAGAACACTGTCCTAGCTAACGCTTTCCCTATGAATTCATCAGCACAGCAGCAGCTGCACTCTCCCGGCTCTCACCAACACACTGCAGCTTCTGACTGAATCTAAAATGGCTGCCATTTTTATAGGAGGTGGGAGGGTGCTGATTGGCTGGAATGTGTCTGCTGACTGTGAGGTACAGGGTCAAAGTTTGCTCAATGATGATGTATAGAGGGCAGACCGAACATCGCATATGTTCACCCACCGCGGCGAACGCGAACAAGCTATGTTCGCCAGGAACTGTTCGCCGGCGAATAGTTCGGGATATCACTACCCCTCATAACAGTGCCATCCACAGATCCCACATAACAGTGTCATCCATAGATCCCCTATAACAGTCTCATCCACAGATCCCCCCATAACAGTGTCACCCACAGATCCCACATAACAGTGTAATCCACAGATACCCCCATAACAGTGCCATCCACAGATCCCACATACCAGTGTCACCCATAGATCCCCTATAACAGTCTCATCCACAGATCCCCCCATAACAGTGCATCCACAGATCCCACATAACAGTGTCATCCACAGATCCCCTTATAACAGTGCGTCATCTACAGATACCCCATAACAGTGTGTCATCTACAGGTCCCCCATAACAATGTCATCCAGAGACCACCATTAGTTCAAAACCCACCAAAAGCACACCTTTTGGTTCAAAATATTTTTTTTTTTTTTTCCTGCTCAAAAAAGAACCACCCTCTGTCCTAGAATAGTTAAAGGAGATGCATACTTTACATTCTTATGAGAAACTAAGATTAATTAGAGACGATAAGGAGTCTAGATACCATCGAACATGGGATCCATGGACCAAGCTCTTAAAGAATGATGCCATACCTGAGTTTCTCTAATTAACCTGTTTCAATATTTGTGATAATGTATTCATACAGCTAGATTAATGCCTGATTACCCCCCACCTCCCCCTCCCTCCTTATGTTCCCCCCCTGTTAACTTGTTCTCCCCCAGTTATTGTTCTCTTTGGAATTCAGCTGGGAAGACCCGACCAGAATATTACACTCAGTACTCTAGAAGTTGACCTAATCCGAATTATTGGAAAACTGAAGTGAAATAGGTTCACCATCATTTTACTAGGTTATCAATAAAGACTTCGGTCCTAATTTTCTACATGATGATTTGTCATTCCAGCGACAATTGTTTGTTATAAGTTCAACAACTTTTGAGAGTTAAATTATTGTCATCTATACTCTTATTTATATACAATCTTATTATAATACATGTCATGACTTTTAATGCTATGTTTTAATGCTAAAAAATCTAGGTGCATCTTATCATCAGGTGCGTCTTATAAAGCAAAAAATATGGTTTATGTAAGTAGCTGTTCAGCAGTGATATTACAGTGTTAAACAGCCAATTTTCTGTTGTATTAACAGGAAAAAAAAGTGCGCCTTTCCGAGTAGAGATGAGCGAATTTCATATTTTAAAATTCGTTCACACTTCGTTTGGTGGTAAAAGGTGAGCATTGAGGATTCCGTTATCACGGACCATAACGCAATTCTATGATGGAAAGCATAACAGAATACCCTTAGAGGTGTTCCGTTATTCATTCCGTCATAATAGAAGTCTATAAGCTGCAAAACGGATACGTCCCGTTTCCGTTATGCAGGGGAGTCCTCACTTTTTACCAACGAAGTGTGAATGAATTTCATAAGCGGAAATTCACTCATCTCTAGTTCTAAGGTGAATGTACATTGTTTTACAAACATTTTTCTGGAGTATTAATAGGAAGAAAAGTGAATTATATGTTAGTAGTTGTTCAGCAGTGACATTACATTGTTCTACAGCCAATTTTCTGTTGTATTAATAGGAAAAAAAAGTACCTGTTATTAGCCATTCTTCGGTGAACGTACATTGTTTTACAGACATTTTTCTGGTGTATTCATAGGAAAAAAGTGCGTGTTATTAGCCATTTTGCGGTGAAAATACATAGTGGTATAGGCATTTTTCTGGTGTATTAATAGGAAAAAAACATACGTGTTATTAGCCGTCTGCGGTTATATTATATTGTTTAACAGGCAATTTTCTTGTGCATTAATAGAAAAAAAAAGGACGTCTTATTAATAGGGTTGAGCGATTTCCGTAATAGTTTTGGTTCATTGTTCGGCGATTTCTTCCCGCTTTTTGAAAGACTGCAGGGCAGCCAAACAACAAGCGTTTCACTACTTTGCCCTAAGAAGCCATCACAGCCATGCCTACTAATGGCATGGCTGTTATTGGCTAAGTGCAGCATGTAACCCAGCCTCTATTTAAGCTGGAGTCACGTAGCGCGGCATGTCACTCTGCTGCTCTTAGTGTAGGTACAGGTTGCTGCTGGTGCTCTCAGGGAGAGATTAGGGAATAAATCTGTTCAACTTGGTGGTGTTAAATCTTCAAGCTACAGCAATTATTGAGTGTACTACATTTTTGTACGCAGCCCTGAGCCCAGTGATACTGCCAAATAATTTTTAATCCGTCTTCTAGTGAAGTGGGGGTCGGCGGCCATTTTTAGCAACTGCAGTGTCCTTGGAACTGCATGTGACCTGCCTGTGTGCCAGCCTGCCAGGGACATCAGTCTAATCCTTTTTTGGAAGCTCAGTGGAGGAAAATTTCCTTTTTTATAGCAGGTCAGGTCCCCCTACATTACCTATTTTATAATTTAGGGGTGACATAGTGCATTTCTGTAGTTGGGGGCAAAAACCTGTATTGTGGTGCCATAGAGCACTGTTGCATACAACGCTGTAAATCCTGTTTTTAAATTTAGGGGCGACATACTGCATTTGTGTATTTGGGGAAATAAACCCGTATTGTTGTTCCACATAGCAGTTTTCCATACAACGTACAAAAACGTATTTTAAAATTTAGCAATGACAGACTGCACTGCATTTCTGTATTTGGGGGAAATAAACCTGTATTGCTGTTCCACAGAGAACTTTTGCATAGAACGCTGAATAATCTATTTTAAAATTTAGCAGTGACGTACTGCATTCCTGTATTTGGGGGAAATAAACCTGTATTGTTGTTCCACAGAGCATTTTGGCATACAACACACAAAAACCTTTTTTAAAATATAGCAGTGACATACTGCATTTCTGTAGTTTGTTGCAATAAACACTGGTTTTGTGATACATAGCAGATCTGAGGCCTACCCTGTCATTTTAAGTAACCTTTTGAACTCTGCATTTATATAGTTGGTTGCAAACACACAGGTTTTGTGGTAGATAGCACATTAGTGGTGTACGCTGTATTTCTGACAGTCAAATTAAACCGTTAACTTCTGCTTTTACATTGTTGGTTTGAAAAATCTATATTTTGGTGATAGTGAAGTAATTGTATTGAATTGCTCCGTTACACTGTTGTGTGACCTAAAGAAATGTATTCTGTTTATGAAACGGGCACTGCCTTACTGTTAGTGAACTTAATTGTTGACTTTTGGCAGTTAAATTGACACCGGAGATAGTTTGGTGGGTGAAGGCAAATAATGAGGAGAACATTAAATAAGGGACGTGGGCATGGTCGTGGTGGTGTTAGTGGAGCTGCTGTTGCTGGGAGAGGATGTGGCTGTTCAGCGCCAACTACAGATCCAAATAAAAAAACCTTCGTCAGGTGTGAGTAGACAACAGAACCTGCAGCATTATTTGGTAGGCCCGAATGCCGCTCTACGAATGGTGAGGCCAGAACAAGTACAGGCACTAGTAGTTTGGGTGGCTGACAGTACCTTCAGTTCCTTCACGTTGTCTCCCACCCCGTCTCCTGCTGAAAGCTCAGAGTTGGCACCTGCAGCCCGTGCCCTTCAGTCTTTCACCTCACTCCCTTGCAAATCAGCCAAGCAATCTGAGCCCCAAGTTATGCAGCAGTCTCTTATGCTTTTTGATGACTCTGCTGGCAGGTTTTCCCAGGGCCATAAGCATAGCCCTGCCCCAAAAGTAGAAGAGATTGAGTGCATGGATGCCCAACCACTTAGGTTTGAGGATGAGGACATGGGAAGACCACCGCAGCACGTCTCTGATGATAACTAAACACAGGTGAAAACTGCTGCGGCTTTCTGCAGTGTGCAGACCGACAAAGAGGGCAGGGGTGAAGAAAGACTGGGTGGAAGATGATGTTGAGAACGACGGGATCCTACACATCATATATCACTATATATACCACTTAAATCCATGTTATCCATGGATGGTGAAAAAAATCATATTTTTTAAAGGCCAGTAATTACCTTTGCGTCCTGCGCTGCACGTGTGCCAGGGACAATAATATAGTTAATCCGTCTGGGAGTTCAGGGGTTGACATATTCCAATTTTTTGCTGTCAGGTAACACTTGGTGACAGTGACCAAAAATGCAGAAAATCTTCTTATAAATTGTTGCGCAAAATATTACCATTTTTGCCGGGTACAAACCCTTGCTCTGCGTAGGTGACAGGGACCGAAAATTTAAAAAATCTTTTTTTAAATTGTTTGGTGCAATATTACAATTTTTTCCGTGAATAATCCCCTCCTCTGCCTGGGTGCCAGGGGCCTACATTTTTAAAAATCATCTGTTCTATTGGTGGGTGACATGAACCCCGTTTTGCCGTGAATAAACCCTTACTATGCCTGGATGCCAGGGGCCTACAATTTTAAAAATTGTCTGTTCCATTGGTGAGTGACATGAACCCCGTTTTGCCTGGAGGACAGGGGCCTACATTTCTAAAAATCGCCTGTTCCATTGGTGGGTGACATGAACCCTGTTTTGCTGTGAATAAATCCCTCCTCTGCCTGGGTGCCAGGGGCCTACATTTTAAAAAAATCGCCTATTCCATTGGTGGGTGATATGAACCCTGTTTTGCCGGTGAAAACCCCCTGCTGTGCATTGCTGACAGGGAACTAAATTTGGTAAAAGCATCTGTTAATGATCGAAAGATGCGGGACTACAAACGCACGCTGGTAGACGCGCTGCTGATGGCATTCCCACCTGATGCCTCCTCAACCTCCTACTCCACATCCATTTCCTCCTGCTAGATCAAGATTTTGATTTCTAATTTTTATTTATTTTATTTTAAGTCTTTTCCCTATCCACATTTGCAGGGCACTTACCCACATTTTGCTGCCTTTTGCAGCCCTCTAGCCCTTTCCAGGACTTTTTTACAGCCATTTTAGTGCCCAAAAGTTCGGGTCCTTTTTTACTTTAATGGGGTTCAGGTTCGGGGTTAAGTTCGGATCCCGAACCCAAACTTTTTTGTGAATTTCGGCCGAACCCATCAAACCCAAACTTCCAGGTGTCCGCTCAACTCTACTTATTAGCCATTCTCCAGTGAACGTACATTTGTTCTATAGCCATTTTTGGGGTGTATTACTTTACTTTTAATTTAAGTTAATTATTTTAACGTTTTAGAGTATGTCAGAGAGACAAGTGACAGGCCCTTCAAAGGAAAAGGCCAGTGGCCCAAATGTTTCAAGCGCAGGCACAAGTAGCAGCAGAAGATGGGCGGTTGCAGCAGGAGTCGCAGCGAAAAGCCTGATCTCCCAGTGACATCTAGTGGTCGTGTCTTGACCAGCAACCCAGCGGTGCTTGGATGGTTGACTCAGACTTCCCCCTTGTCACAAGTGACATCAGACACCCACAGCCAAGAGTCGATGGGTTCCTCTGACATGACACTTATTTGGCATGGCCCGAGAGCAGGCCCTGTGCCCTCACCTGTCCTCAACCTGCCTCTGTCATTTTATGTTCCCTCAGCTCTAGAAGTATCATGCCGTAGGCCCGTCTTCACTTTTCAGCAAGGACGAGCTACTAGAGGACAGTCAGCACCTACTGCTCAGCCAAGATCTGGAGTACAGATCTGCCCCTTCCAACGTAGTGATGATGAGAGTCGTGTGATAGCTGGTGTTGCGAGTGGTCAGGCTCTGTTCCCTGTGACATCAGTGACTTGCAGACAGTAGTGGATGAAGAAAGGGCTTCATCATCATCAGGAGAAGAGGGTGGCAGCTTGTGCCCTAAGTAGACTGCCTGCTTCGCAGGAGCCTACCTGCCCGGAAAGTAGCAGTGCAGGGGTTCATGAAGGCAGTGGTAGCAGGCAGTCAGTGCGAAGTGTTGGGGGAAAATACCATACTCGGCGGTAGGGTTGTTTTGATACCAAAATTTTGATTCGGTTTTGATACCATAAAAAAGTATTGCGATACTCGATACCATTCGATACAACGCAAAAAAAATAAAACACCAAAAAAGCAGTGTGCATTCCGCATTTTATGGAACGTCCGGCCCATTATAGAACAGTCCAATTCTACTTTTTGGGGAGACAAGGTGACTAAAAAACATGGCAAATCGCAGTTTCAAAATTTCTGTTACGGCCTTCACTGCATAGGACTTTTTAAAAATATTTTTATAGTTTGAACTTTTCGGACGTGGCGATATGTAATATGTTTATTTATTTATTGTTTATATATTTTATATGTAAAATTTATACTTAATATTTAAATTTTTGGTGGCAGCGGCAGCAGCGGCACAGGGGGAGAGGGAGAGTGCTTCCTTGTCCTATGTGTTTCTGAGGATAACATGGAGCACACTGAGAGCATTGCGCTCCTTGTTCTCTGATACTAGACTGCGCAATAGAGAAGCCTAGTTTCGAAAAAAGGCATATCCTGGTATTGAGGTCAATACCAGACAAAAGTATTGATTGGGTATCGAAAATTTGATACCCGAAACAACCCATACTCGGTGGTGTGTGGCAGTTTTTTTGTTAAGCTGCCAGAGAAGGTGAACCATTTGCTGAAGCTGTGGGCAGAAGGTAAAGCATAGCATCAAGACATGCAGTGTCACCATAAAGTGGTCGGGGAGAACTGTAGCTCCAATGAGGTGGCCCAGCCTGGCACAGCAACCGCTGCATCACTCAGTGGCACACACCCGTTTCCATGCAGTCCAGGCTCCACCACCTCAGCTGAAGGGAGCTGTCTGTCCTTCCCATCATCTACTGGTCCTTATGCTCCTGCTCCTCGTCCTTATACCCCTCGTCACTCATTTCGTCATCAGTCGATCACCATAGCGATTGCCAAGAGATAACAGTACGCATGCACTCATCCAACTGCGCAAAAGCTGAACGTGCTCCTAGCCAAGTTGCTGGTACTGCAGTCTCTCCCTTTTTAAGTAATGGACTCTGCCCCTTTCAGAAAACTGATAGCTTGCACAAAGGTGGAGAGTCCCAAGCAGTCATTTCTTTGCGACAAAGGCAGTACCAGCCCTGCACACATATGTAGAACAGAATGCGGGCCTGTCCTTGAGCCTGTTGGTGTCTGCGAAAGTTCATGGCAGTGCAGATGTTTGGAGCTATAACTATGATCAAGTACAATTGTATATGTCCTTTATGGCCCATTGGGTAAATGTGGTTCCTGCCCAGCCACACCAGTAACTTGGCCAGGTGCCGCTGCGTCCGCCTCCACGTTCTCATGACGTTGGTCCTGCGACAATGTCCGCTTCTGCCTCCTCATCCTCCAATGTGCTCCTCCAGCATACCATATGGGCAGGTCATATAGGGGATGAACTGCTCTGCGTCGTTCTATAAGAAACAGAATCTTGGCTTTCTCCTCAACAACTCAAGATCGGAACCATGGTCACTGACAACGGGAAGAACATGGTGTCGGTGCTGCATCAAGGAGGTCTGAGCCATGCGCCTTGCATGGTGCACGTGTTCAATCTGATTGTAAAGAGGTTCCTGAAGTCTTCCACCCATCCGCAAGCCATCCTGAAAATGGCCAGGAAACTATGCATGCACTTCAGCCACTCTTACACTGCAAAGCACACCCTACTTGAGCTGCAAAGGCAGAATGGCATTCCCCAACATCGGCAGATATGCAATGTTTCCACCCGTTGGAACTTCACCCTCCATATGTTGGACCGTCTATAAGAACAGAGAAAGGCCATAAATTATTTCTTGATTATACAGGTGTACAGAGGTACTCCCCTGTGTAACTTTGATGTTAGCCAGTAGCAGCTCATGCATGAAACCTGCCATTTGCTCGGGCCCGTTGAAAAGGCAACTTTATTTGTCAGTCGTGAGGACTATGGAATAAACAACGTCATTCCACTACTTCATGTTCGAGCATAGATGCTCCTAAATCTATATCTCATGTTCCCATGAGCACTGTGGGGGGTGAACTGAAGGAGGAGGATATTCGAGCACTGAGTAGAGAAATTGGTAATTTTTCTACACAGGTGACAGGAGAGCAGAAGCAGCTGGAGAAGCTACAGGGCAATGAGGAAGACGAGGCAGAGGACCCAGACACACCGTTGCAGTATGCAGTGGAGATAGAGGCAGGGAGTCCCTCCTAGTCACTTTCTCAAATGGCCTGATGCATGCTCAGTTGCTTGCGTAATGATTGCCATGGCTGCTGTGGGCATGGGGGAAGGAGCAGTTTACCAGCTCCATCATTAGCAACTTAAGTCTAGAGTCGCCCGCCTTGTGAAGAAACTACTCAGCAGCAGCAGCAGCTAGACATGGAGCAGAACTTGAACCAGCAGGTTGTGGCATACTTGGACTGCACTCTGCCACCTTGCATCGAAGATCCCCTGGAATACTGTGTAGCCAAACTTGAATTGTGGCCGCAACTGGCCGAGTTTTCTCTGGACATGCTTTCCCACCCAGTCAGCAGTGTTGCATCAGAGCATAGTTACCCCAAAAATAAATCTCCTGTCCACCCAAAATGTGGAGAAACTGACCTTTGTTAAGCTGAATTAGGCATGGATCAGCCAGGATTTCCACACACCAGTGCCTGATGCATCAGACTAGATCATCCATAGTGCCACACCTAAACTTTGTCAAAAGATACCTGTTTCTTCTGGCTACCTGCTTGAGCTTCAATTCTGATGCTGCCACGCGCCTGATGCCACAACCTGCTGCCAGGTGCTCTTTCTGCCACCCACAATCTTCTGCTGGTACTGGTATTTCCCCCACCTCCCCACTCTGTCACTGGGTTACTCTGTGATCTCCTCATGCTGCGGCCACCTCTCCACTCTGTAGTCTCCTCATGCTGCTGTCACTTCACCACTCTGTGCTCTCCTCCTGCTGCTGCCACCTCAACACTCTTTGGTCTCCTAATGCTGCTGCCACCTCAACAGTCTGTCACTAGGCCACTCTGTGGTCTCCTTATGTTGCTGCTACCTTAATACTCTGTGATATCCTCATGCTGCTGCCCCCTCAACACTCTGTGGTCTCCTAATGATGCTGCTACCTCAATACTATGTCACTGGGCCACCCTGTGGTCTCCTCATGCTGCTGCCACCTCACCAGTCTGTCACTGGGCCATTCTGTGGTCTCCTCATGCTGCTGCCACCTCAATACTCTGTGGGCTCCTCATGCTGCTGCCACCTCACCACTCTGTTGTCTCCTCATGCTGGTGCCACCTCAGCACTTTGTGGTCTCCTCATGCTGCTGCCACCTCAACACTCTGTGGACCTTTCATGCTGCTGCCACCTCAACACTATGTCACTGGGACACTGGGTTAACGACGCATGCGATTTCTCTTCTGATTCCTCAAGCAATTAATCATGTGATTCCCACCCTCACTACTTTGTGACTGGGCTGCTGTGTTGACGACTCATACGATTCCTAATGCGATTCCCACCCTCACCGCTCTGTGACTGGGTCACTGTGTTGACGACTCATGCGATTCCTCATACAATTCCTTATGCGATTCCTCCCCTCACCAGTCTGTGACTGGGCCACTGTGTTGACGACTCATGCGATTGCTCATGCAATTCCCACCCTCACCACTCTGGGACTGGGCCACTGTGTTGACAACTCATGGGATTCCTGATAAGATTCCCACCATCACCACTAGGTGGCTTTGTTGACAACTCATGCAATTCCTCATGTGATTCCCAACCTCACTACTCTGTGACTGAGCCACTGTGTTGACTCCTCATGCTTTTGCCACTTTACTACTCGGTCATGGCGGCACTACTCGTTTCAGTGTGTAAACGAACAGGTTCTGTGGAAATCTATGTGGAGAAGGCTGACAACGGTGTAAAAGGGGTGCTTTAATGCTGAGTTCACACTTGAGTTATTTGGTCAGTTTTGGCCCGGTAACTGACCAAATAAGTTAAGTGTGAAATGATTCTAACAGTAACGCCTATCATTTGCATTTCATATTGGCTCACAGTACTGTTTCACTAGTACAGTGGGCTCGATATGCATGTTTCTGCAATGCACAGTGTTCTACACTACTATGCAGGCTCTCAGCAGACAGGAAATAACAGTTTTTTAACACAGTTTGTCACAAATAAATTCGGATCGAAGCAGATCGTTTTTGACAATTCGACAAACAGACCGAATTAAATTTTTTAGAAATTCGCTCATCTCTATTTATAGCATTTTATTCAGATATTAAAGTTTAGAGCTGTGTATTCACGGTTTATTTTTGTTATAATGTATTACTAAAGGAGAAAAAAAGAAACCATTAAAAATGTAAAATTTGTTAATTAAAATAGATATTGGAAAGATTTTCAATTTTATTTTGTATTTGATAGCACTGGTGTTATGCGAAAAGGAAAAAAAAAAACAACTAATTAATAAAAGCCTTATGGTTGCAAAAGCACTTTTACATAATTTTAAATTCACTGTGAAACTAATGCTTAAACAAGTGTTTGTAATCAGCTACAACATCTCAGAAGTTTTCTAAATGACAAAGATATTATGTAAATGGTGAGTTCTAAAATGTAATTAGGTTATATGACTGGATAAGTATTTCTTGCGTGAAGCAGCTTTTTTGCAGTAATATTTTTTAATATTATTACTTATTTATAATTGCAGTTTGTTTTTCTCTTTTATTAAACAATACTCACGCTATGATTTTTTTTCCCGCATAATGTGATATTGATGCTTGGCCGCTGCCTGGATGCTAATTTCTAGCAGTATAGTTAAGGAAAGATTTTCATTAACAAGCAGACAATCTAAAGGATTATTATTAATTCATCGCAACAGGGTTATACCTAGAGCCTTATTGTGCCCTCATTGGTGCCCCAGATAGTAAACGTCCAACCTTTTGTGCCCTTGCTAAACAGTAATAGTGTTCAGACTGCCCAAACAGTAATGGGGTCTTTTTTTGTGCCCTCTACAAGGCAGTACTCCACACAGCAATAATATCCCTCTTTGAGCCTTAATAATAATGCCCCCCTTTGTAACGCCACAATAGAATAATGTCCTCCTTTGTGCCCCTACAATGTAATAATGCCTCTCTCTGTCCACCTTTCTGAGGTGGATGCACATGCTCAGTTCCATCCTTCAACTGCCTCCTGATTTTTAGATAAACACCTTGATACACAACTCCTGAGTAGAGATGAGTGAACACCTGGAAGTTCGGGTTCGGGAAGTTCGGCCGAACTTCCCGAAAATGGTCGGGTTCAGGATCCGAACTCGACCCGAACTTTATCCCGAACCCCATTGAAGTCAAAGGGGACCCGAACTTTTAGGCACAAAAAAGGCTGTAAAATAGTCCAGGAAAGGGCTAGAGGGCTGCAAAAGGCAGCAAAATGTAGGTAAATCCCCTGCAAACAAATGTGGATAGGGAAATGAATTAAAATAAAAATAAAAAAATAAAAATTAACCAATATCAATTGGAGAGAGGTCCCACAGCAAGGAATCATGCGTCATATCACCCACCACTGGAGAAGGCCACTTTCAGTTATTTAGGCCAGGCACCCAGACCGAGGAGAGAGGTCCCACAGCAAGGAATCATGCGTCATATCACCCACCACTAGAGAAGGCCACTTTCAGTTATTTCGGACCCAGCACCCAGACAGAGGAGAGAGGTCCCACAGCAAGGAATAAGGCGTCATATCACCCGCCACTGGAGAAGGCCACTTTCAGTTATTTAGGCCAGACACCCAGACAGAGAAGAGAGGTCCCACAGCAAGGAATCATGCGTCATATCACTTACCACTGGAGAGGGCCACTTTCAGTTATTTCGGCCCAGCACCCAGACAGAGGAGAGGTTCATTCAACTTTGGGTTGCACAGCAAGATCATGGTAAAGTTAAAAAAATGAGGATTCAATAAAGAAGTGCCCCGGAGTACAAGAATACATGGTTGATGGGGAGGCAGTTATAAATGTCTATTCTGCACAAGGGAGGCACAGGTCCTGTGGGATCCATGCCTGGTTCAATTTTTATGAACGTCAGTTTGTCCACGTTGGCTGTGGACAGGCGGCTGCGTTTGTCAGTAATGACGCCTCCTGCCATGCTGAATACACGTTCAGACAAAACGCTGGCCACCGGGCAGGCCAGCACCTCCAAGGCATAAAATGCTAACTCTGGCCACGTGGACAATTTTGAGACCCAGAAGTTGAATGGGGCCGAACCATCAGTCAGTACGTGGAGGGGTGTGCAGACGTACTGTTTAACCATGTTAGTGAAATGCTGCCTCCTGCTAACACGTTCCGTATCAGGTGGTGGTGCAGTTAGCTGTAGCAAAAAAAAGACAAAACTTTTCCACATTTCTGCCATGCTAACCCTGCCCTCAGAGGAGCTGGCCGTGACACAGCTGTGTTGGTGACCTCTTGCTCCTCCTCGGCCTTTGCCTTGGGCTTCCACCTGTTCCCCTGTGACATTTGGGAATGCTCTCAGTAGCGCGTCTACCAGTGTGCGCTTGTACTCGCGCATCTTTTTATCACGCTCCAGTGCAGGAAATAAGGTGGGCACATTGTCTTTGTACCGGGGATCCAGCAGGGTGGCAACCCAGTAGTCCGCACACGTTAAAATGTGCGCAACCCTGCTGTCGTTGCGCAGGCACTGCAGCATGTAGTCGCTCATGTGTGCCAGGCTCCCCAGAGGTAAGGACAAGCTGTAATCTGTGGGAGGCGTATCGTCATCGTCCTCCGTATCCCCCCAGCCACGCACCAGTGATGGGCCTGATCTGTGTCGGGTGCCACCCCGCTGTGAACCTGCTTCATTCTCATCCTCCTCCACCTCCTCCTCGTCCTCCAGTAGTGGGCCCTGGCTGGCCACATTTGTACCTAGTCTATGCTGTTGCAAAAAACCTCCCTCTGAGCCACATCTAAGAGACTTGCCTGAGAGTGGTAAAAATGACCCCTCATCCTCCTCCTCCTCCTCCTGGGCCACCTCCTCTTCCATCATCGCCCTAAGCGTTTTCTCAAGGAGACATAGAAGTGGTATTGTAACGCTGATAACGGTGTCATCGCCACTGGCCATGTTGGTGGAGTACTCGAAACAGCGCAACAGGGCACACAGGTCTCGCATGGAGGCCCAATCATTGGTGGTGAAGTGGTGCTGTTCCGCAGTGCGACTAATGTGTACGTGCTGCAGCTGAAACTCCACTGTGGCCTGCTGCTGCTCGCACAGTCTCTCCAGCATGTGCAAGGTGGAGTTCCACCTGGTGGGAATGTCGCAGATGAGGCGGTGAGCGGGAAGGCCGAAGTTCCGCTGTAGCGCAGACAGGCGAGCAGCGGCAGGATGTGAACACCGTAAGCGAGCACAGACGGCCCGCACTTTATGCAGCAGCTCTGACATGTCGGGGTAGTTGTGAATGACCTTCTGCACCACCAAATTCAACACATGCACCAGGCCAGGGATGTGACAATTTTTCGCCCAATATCGCACACCACCAGGCCGGGCTTGAGGCCCACCGGCAGAAACCACTCGTCAGTCTGTTGTTCAATACCCCACCACAACTCCTGCGCGGTGTGGGGCCTGTCCCCCAAACATATGAGTTTCAGAATGGCCTGCTGACATTTACCCCGGGCTGTGCTGAAGATGGTGGTGAAAGTGTGTGGCTGACTGGATGAGCAGGTGGAAGCAGAGGAGGAGGAAGCCGAGTAGGAGGAGGAGGCTACAGGAGGCAAAGAATGATGCCCTGCGATCCTTGGCGGCGGAAGGACGTGCGCCAAGAAACTCTCCACTAGAGATGGCCCGAACTATTCGCCGGCGAACAGTTCTCGGCGAACATAGCTTGTTCGTGTTCGCCTCAGCGGGCGAACATATGCGATGTTCGGTCCGCCCCCTATACATCATCATTGAGCAAACTTTGACCCTGTACCTCACAGTCAGCAGACACATTCCAGCCAATCAGCAGCATACCCTCCCTCCCAGACCCTCCCACCTCCTTCACAGCATCCATTTTAGATTCATTCTGAAGCTGCAGTCTTAGTGAGAGGAGGGAGAGTGTAGTTGCTGCTGATTTAATAGGGAAATGGATAGCTAGGCTAGTGAATTCAGTGTCCACTCCAGTCCTGAAAAACTCATCTGATCTCTGCTGTAAGGACAGCGTCCTGACAGCAGCCCAAAAAGCCCTTTTTAGGGCTGCAACATTAGTCTGCTTTTTTTTCCCTTTATATGCATATTGCAATTGCATGGCCTGCCTGTGTGTGAGGAGCTGCAGGCCCACAGACTGTAGTGTGTGCCCACTGCCAGTGCCCACCCCTGTCATCCCATGTGGCACAGGACTTTGCATCAAAAAAAGGCATTTAATTTTTACACTTTAATCTAAGGTTAGTTGCCTGCCAGTGTGTGTCAGGCTGACTTCCACTGACTGTAGTGTGCCCACTGCCAGTGCCCACCCCTGTCATCCCATGTGGCACAGGACTTTGCATAAAAAAAGGCATTTAATTTTTACACATTAGTCTAATTTCAGTTGCTTGCCTGCTGCCAGTGTGTGTCAGGCCCACTTCCACTAACTGTAGTGTGCCCACTGCCAGTGCCAACAAACTGATACCGGGTGGCACAGTAGCTTGCCGATAAATAAGGCATTTAATTTTTAGACAGTAGTCTAAATTCAGTTGCTTGCCTGCTGCCAGTGTGGGTCAGGCCCACTTCCACTGACTGCAGTGTGCCCACTGCCAGTGCCAACCACTGATACCGGGTGGCACAGTAGCTTGCCGATAAATAAGGCATTTAATTTTTAGACAGTAGTCTAATTTCAGTTGCTTGCCTGCTGCCAGTGTGTGTCAGGCCCACTTCCACAGACTGTAGTGTGCCCACTGCCAGTGCCCACCACTGATACCGGGGGCACAGTACCACTTATCGAAAAAAAAATGACAGGCAGAGGCAGGCCACCTCGCAGGGGTCGTCGTGGTCGTGGTGCTGTGATTTCCACTGTCCCTGGAATAATGCCTAGTGTTCAGAGGCCACGTACCCTGAACCCGAAAAATTCTGAGGACGTAGTTGACTGGCTTAGACAGGACACCCAATCTTCAACAGCTTCCGCTAAGAACCTTGACGCACCATCCTCCTCCAGCTCAGTTTTGGTCACCTGCTCTCAAGTTACCACGCACCCGCCCGCCGCTGATAGGAATAGTACTAGTTAAGACACCACTCATATAGGGTGTCACAGCACATTGCTCTGTGCACGCGCAGTGCCCCAATTTGGGAGTATGAGGACCGACCAAGCTGCTTTTTCCATCTCCCGGTTCCTGAAATCAATTCAGTTTGGTGTATGAGAGTTTGGTCTGTCACTGTGAAGGCAGTCGAAGGTACCAGGCCTAAATTTTTTTTCACAAAAGGCAATCCCTGATATGGGATGTAACAGGGATTAAACTGATGAGAATAGTACTACAGAAAATACCACTCATATCGGGTGTGACAGTAAATTGCACGGCGCAGACGCAGTCACCGTGGATTAAAACAAAGGGGAGAGAGCCAGCGTTTTTTTAACCATCTCCCCGTTCGAAAAATCAATTCAATTGACCTTTCGGGGACCCTTGGTGTTGTACGTGGCTGGGTGGAGGAAGAAACCTTCAATGACATCACCAGGACGTGGCTAGCTTGGTATCCAACCTTGTGCATATGGGGAGTTTGCGGTTGTGCAAATGGACTGTTTGCGGTGCATTAAAAGGGGAGTTTTGTATGTCAATGTCTGTGAAGCGGGCGTAACCCTTACACTACCTGATCTATACAACATCATACCTGATCGTATACACACACTGGATGTTTTAAAGCATGTTATTCCAAACAATTTAGGAATGTTAGTTGATTTATGCCCTTTATGGATTAAAACCCGACTCTGCGTCCACTACGTAATTTTCCATGGGAGTTTTGCCATGGATCCCCCTCCGGCATGCCACAGTCCAGGTGTTAGTCCCCTTGAAACAACTTTTCCATCATTATTGTGGCCAGAAAGAGTCCCTTTGGTTTTTAAAATTCGCCTGTCTATTGAAGTCTATGGCGGTTCGCCCGGTTCGCCTGTTCGCGAACATTTGCGGAAGTTCGCGTTCGCTGTTCTAGAACTGAAAATTTTATGTTCGCGACATCACTACTCTCCACCTGGGGCCCAGCCGCCACTACATTTACCCAGTGTGCAGTTAGGGAGATATAGTGTCCCTGGCCGTGCTTACTGGTCCACGTATCTGTGGTTAGGTGGACCTTGCCACAGATGGCGTTGCACATTGCATACTTGATTTTATCAGATACTTGGTTGTGCAGGGAAGGCACGGCTGTCTTGGAGAAGTAGTGGTGGCTGGGAACAACATACTGTGAGACGGCCATGAACATCAGCTGTTTGAAGCTGTCTGTGTCCACCAGCCTGAATGACAGCATTTCAAAGGCCAGTAGTTTAGAAATGCTGGCATTCAGGCCCAAGGCTCGAGGGTGGCTAGGTGGGAATTTACGCTTTCTCTCCAAGGTTTGTGAGATGGAGAGCTGAACGCTGCCGTGTGACATGGTGGAGATGCTTGGTGACGCAGGTGATGGTGTCGGTGGCACATCCTCTGTTTGGTGGGCGGCAGGTGCCAACGTTCCTCCCGAGGCGGAGAAACAGGCCGAGTCAGCAGCAGAAGAGGGAGCAGGGGGAGCCTGAGTGAGTTCCTTGTTTTTAAGGTGTTTACTCCACTGCAGTTCATGCTTTGCATGTAGATGCCTGGTCATGCAGGTTGTGCTAAGGTTCAGAACGTTAATGCCTCGCTTCAGGATTTGATGGCACAGCATGCAATCCTCTCGGTTCTTGTTATCAGCACATTTTTTAAAGAAGTGCCATGCCAGGGAACCCCTTGAAGCTGCCTTTGGGGTGCTCGGTCCCGGGTGGCGGTGGCCAGTAGCAGGCGAACTCTCTTGGTGGCAGCTGGTCTCCTTTTGCCCCCTGCTCCCTCTTTCGCTACGCTGTTGGCTCGGTCTCACCACTGCCTCTTCCTCTGAACTATGAAAGTCAGTGGCACGACCTTCATTCCATGTGGGGTCTAGGACCTCATCGTCCCCTGCATCGTCTTCCACACAGTCTTCCTCCCTGACCTCCTGTTCGGTCTGCACACTGCAGAAAGACGCAGCAGTTGGCACCTGTGTTTCGTCATCATCAGAGACGTGCGGACTCCGATGAGGTGGTATTCCCATGTCCTCATCATCAGGAAACATCACTGGTTGTGCATCAGTGCATTCCATGTCTTCCACCACTGGGGAAGGGCTAGGTGGATTCCCTTGGGAAACCCTGCCAGCAGAGTCTTCAATCAGCATAAGAGACTGCTGCATAACTTGAGGTTCAGACAGTTTCCCTGATATGCATGAGGGTGATGTGACAGACTGATGGGCTTGGTTTTCAGGCGCCACCTGTGTGCTTTCTGCAGAAGACTGGGTGGGAGATAATGTTGTGAACGTGCTGGATCCACTGTCGGCCACCCAATTGACTAGCGCCTGTACCTGCTCAGGACTTACCATCCCTAGAACGGCATTGGGCCCCACCAAATATCTGTGTAAATTCTGGCGGGTACTGGAACCTGAGGTAGTTGGTTCACTAGGACGTGTGGCTGTGGCAGAATGGCCAATGAGGGTACACTAACACAAACACGACCGCGTCCGCGTCCCTTACTAGATGTTTTCCTCATTGTTACCGTTCACCAAGCACCACAATAATAAAAAAAATATTTGGCCCAATGTATTGATTTAAAATTCAGGCCTTTTTTTACAGGCACCTAACACTATCTGCCTATTTATTTATGTAGCGCATTACACTAATCCAGGCACAGCAGTAACCACTGATTTAGGGGAATATCTCTTTTAGGGCTAGTATTTAGGCCCTGGATGAAAGGTATCCTTTTATGGACAGAATTACACTTGGCCTGCAACAGCTGGAACACCAGATTCAGGGTATTGCTATTTTGGCAATTGAATTTCACCCCAGAACAAAATATATCCTTTGCAGGACACTATGAAACTTGGCCAGCCACAGCTGAAACCACAGATTTATGGTATTGCTATTTTTGTAAATGGCAACTGAATTTCACCCCAGAACAAAATATATAATTTGCAGGGCACTATGAAAATTGGCCAGACACAGCTGAAACCACTGAGGTATGGTATTGCTATTTTGGCAATTGAATTTCACCCCAGAACAAAAGTATAATTTGCAGGACACTATGAAACTTGGCCAGACACAGCTGAATCCATTGATTTATGGTATTGCTATTTTGGCAATTGAATCTCACCCCAGAACAAAAGATATGTTTTCGCGGACGCTATGAAACTTGGCCAGCCACAGCTGAAACCACTGATTTATGGTATTGCTATTTTGGCAATTGAATTTCACCCCAGAACAAAATATACCCTTTGTAGGACACTATGAAACTTGGCCAGCCACAGCTGAAACCACTGATTTATGGTATTGCTATTTTGGCAATTGAATTTCACCCCAGAACAAAACATATTTTTTGCAGGACACTATGAAACTTGGCCAGACACAGCTGAAACCACTGATTTACGGTATTGCTATTTTGGCAATTGAATTTCACCCCAGAACAAAATATATGTTTTTGCAGACACTATGAAACTTGGCCAGCCACAGCTGAAACCACTGATTTATGGTATTGCTATTTTGGCAATTGAATTTCACCCCAGAACAAAATATACCCTTTGCAGGACACTATGAAACTTGGCCAGCCACAGCTGAAACCACAGATTTATGGTATTGCTATTTTGGCAATTGAATTTCACCCCAGAACAAAATATACCCTTTGTAGGACACTATGAAACTTGGCCAGCCACAGCTGAAACCACTGATTTATGGTATTGCTATTTTGGCAATTGAATTTCACCCCAGAACAAAATATATTTTTTGCAGGACACTGTGAAACTTGGCCAGACACAGCTGAAACCACTGATTATGGTATTGCTATTTTGGCAATTGAATTTCACCCCAGAACAAAATATATAATTTGCAGGACACTATGAAACTTGGCCAGCCACAGCTGAAACCACTGATTTACGGTATTGCTATTTTGGCAATTGAATTTCACCCCAGAACAAAATATATGTTTTTGCGGACACTATGAAACTTGGCCAGCCACAGCTGAAACCACTGATTTATGGTATTGCTATTTTGGCAATTGAATTTCACCCCAGAACAAAATATACCCTTTGCAGGACACTATGAAACTTGGCCAGCCACAGCTGAAACCACAGATTTATGGTATTGCTATTTTGGCAATTGAATTTCACCCCAGAACAAAATATACCCTTTGTAGGACACTATGAAACTTGGCCAGCCACAGCTGAAACCACTGATTTATGGTATTGCTATTTTGGCAATTGAATGTCACCCCAGAACAAAATATATGTTTTTGCGGACACTATGAAACTTGGCCAGCCACAGCTGAAACCACTGATTTATGGTATTGCTATTTTGGCAATTGAATTTCACCCCAGAACAAAATATACCCTTTGCAGGACACTATGAAACTTGGCCAGCCACAGCTGAAAACACTGATTCATGGTATTGCTATTTTGGCAATTGAATTTCACCCCAGAACAAAATATTCCCTTTGCAGGACACTATGAAACTTGGCCAGCCACAGCTGAAACCACTGATTTATGGTATTGCTATTTTGGCAATTTAATTTCACCCCAGAACAAAATATACCCTTTGCAGGACACTATGAAACTTGGCCAGCCACAGCTAAAAACCACTGATCTATGGTATTGCTATTTTGGCAATTGAATTTCACCCTAGAACAAAATATATGTTTTTGCGGACACTATGAAATTTGGCCAGCCACAGCTGAAACCACTGATTTATGGTATTGCTATTTTGGCAATTTAATTTCACCCCAGAACAAAATATACCCTGTTACGGACAGATTTAAACTAGGCCTGCAACAGCTGGAATACCAGATTCAGGGTATTGCTATTTTGCCAATTGAATTTCACCCCAGAACAAAATATATGTTTTTGCGGACACTATGAAATTTGGCCAGCCACAGCTGAAACCACTGATTTATGGTATTGCTATTTTGGCAATTTAATTTCACCCCAGAACAAAATATACCCTGTTACGGACAGATTTAAACTAGGCCTGCAACAGCTGGAACACCAGATTCAGGGTATTGCTATTTTGGCAATTGAATTTCACCCCAGAACAAAATATATGTTTTTGCGGAAACTATTATAGTTTGCCAGCCAGTGCCTGGACACCAGATTTAGGGGATTGCTATTTTGACAATCGAATTCCACCACAGAAAATAATCTATCATTTGCCAGACAGCAGACAGTATTATACTTGGCTAGCCAAAGCTGGAACACCAGATTTAGGGGATTGGTATTTGGGCAATTGTATTTAACCCCTTAATAAAATATAGAAATTGCTATCCTGAGTTTCTAGGGGTGACAATTAGCACAGCCAAGCCCCTGATGTAGGATATAGCAAAAAAAAACTAGTATTGATGGATTGATGGACTTGGTGGCAGCTTATTCTTGGGCACCACAAGTCACAAAATGGCCGCCGATCACCCCAGAAAATAAGTGACAGAAAAACGCTCTGTGCAGCCTAAAAACCAGTGAGCAAGTAACTAGCAGAAGTTCAATCATTCACAGCTGTAGATCGATCACTTCATTAGGTGTTTTTGCTGACTTTTTCCTGTCTAATCTCGCCCTCACAGCAGCTGCATCCTCTCTCTATACTAATCAGAGCAGAGTGATGTGCGGCGCTACGTGACTCCAGCTTAAATAGAGGCTGGGTCACATGCTGCACTTGGCCAATCACAGCCATGCCATTAGTAGGCATGGCTGTGATGGGCTCTTAGGGCAAGAAGTAAAACGCTAGCTGGTTGGCTGCTGTGTAGACCTTCAGAAAGCGGGAAGTAATCGCCGAACAACGAACCCGAACCCAAACTTTTTTGAACCCGAACTATTCTCGAACTGTTCGCTCAACACTACTCCTGAGCTATGGTAGGGAAAGAGCCGCAGCAGAAATGGCATGTCCCTTATGCTGGACATTCCCCCCGAGCTGCAAGCTTAAGATAAATCTAGCAGAGAAACTGAAACAATGAATGTGGATGTCTCTAGATCCATGTGAGGTACATGTAAGATTGTTATTTACTGTATGATGTCTGATTTTCATTTTTTTACATTATTCAAGGGATAACCCCTTTAATGGTTCTCTGTTCCAACAGAAATTTAAACTGGATCTACATCCTGAGGGCACATCCTCCAGGCCCAGTCGTACTCATATTCTCTGTTTCTGTGATCATTACACCACTGGATTATGGGGTGAATTTATTAATTAACATTTGGATCAAATACCGTATTTTTCGCCCCATAACACACATTTTTTCAAAAGTGTGGGAAAAATGCCCCTGCATCTTATGGGACAAATACTAATGAAGCGCTTCAATTTTGGAAGCGCTCATTAGTACTGGCTCTGTACTCACAGTTTCCTGTTCCTCGGCCGTCGGCTGTGGAGGCTGCGCACAGTGTGAGGGAGCGCTGTGACCTCAAGCTGTGTGCGCCGGGTCACAGCACAGCCGACAGCAGGAAGAAGACAGAGTGCATTGGAGGTGAGGAGCGGCGGCGTCCAGGAGCAGGAGAGATAAGTGGGCATACTAATTATGGCACTGGGGGCATAATAAATGGCATGGGGGCAGTCATAAATGGCACCCGGGCTCATAACTGGCATGGGGGCTAATAATGGGGGCTTATAACTGGCATGGGGTGAATGGGGGCTCATATATGGAATTGGGGATCATAATGGGGGCTCATAAAAACCATGGGGGATCATAAATGGCATGGTGGGCTGATCTAAGGTCTTACTGTGGTCTTATTAACATTGGTCTGATTAAGGGGCTCATTAACATTGGGGGTCTGATTGGGGCTGTCAGATAAGGTCTGATTAATATTGGGGTCTGATTGCTTGCCTGATCGGAGATCTAATATATTAATATACAAACTGGAGATGAGCGAATAATTCAAAAATCCGACTGTTTCGCCGAACTTTACAAAACAATTCGCTTTATGACTAATTAATTCATCACAAAGCACATTTCTTTGTAAGCAGTTGGTGCAATAAGAGGGAGTGGCGATTTCACCACTCCCCATCATTGTACCCCTCAGATGCCACTTTCATAAATGATTGCAGAATCTGAAAATTAGGGTGGGTTCACACTAGCGTTATGCATTCCGTTATTGCTTTCCGTTATAACATGGTTATAACGGAAAATAATGGAATGCCCAGACAGAATGCAAAATGGAAGCCTTTAAAAGGCATTCCGTTTGCTTTCCGTCATAATACAGGTCTATGGAAAAGCATAACGGATCCATCTGGGTCCTGTTATGCAAGACGGAAAACAAAGTCCTGTCCACAGGACTTTGTTTTCCGTCTTGCATAACGGGAACCAGACGGATCCGTTATGCTTTCCCATAGACTTGTATTATGATGGAAAGCAAACGGAATGCCTTTTAAAGGCTTCCGTTTTGCATTTCGTCATAATTAAAGATCCGTCCTTCCGTCTTATAGATTCCGTTATGTTCCGTTATAACCACGTTATAACGGAAGGCGATAACGGAATGCATAACGCTAGTGTGAACCCACCCTTAACAGTGTGTAAAATAAAGTAAAAAAAAAACAAAACAAAAACAAATCACACTTACCTGGTCCATGTGCTTACAACGGGCCCACTGCCGCCATCTTGCTTTACAATCTGGAGGGAATTCTTTTTTTTTGTTTTGTTTTGCACTATTTCAGGTTAAATCGATTCACTACCACGAAGCACGAGGAAGTTGCGGTGAATTATTTATCCTAAAATTCGGATTGTGGACTTTACTCAACACTAATACCAACCTTTACTTGTGGCTTGGTATATGTGTATTTTTAAAAGGTCGCTAACTTTTAACACAACTTTTCACAAATTAATAGTACAAGAAGCTTTGCGATATGTTACATCAGTAAGAAATGTCTAGTTCTCCTATTATTAGCTGTTTACCAGACCCCCGCCCCCAAACACACACACACACACACACATCCTGTTAATTGCTTTTCACATAGCTTTTTTCCCAATCTAACACAGGATCATCCCTGCAGGAGGATCATATTATACCTGTCAATTCATGTGTATGGAGAAGCAAGGGGGAGGCAGGAACAAGAAATGAGTGATGCAGGAATAGCCATAGAGATTGCACAGCTACATAGAAAGGCCATAGTGCTTCATTCACAAAAATACAATTCAGTTCTTCCCTGTAATGTCCTCCATTATCCTGAGGCTGCTTCTGAGTTTGGCTGGGTTCAGACTTGAGCGTATTTGATAAGCGCGTTTTACGCACATTTTTGTCGCACGTATTACAGCGCGTTTTTGGAAATAGGAAACGCGCGTCGTACGTGCGTTTGTGTGACTGACCACTGTGGCGTCAATCACAATACGCGTGACAAAGCGCCCCAAAGAAGCTCCTGTACTTCTTTGGGCGTAGGGCGTTTTACAGCGCGTTCGTGCGCGCTGTAGAACGCTCAGGTGAGAACCATGCCCATAGGGAAACATGGGTTTTTGCCTGTTGAGCGTTTTACAGCACGTAGGAACGCGCTGTAAAACGCTCAAGTCTGAACCCAGCCTTACTTTGATCACATAAATTAGATCCGTGTGACTGCTCACGAGCGGGAGCCATTTTTAAATGCCCAACAACTGATTTAAATTTACGTGGGGTGGTCGGGAAGGGGTTAAAGGGGCGCGGAGGTATATAGGGCTACTGGCAACTTCTGCGCAAAAAAAAAAAAAAAAGAGGGCATGGATTGGCTTCCTGGGCACCCTTGGAGCAAATCCAGTAAACACACAAACAACTGCAGGAGGATCAACTTAACGTTTTGATGAGATGCACACCTTGTCATAATTTAAGGGCATCCTTCAGCACTAGATTAAAATCTACGCTAACTCATAGCTGACACAAAATTTAGACCAGAAAGCTGAGGTAAAAGATGATAAATGAGCCAGGACAATGGCCCCACCCACAATCTGCACCCCTAATTCTCCTTTTTAAAATGAGACGAGGGTGGTATAGAAACGCCACTTGCTGTGTTAGGCGCGAATATTCAAATCGCAAATTTTTATTGCTAATATCGCCACCTTGAGCATTCACGAATATTTAGAATATAGTGCTATATATTCGTATTTTTGAATATTCTAGATTTTTTTTCATCTGAACCCATGATCCCTCCTTGCTTCTTGCTTGTGGGCCAATGAGAAGGCTGAAATGTCTTTGTCTGAGCTTAACAACATCCCTAGGAACCAATAGGAAAGTTGCCTACCCCTTACTATATAAGAACCTCCCCAGCAGCCATTTTCTGCAGTTTTTTTTTTCAGTTCTGAGAGACAGCAGTGTCATTGCTGTGCTCTGTGCTGTTCTGCTGTCCATACTTACATGCTACAGGCAAGTTCACAACAGTACTTAGTGCACCAATTACTAATATGTAGTCAGACCTGCTAAAATGTGAAAAATATGCGCATCATTAATTGCCGATTTGCGCAATCGAGAATATATCGGAGCACTCTATCTGCATATAAAGCTATTGTAATGTTCTGCCGTGCCAACCATTTTCTCCAGTGTCAGGAAACTTCTAGCAGCTTTAGAAATGCAGCAATAGTGACCCACGCCTGTATTGCGCGCGCATTACGCGAATATTACACTGACGATTTTCGCAGACAAGAAAATAATCGTGAATTCTCGAATTTGTGAATTTATGATGAATATTCGCCCAAATATTCGCGAAATATCTCAAATTCGAATATTGCCCCTGCCGCTTATCACTACTCACGATTTGCGACTTTTCTTTACTGCAGTTTCTTGCGTAAATTGCCATAGTAAATGACCCCCAATACCTTTGAATGTAGGCAGGACATGCTGCATCATAGGTGTGAAGACAATTAGGTTGACAAGCACCAAGAAAAGAGAGAAAAGTGCCGTAACTGTTTCTAGTTTTGCAATGTTGTCATTTTTCTATAATAATGTTGAATAGCACATTTTTGACAAGAGACTCAAGGAAAGATTACTTTTCTTCGACTTTGCCTCTCCCTTGCCTCTTTAGAGCACAATCTAATTCGCCATGTTTACTTTTCTCTATCCTAGATTAATTTGTCACTTGCTATCTGTGGAAACTAACAGAAGTGCTGGGTTAGTATGACTTTTCAGCACAATAAAAATTGGATGTCACTGTAAATGGTCAGGCCTACTTATATTTATTATTACTGATACTGTGAAAGGTGACATTGTCCCCAAGCTCAGGGGATGGCTTTTCTTCAGATTCTTATCATCTGACTGGGCCGCGTTTACTTTTGCCATACAAGGTTCATATTGACATAGCATCTTTCTAGAGGTCATTAAAAAGAAGCAATGGAGAAAGGAAAATACCAGACCAGCAGAAGTGATATCTGCAATACATAAAAAAAAGGTATTACACACACTCTAAGAAATTCAGAAGTATAGTCATCTCATAAACATTCAATGATAGGCTTATATTTAATTGAGTTCCATATGCTATACATATAAACTGGAAATGTTACAAAAAAATTCAATTTAAAGCTAAAAATTATTCATATACAGATTGTCTATGTTTGTAAATGTGACAACAGTGCAGCAATGTTATTGTTATCTAGTTACATAGCTTGAGAAAGACACAGGTCCATCATGTTCAACCCTCTCTAGACCAATTGCACAACATGAATTGTTAATTATAACCTTCACTGCCATTTGTTATTAGATAACAATATAGCCCTTTGAAAATACTGACATAGTATCTGGTATTACTATTGGGGTTGCCACTAGTGTTGAGCGAACCCGAACTGTAAAGTTTGGGCCTCTACCGAACTTTGCGAGTTCGGGTATCAGGACCCGAACTTTTCAGGTAAAGTTCAGGTTTGAGTTTTGTGTTCGGGTATTTGATAAAGCTTGTTGAAAGGCTGCAGGGCAGCCAATCAATAAGCTTTTAAGCTGTGGGCACTTAGAAGCCATCACAGCCATGCCTACTAATGGCATGGGTGTGATTGGCCCATGCATCATGTGACCCAGCCTCAATAAAAGCTGGATCACATGTAGCACCGCCCATCAGAGTATTGCAGGGACAGCAAGCAGGCAGCTGAAGTGAGGGAAAGTGTTAGGAATCTCATCTGGCTATTTATACTGGGGTTACCTATTGTGATTTTTTTGTGGGTGCAATACACCAGCATTGTACCCCTGACACAGAAATATATTTAATAAGCTGGCTGTTAATTCTGTGGGTGACCTATAGCAATTTTTTTTTGTGGGTGCAATGCAGCATCTTTGTACCCCTGACACAAAAATATAATAGTTAATCTGTCTGTTAGTTTGGTGGGTGACATACTGTATACCCATTGTTTGTGTGAGGTACACCTGCACTGCATACGTGACAGGGAAATAAATCTATTTAATCTACTTGCTAGTTCAGTGGGTGACATATATCAATTGATTGTGTGGGGTACACCTACACTGCAAATGTAACAGAGAAATAAATCTAGTTAATCCATCTGTTACACGGTGGATTGCATATACCAATTGTTTGTGTGAGGTACACCTGCACTGCATACTTGATGGGTAAATAAATCTAGTCACTCTATCTGTTACATCAGTGGGTGACATATACCAATTGTTTGTGTGGGGTGCACCTGCACTGCATACTAGTGATGAGCGGCAGATGCCATATTCAAATTCGCAATATTTCACGAATATTTCACCAAATATTCGTTATATATTCACAAATTTGTGACTTCGTTATATTCGTGCAATGTTATTTTTTTATCTCGGAATGGGTTCAGATGAAAAAAACAACAAAAAATCGAATATGGAGGACACCGCACGGTATAGGGAAGGTGGACAGGGACTGGTGGCTCCCCCTCCGTCCCTTCTGCCTCCCCTTTACCCCCCCCCCCTTTTTGTGCGGAGCAAATATGGCTTCTGGCCGGTTTAGCCCGGCCAGGGCTGGGTTAAACGGGTGGATAGGGGGTTAATGGGAGGCGGGGACCTCCTCCTGATTTAAGCCCGCTCCCGCCGCTCTGCTTCCTCTTTGAACGGAAGCGACGTGCCCACCCTCCCTCCCTTGTTTTGATCGTTTGGGTTCTGTTCCGGTTTTGCAAGGTTTTTCTTTGGCTCAGTTGGGTCTGATGGGCGTTTCCTGATCGTGTGTCGCATTAAGTCGCAGCTGGCGGTTTTAAAAGGAATAGATGAGGTTGTGAGGATAAGAGCGGAACTGCCCGCTGATAGACAGCGGCTGGCAGATCGCACAGTTTTGTTAAGTTTATTAAATCTAACAGCTGCGGCCGACTACCACCCAACAAATAAAGGGGTTGAAAAGAATATTGGTGTCAGCGTGTTTATTTAAGAGAGTTTTATATCCGGCCAGAGGCTATGGGTTACCCATCCTCCTGTTCCCCCCCTCCCCCCTGTTTGGCTTATGCCACCAGTCTTTGTTTTTACGAATATATATATCACACTATATTCTACATATTCCCGAATTATAGCAATAAGTCATGCAGCAGTTCTTTTATGCTTTTTAATGACTTCTGGTGGGGTTTCTGTCAGACATCCACCTATCCCTGTGGAAGAGATTGAGTGCACTGATGCCCAACCACTTATGTTTCAGGATGTGGACATGGGAGGACCACCGCAGCATGTCTATGATGATGACGAAACACAGGTGCCATCAGTGTGCAGACCGGCAAGGAGGGCAGGGGTAAGGTGTGGATGGAAGATGATGTGGAGTATGATGAGGTCCTAGACGCCACAGGGAATCAAGGTCATTAAAGTATAACTCTCAAATTTTTTTTTTTTTACTATTGGATTTTGGTGATTAATATTACCTTGTTGGCCCTGTTTTAATTTCTGATTGTTTAATAAATAACCCCTAAAAGCCACCTAAAAGTCCCCAGTATTGGCTATATTTACCTGAGATAAAATCAGGTTGCTATGCTCCTTCCGTCTACCAGATAGAGGACGGACGCAGCGTGCACTGGGAACTGATAGTGAGTCAACATTGTAAGGGAATGTATAAAAAGCCAGGTTCTTCCTGACAGGAGATAACAGTGCTGGGCTGTGTGTGTGAACTTCTCCACATGCCTGTGCTTGGCAGACACTCCCTTAGCAGTTCTGGAGAATGTACATATGCCGGCTGCTCAGTGTATAAATGACAGCCTTATCTGATAAGAGGAGAGCTTGTAGAAGGACTACAGGCTTCAGCCAGACCTGGGAACTTCACTGCAAGACCCCCCTATACAGAGCTGGTCTTCACTAACTTCACTGCAGGTGTCCTATGGATTAGCCTCAGGGCTGAGGGCGGCCATCTTAACAGAATAGTGAAATTGCAGTTTTATGCAGACTGGTTGCTAAGGGCTGAATCTTATTAAATAAGGGGTAAGTAAGTCTAATAGTTATTGATTCAGGAATATTATCATATCAGTAACTACATATATGAAAACTGAAATTTGGGTCTAAATGTGACAGTTATCCTTTAAAGTGTGGCAGGCGTACCACAATGAACTGCCTTTTGCGCTGTGGCATTAGAAGAATAATATAACTTCTTTATTAACTTCATCTTTTTTATATACTGTATAACACTACCACTTCCGCAGCAGATAGTCCATGTACAAAACATGTGTTGAATAAAGTTTCACAAAATGGCAGTTAAACTGTTCAATCTTGTCATTCAACATAAAATGGTGGATATATTTCTCTCTTCAGTATCTGTACTCTCACTTTAAGTTATTTAAGCACTTTATGATCTCTCTGAGAGGTATATCTGAGGTTCAACCAATAGTTCTGCATGCTCTACTTGCAGTATGTTCTCTACAATTGCTTTGAGCAGTTTGTGATATGATTTACGCAGTTTGTTTGAACTATTCGCAGATTGGTGGAACTGTAAGTAAACATACATAACTGGTTCAGTATACAGTTCTAATCATAATACTAACAATAGGAACATTATATAACTGTTCTAAATACCTATTTTGGACTCTTTGCTTTCATAAAACTCTTAGTGGAGTGAATGTCTGTTCAGCTCCTCTCCTGGTCTATACTGAGGAGATTCAGATAGAGGATTTCCCACACAGGCTCAGTGAGAGGCTGGCTGTGATTAGTCAAGACTCCTGCTCAGTGTGAGGCTGGCAGTGATTGGTCAAGATTAGTGGGTAGAGATGTTGCGAACATAAACTTTTCCATTCGCGAATTTCCTTAAATGTTCGTGAATTGGCGAACCGGGCGAACCGCCATAGACTTCAATATGCAGGCGAAATTTTTAAATTCTAGCCACAGTAGTGATGGAAAAATTGTTTCAAGGGGACTAGCACCTGGACTGTGGCATGCCGGAGGGGGATCCACGGCAAAACTTCCATGGAAAATTACATAGTTGACGCAGAGTTGGGTTTTAATCCATAAAAGGCATAAATCACCTAACAATCCTAATTTACCCGATATGAGTGTTATTTTCTGTAGTTCTCTTCTCATCAGTTTAATCTTTGTTACGTCCTCAATCTGGGGTCCATTTATTGAAATGATTTTTCGAACAGGGAGATGGTTAAAAAAAGGCTGGCTTCCTCCCCTTTGTTTTAATCCACGGTCACTGCGTCTGCGCCGTGCAATTTACTGTCACACTCGATATGGGTGGTATTTTCTGTAGTACTATTCTCATCAGTTTAATCCCTGTTATGTCCCCTATCAGGACATGTATTGAATGGATTTTAGATAAGTGCTAGGTACTGTGCCACCTGGTATGAGTGTTGGGCACTAGCAGAGGGCTGTCACGAACCGGCAGGACTGGTAGTGGATCCTCTGGACCAGAGAGGCGCGGGTTGCACTAGAGGACCGGTTCTAAGCAGTTACTGGTCTTCACCAGAGCCCGCCGCAAAGCGGGATGGATTTGCTGCGGCGGTAACTACCAGGTCGTGTCCCCCAGTAACAACTCGACCTCTCTGGCAGCTTATATGGCGTGGTACCCAGGGAGTAGGCAAGAGCGTAGTCGGACGTAGCAGAGGTCAGGGCAGGCGGCAAAGGTTCTAAGGCGAGTAGTCGGTAGCAACAGGTTTGGCAACAGGCAAGGCAAATAACACAGTAGGGAACGCTTTCTCAGAGGCACAAGGCACAAAGATCCGGCAGGAAGCTGTGGGAGGAGAAGGTATTTATGGGCAGAGCACAGGTGCAGCCTAATTAAGTCAGCACTGCCTCTCACAACCTTAACCCTTAATAACCACTTTGGGCCAGGCACCAATCACTGGTGCACTGGCCCTTTGAATCTAAGAGTCCCGGCGCGTGCGCGCCCTAGAGAGCGGGGACGCACACGCCGAGATGCTGGAGTGCTGCCTGGGGGCATACGCTGTGAGCGCTCCGAGGCCAGCAGGGGGCCCGGAGCTCTCAGCGCAACAAGGTCACACTACAGTCTGTGGGCCTGACACACACACACTGGCAGGCAGGCAACTGAAATTAGATTAAAGTGTACAGATAAAGTGCCTTATTTTAGGCAAAGTCCTGTGCCGCACGGTATGATTGATGGGCAGCACTGGCAGAGGGCACACTACAGTCTGTGGGCCTGACGCACACACACTGGCCGGCAGCCAACTGAAATTAAATTCAAGTGTAGAGATAAAGTGCCTTATTTTAGGCAACATCCAGTGCCGCACAGTATGATTGATGGGCAGCACTGGCAGAGGGCACACTACAGTCTGTGG
The DNA here is from genome assembly GCA_033119425.1 of Bufotes viridis. Lineage (NCBI taxonomy): Eukaryota > Metazoa > Chordata > Amphibia > Anura > Bufonidae > Bufotes > Bufotes viridis. The sequence continues at coordinate 49,243,060 of CM065595.1, forward strand.
GCCTGACACACACACACTGGCCGGCAGGCAACTGACATTACATTAAAGTGTACAGATAAAGTGCCTTATTTTAGTCAAAGTCCTGTGCCGCACGGTATGATTGATGGGCAGCACTAGCAGAGGGCACACTACAGTCTGTGGGCCTGACACACACTGGCAGGCAACTAACCTTAGATTAAAGGGTAAAAATGAAATGCCTTTTTTATGCAAAGTCCTGTGCCACACAGTATGAGTGGTGGGCACTGGCAGCGGGCACACTACAGTTAGCGGAAGTGGGCCTGACACACACTGGCAGCAGGCAGGCAACTGAAATTAGATTAAAGTGTAAAAATTAAATGCCTTATTTATCGGCAAGCTACTGTGCCGCATGGTATGGGTGGTGGGCACTGGCAGTGGGCACACTACAGTCAGTGGAAGTGGGCCTGACACACACTGGCAGGCAACTAACCTTAGATTAAAGGGTAAAAATTAAATGCCTTATTTATCGGCAAGCTACTGTGCCACCCGGTATAAATGGTGGACACTGGAAGTGGGCACACTACAGTCAGTGGAAGTGGGCCGGACACACACTGGAAGCAGGTAGGCAACTGAAATTAAATTAAAGTGTAAAATTGAAATGCCTAATATATCGGCACGCTACTGTGCCACCCGGTATGAGTGGTAGGCACTGGCAGTGGGCACACTACAGTCAGTGGAAGCGGGCCTGACACACACTGGCAGCAGGCAGGCAACTGAAATTAGATTACAGTGTAAACATTAAATGCCTTTTTTTATGCAAATTCCTGTGCCACACGGTATGAGTGGTGGGCACTGGCAGTGGGCACACTATAGTCAGTGGAAGTGGACCTGACACACACTGGCAACAGGCAGGCAACTGAAATTCGATTAAAGTGTAAAAATGAAATGCCTTTTTTTATGCAAAGTCCTGTGCCACATGGTATGAGTGGTTGGCACTGGCAGTGGGCACACTACAGTCAGTTGAAGTGGGACTGACACACACTGGCAGGCAACTAACCTTAGATTAAAGTGTAAAAATGAAATGCCTTTTTTTATGCAAAGTCCTGTGCCACACGGTATGAGTGGTGGGCACTGGCAGTGGGCACACTACAGTCTGTGGGCCTGCAGCTCCTCACACATGGGCAGGCCAGGCCAGGCAACTGCAATATATATATGGAGAAAAAATAAATAAAAGCAGACTAATGTAGCAGCCCTAAAAAGGGCTTTTTCGTGTGCTGTGACGCTGTCCTTACAGCAGATGAGTCTGTGGACACAGATTACTGGCCTAGCTAATGCTTTCCCTATGAATTCAGAATCATCAGCGCAGCAGCAGCTGCAGTCTCCCTGCTCTCACTAACATGCAGCTTCAGACTGAATCTAAAATGGCTGCCTTTTTTATAGGAGGTGGGAAGGTGTGGGAGGGAGGGTTCTGATTGCATCAGTGTGAATGCTTGGGGCACATTCACACTGATGCACCTGGTTTCAGGTCACCCAGGGGACATTTTAAAGGGGCCAATGGATAGGAGGGGAATTTATAGGATTTCATATTTAGGGTTTAATATATAAAGGGGACATATGAAAAGGGGCACATAAAGGGACAAATGCCCCACAGGGGCCGTAATAAGCCCTTGGGGAATACTAAGGACAGATGTGCGCAGATGCTGGGCACATCTGCGCACATCCTCTTATAGTGTGCCTGTTTGTGCATGCATATATATTATTTATGCATGCACGTGTTCGCATGTATATATATATATATATATATATATATATATATATACATATATTTCAACCCTTCCTCAACACTTACATTCATAATATATAATGAATCTTAAAGGCATATTATCTTTCTGCTTCTGTGCCCACAATATATAGCATCCAAAAACATGAAGTCACAATAAATAATTCTGCTTTTGTCTTTAACATATAAACATGAATTGTATTAAGGTTATTTTCAGGTCTAGCTGTATAAACATATAAGCCATATTAGCAACCTAGGACAGGTCTTACCTGGCCAGCTACAGCGAGTGACGTGTGCAGTTCGGAGGAAGAGGTGTTAGTCACACAGTGCCAGCCACACAGCAAAAGAGGGAGCAGGGTGCAAAAGCAGAGTGGCCGTCCCCTAGCCAGTACTCCTGCTACTGTCAACCGCACCCAGGGACTGAGCACACCAAAGCCAGCTCCAGGTAGTTCTGTGGCAGTTCTTGAGACAATCAACTGACTACAAAATGCGAGTGGTTTGCATGCTGTGCAATCAGAGCCTGAAAATATAACATAAATGTTTTAAACCTGAGCACCACCTGAATGACCAGGCATCTAAATGCAAAGCACTAGCTGCAGTGAAGTACACACCTCAAAAATCACAAAAGATCTCTGGTTCCTTCCTCTGCTGCAGTCTAGGCCTCTTCCTCCCCCTCTGGAGTGACAGTGGCACCTGCCACTCCACAAACAGAGGATGTGGCAGCAACCCACCACCTCCACCACCGTCACCATCGCCAAACATCTCCACACTGTCCCATGGAAGCTTTCAGCTGTCCATCCCCCAAACACTGGAGAGAAAGAGGAAGTTCCCCCCTACCAACCAGTGATCCCTGGCCCTGAATGCCAGCATTTCAAAATTCCTGGCCTTTGAAGTGCTGTCATTCTGTCTGGTGGAGACGGAGACTTTTAAAAACCTTATGGTGGTGGCTGTCCCATAGTACGTGGTTTCCAGCCACCACTACTTTTCCAGGCGAGTCATCCCTGCCCTGCGCAACCAAGTGGCAGGCAAAATCACATGTGCACTGCACAACGCCATATGTAGCAAGCAGTGGCGTAACTAGAAATGACTGGGCCCCACAGCAAATTTTTGAATGGGGCCCCCTCCACCAGTAATTTTTTCACAACCCCTTCCTTTCATGCTGCCCCCTTTCCTGTGGCTAGTAAAGATCGCTCTCTCAGGCCAGGCCCGGCAGCTGTTCCATCCGTTTTCTACACTGTTTATCCTGCCACTGTATATCATTTCATTGTGTAATACTGTTGAGGGGCCCTGACAAAATCTTTTAGTACTTCTCCTCCTCCTCTTGGATGGGCCCCTTCTGGGTCAGGGTCCCAAAGCAGCCGCTTCCCATGCTTCCCCTATAGTTACGCCTCTGGTTGCAAGGTCCACATAACCACCGATACTTGGACCAGTAAGCATGGGCAGGGACATTATATTTCCCTTACTGCACACTGGGTAAATGCAGTGGCAGCTGGGCTTAAGGCGGATAGCAGTTTGGCGCATATCCTTCCGCCACAGAGGATTGCAGGATGCTTCTCATTGCCTCCTGTTGCCTCATCCTCCTACTTTACTTCCTCCTCCTCATCCGGTCAGCGTAACACCTGCACCACCAACTTCAGCACAGCCAGGGGGAAACGACAGCAGGCTGTTTTGAAACTCATCTGTTTGGGGGGAAAACCACACACCGCGCAGGAGCTGTTGACGGGCATGGAACAACAGACCGATGAGTGGTTGGTGCCACTGAGCCTCAAGCCCGGCCTGGTGGTCTGCGATATCTCGTAGCAGCTCTGGGCCTAGCCGGTTTGATGCACATCCCTTGCCTGGTGCATGTGCTGAATTTGGTGCTGCAGAGCTTCCTGAAAAATTTCCCCGATATGTCAGAGCTGCTGTACAAAGTGCGGGCCATCTCTGTGTGCTTTCAGCGTTCTCACCCTGCTGCTGCTCGCCTGTCTGCGCTGCAGCGTAACTTCGGCCTTCCCACTCACCGCCTCAAATGAGACGTACCAACAAGGTGGAACTCTAACTTGCACATGGTGGAGAGACTGGCAGGCGATAGTAGAGTTTCAGCTTTGGCATGCACGGGTTAGTCGCTCTGCGGAACAGCACCACCGAGTGGGCCTCCATGTGGGACGTGTGTGCCGTGTTGCACTGTTTCGAGTAATCCACCAACATGGCTAGTGTCGATGACGCCATCCTCAGCGTTACAATTCCTCTTCTATGCCTCCTTGAAAAAATGCTTCAGGTGATGATGGAAGAGGGTATGGCACAGGAGGAAGTGGAGGAGGAAGAGGGGTTATTTCCACAGTTATCAGGCCAGTCATTCACAAGTGGCTCGGAGAGTTAGTTCCTGCTAGTGTTGAGTGCGAATATTTGAATCGTGAATTTTAATCGCGAATATCACCACTTTGAGAATTTGCAAACATTTAGAAAATAGTGCTATATATTTGTATTCGTAAATATTCTAGACTTTTTTTCCTCTGAACCCATGATCCCTCCCTGCTTCTTGCTTGTGGGCGAATGAGAAGGCTGCAAAGTCTTTGTCTGAGCTTAGCAACATCCCTAGCAACCAATAGGAAAGTTGCCTACCCCTTTACTATATAATTACCTTCCCAACAGCTTTTTTATGCAGTTTTTTACAGTTCTGAGAGAGATAGCAGTGTCATTGCAGTGCTCTGTGCTTTGCTGTGTCATTACATTAGATAGTTAGTTAGCTTATATATATAATACAGATAGTTAGTGGGAGATAGTCAGTAGTGATGAGCGAGCATGCTCAGCACATGGCGGTACTCGACCGAGTCTCGACTTGAGTCCCCACCCCACACATTTTGTGGGTTTTAAGCAGCCAATAAAGTCACTGTAATGCCAGTAGCCATAGCATATAGCACCCGATGACGCATGTTCGGCTCAGACATAGACAGCGAGAGCAGAGCGTAGGAAGAAAAAGATAGTGTAGGGAGCCATTTTCACAGTTTTTATTCAGAGAAAGCTTTTCCAAGACCCAAAAGTCCTTTTAAGGACTACTGTGTGTGTGTGTGTGTGTGGTTTTAGAGCAGCAATTTATTTACCTGCTGCAGTCTCAGGGACAGTGCTTCGGAAGGAACAGATAGTGGAGGGAGAGACATTTGCTGTTTTACTACCAAAAACTTTTCAAAGACCCCAAAGTCCTTTTAACCACTTCAGCCCCCCTAGCTTAAACACCCTTAATGACCAGGCCACTTTTTGCAATACTGCACTACACTACTTTCACCGTTTATTGCTCCGTCATACAACTTACCACCCAAATGAATTTTACCTCCTTTTCTTCTCACTAATAGAGCTTTCATTTGGTGGTATTTCATTGCTGCTGACATTTTTACTTTTTTTGCTATTGATCAAAAATGACCAAAATTTTTTCAAAAAAAGGACATTTTTCACTTTCTGTTGTAAATTTTTTTTTTTTTAAAACTACATTTCTATATAAATTTTTCGCAAAATTTATTGTTCTACATGTCTTTGATAAAAAAAAATCCAATAAGTGTATATTAATTGGTTTGGGTAAAAGTTATAGCGTTTACAAACTATGGTCCAAAAAAGTGAATTTCAGCATTTTGAAGCAGCTCTGACTTTCTGAGCACCTGTCATGTTTTTTCAGGTGCTAGAATGCCAGGAAAGTATAAATACCCCCCAAATGACACCATTTTAAAAAGAAGATACCCCAAAGTATTCGCGGAGGGGCATGGTGAGTTCATGTATGATTTCATTTTTTTTTACAAGTTAGCGGAAAATGACACTTTCTAAGGAAAAAAATAAAAATAATAAAGTTTCCATTTCTGCTAACTTCTGGCAAAAAAAAAAAAATCTCCCACGGACTTACTATGCCCCTCAGCGAATACCTTGGGGTGTCTTCTTTCCAAAATGGGGTCATTTGTGGGGTGTTTGTACTGTTCTGGCATTTTGGGCGGGCTAAGTTGTGAGCAACCCTGTAAAACCTAAAGGTACTCATTGGAATTTGGGCCCCTTTGCGCACCTAAGCTGCAAAAAAGTGTCACACATGTGGTATCGCCTTACTCATTAGAAGTAGGGCAATGTGTTTTGGGGTGTATTTTTACATAAACCCATGTTGGGTGAGAGAAATATCTCTGTAAACTGACAACTTTGTATACATTTTTTTTAAAAAGTTGAAGTTTACAGCGATATTTCTCACACAAAGTATGGGTATATATAAAAATATACCCCAAAACTCATTGCCCTACTTCTCCTGAGTACGGCAATACCACATGTGTGCCACTTTTTTGCAACTAAAATGCACAAAGGGGCCCAAATTCCAATGAGTACCTTTAGGATTTCACAGGGCATTTTTACGCAAATGGATTCTCACGCTTTAGTGCCCCTAAAATGCCAGGGCAGTATAAATACCCCACATGTGACCCCATTGTGGAAAGAAGACACCCCAAGGTATTCCGTGAGGGGCATGGCAAGTTCACAGAAAAATTTTTTTGGCACAAGTTAGCGGAAATTGATATATATATATATATATATATATATATATATATATATTTTTTTTTTTTACAAAGTCTCAAATTTCCACTAACTAGTGACAAAAAATAAAATTTTACATGAACTCACCATACCCAGCACAGAATACCTTGGGGTATCTTCTTTCTAAAACGGGGTCACATGTGGGGTGTTTGTACTGCCCTGGCAATCATTACACGTATGGCCAGCATTAGGAGTTTCTGCGATTCTCCTTATATTGAGATTTTTTTTTTTCGTTCAGCCTCTGGGCTGAAAAAAAAAAAAATGAATGGCACAGATTTCCTCATTCGCATAGATCAATGTGGATGAAAAAATCTCTGCCAAAAAATGTGCAAAAAAAAAAAAGTAGTAAGGCCCCATTCACACGTCCGCAAAAATGTCCGCATCTATTCCGCAATTCTGCGGAATAGATTCGGACCCATTCAGTGTAAATGGGGCCGGCGGTGATGCGGAGAGCACACTATGTGCTCGGCGCATCAGCATTTGCGGAGCTGCGGCCGCAAACTTCCGGGTTTCGGCCCCCAAACATCCGGCCACAGCTACGCAAAAGATAGAGCATGTCCTATTCTTCTCCGATGCAGAACATCTGCAAACAGTGTCTGTATTACAAATTCCAATAATCTGGGCCACATCTTGTGTCTATAATTAGAGTTGAGCGAACACCTGGAAGTTCGGGTTCGACAGGTTTTGCCGAACTTTACAAAAAAGTTTGGGTTCGGTATTTGAACTTAACCTGAACTTGACCCCGAACCCCATTGAAGTCAATGGGGACACACACTTTTGGGCACTAAAATGCCTGTAAAATAGCCCTGGAAGGGGTTAGAGAGATGCAAAATGCAGCAAAATGTAGGTAAATGCCCTGCAAACAAATGTGGATAGGAAAATGACTTAAAATAACATAAAATACATAAAAATAATAAATAAACGTTCTAAACCTGAGCCCAAGTGAGTGACCATGGCACCTGCCACCCAGCAAACAGAGGATGTGGCGGCAACGCCACCACATCTAGCACCGTCACCAAGCATCTCCACCGAATCCCATGGAAGTGTTCAGCTATCAGCTGTCCATCTCCCAAACACTGGAGAGAAAGAGAAATAGAAAGAGGAAGTACCCCCCTACCCACCCGCTATCCCTGGTTCTGAATGCCTTGATTTCAAAATTCCTGGTCCTTTGAAATGCTGTCATTCTGTCTGGTGGACAGTTTTAAAAACCTTATGGTGGTGGCTGTCCCACAGTAAATGGATCCCAGCCACCACTACTTTTGCAGGTGAGCCATCCCTTCCCTACACATCCAAGTGGCGGACAAAATCAGGTGTGCAATGCACAACGCCATCTGTGGCAAGATCCACATAACAACCGATACATGGACCAGTAAGCCCGGGCAGGTACGTTATATTTCTCTGAACAGCACACTGGGTAAATGCAGTGGCGGCTAAGCCTGAGGCGCATAGCATTTTTGTGAATGTCCTTCCGCCCCTGAGGATTGCTGGGCATTTCTCTTTGCCTCCTGTTACCTCCTCCTCCTCCTACTCATCTTCCTCGTCCTCCTCTACCACCCCCTCATCCGCTCAGCATAACACCTTCACCACCCACAGCAGCACAGCCAGGCGAAAACGACAGCAGGCTGTTTTAAAACGTTTGTGTTTGTGGGACAAACCCCACACCGCGCAGGAGCTGTGAACAGGCATGGAACAACAGACCGATGATTGGTTGGTGCCACTGAGCCTCCAGCCTGGCCTGGTGTTGTGTGCTAATGGGCAAAATATAATAGCAGGTCTGGGCCTAGCCGGTTTGACGCACATCCCCCGTCTGCCACATGTGCTGAATTTGGGGTGCAGAAATTCCTGAACACCAGACAGTGAAAATTAATTCAGTTAATCGAACACACACTGCACCCCCACCCACCCCTTTCACTCAAATCATTAACAAACTATTTACAAATTTACTTAAAAACATATTAAAATAACTATAATGCAGCTAAATTAACTCTATAAACAAACAAAACTATATATTCGCCTTATCCTTAACTTAAGGCCAGCCAAATACAAGGGGCTCAGAGGGTGGGTTCCTGCACAAACATAGGCCCTGGCCTGGAACACAATTGTCCAGCCAGGGCACCGTTCTGGAGGATGAGGAGGAGTAGGAGGAATGCTGGGGGATACAGAGGACACAGACGATACACCTCCCTCAAAGAGGACAGCTTGTCCTTGCCTGTGGGCAGCCTGGCACACATAAGCGACTACATGCTGCAGTGCATGCACAACGACCGCTGAGTTACTGCCCCATTCTAACTTGTGCTGATTACTGGGTGGCCACCCTGCTGAATCCCCGTTACAAAAACAACGTACCGTCCTTAATTCCCTCACTGGAGTGTGATAGGAAGATGCGCCTCCCAGTAGATGGCATTCACACCTGACACCGGGAACTCAGTGGAAGCACAAGGTGAAGGCAGAGGAGGCGGAGAAAGAAGTTGCCAATGCAGCTGGGTCACCACCAACACCTCAGAAGGCAGGGTTATCATGGTCTGAGAGAGCGATCTTTAGTAGCCCCAGGAATGGCGGCATGAAAGGAAGGGGTTACGTAAAAATTACTGTGGGAGGGGGGCCCCAGTCAAATATTTGCTGTGGTGCCCAATCACTTCTAGCTACCCAACTGGGTCTGCCCCATTCAACTTCTGGGTCTTCAAATTGGGCACATGTCCTGAGGTTGCCCTTTATGCCTTGAAGGTGCTGGCCTACCCTGCAGCCACTGTATTGTCTGAACGTGTGTTTAGCATGACTGGGGGCATTATCACAGACAAGCGCAGACGCTTGTCCGCAGCCAATGGATCCCACAGGACTTTTTTGTACCTTATGCAGAACAGACATGTATACCGGCCTCACCAAACCATTGTTATACTTCCGTGCATTTACACTTTGTTTTATTTTTTTATATTTCCAATTTTTGGGGGTCTACAGCAATTTATTTTAAAAAATTTAAAATAAAAAACATATTGTTGGCGACTAGTACCTTTGGCTTTACAGCCCAAAAAGGCTTTATGTCATGCAAGAATGTAACCGCCAATTGTAAGTTCCCAGACAGGCAGTGCAGGGGTTTGTACCTGGCAAAAATGGTAATATTTCACCCAACAATTTAAAAGAGGATTATTCATATTTTCGGTCACTGTCACTTATGCAGAGCAGGGCTTTGTACCCGGCAAAAAAGGTAATATTGCACCCAACAATTTAAAAGAGGATTATTCATATTTTCGGTCACTGTCACTTATGCAGAGCAGGGCTTTGTACCCGGCAAAAATGGTAATATTGCACCCAACAATTTGAAAGAGGATTATTCACACTTTCGGTCACTTTCTCCTATGCAGTGCACGGTTACTTGACAGCAAATAATTGGAATATTTCAACTCCTGAACTCCCAGGCGGAAAAACGATATCATTGTCCCCAGCACATATGCAGAGCAGGCCGCAAAGGTAATTACTGGCCTAAAAAATTATGATTTTATCACCACCCATGGAAAACATGGATTTCAGTGTTATATTTTGGTGTGTAGGACCTCATTGTTCTCAACATTATCTTCCACCCAGTCTTCACCCCTGCCCTCTTTGTCGGCATTGGCGGATCCAGGGGGGGGGGGGGGCAACAGTGCAATTGCCCCCCCCCTCCAAGAATGTGGGCGGCAACAGGAGCGGCGGCAGGGCACAGGGAGATGAAGCGTTCATCTCCATAGTCATCTGTATCGCCGCCCTCAGGACAGTGATACAGATGGCTGCGCTATGGGGCAGGGAGGGAGAGGAGTCTCCCTTCCCTGCTCCTCTGATAGGCTTCCGGCACTAGGCCCGCAGCCTATCAGATGTTGGTGCAGGCGGTGCGATGACGTCATTGCGCCGCCTGTGATCTGTACAGCGCGGGACACAGGCCGGAAGAGGCCTGCATCGCATTGCTGTGAAGGATGGAGGTAAGTATTAGTGTCTTGTTTTTTTTTATTTTTTTTAAAGACCGGACCCACTGGCACATAAGGGGCATGGGGGGGATGTTGGCAGTTTGGCACATGAGTGGGGGATTGTTTGGCACATGGGGGGGATTGTTTGGCACATGATACTGGCACATGGTGGGGGATTGTTTGGCACATAATACAGGAACATGATACTACTGGCACATGGGGGGGGTTGTTTGGCACATGATAAAGGCACATGATACTGGCACATGTGGGGTTGGCACATGATACAGGCACATGGGGGTGGGGGAGTTGGCACTTGATACAGGCACATGGGGAGGTTGGCACTTATTACTGGCAAATGAGGGGGCAGCAGTTTGGCGCTTGATACTGGCAAATGAGGGGGGGGTTGGCACTTGATACAGGCACTTGGGGGGGTTGGCACTTGATAATGGCAAATGAGGATGGGAAGGCCCTTGATACTGGCACATGGGGGAGGCACTTGTTACTGGCACATGAGGGGTGGCTGGCACTTGATACTGGAAAATGAGGGGGGGTTTGGCACTTGATACTGGCACCTGGGGGATACACTTGATACTGGCACATGGGGGGTTGGCACTTAAACTTCATACTGGCACATGGGGGGTTGGCACTTGAACTTCATACTGGCACATGGGGGGGTTTGGCACTTCATACTGGCACATCAGGTTTTTTTTTTGTTCATTCGGGGGTTTGGCACTTGGTACTGGCAAATGGTGGGGTTTAGCACTTGGTACTGGCACATGGGGGGTTTGGCAGTTGTTACTAGCACATGAGGGGGCGGGGGGAGATGCACTTCATACTGGCACATGGGGGGGTTTGGCACTTGGTACTGGCACATGGGGGGTTTGGCAGTTGTCACTGGCACATGATGATGGGGGGTTATTATTGGGGGCACTATTGGGGACCACAGCGGCACAGTATTGGAGGTAGTGGGATGTTTTGTCCAGAAGATGGGAGGATGATGGAAAAGTAGTAAACTAAGATTTATTTTATGTTAAACTGCAGAGATGGAAAATGACAGAAAAATGGTGGCCTGGTCTGAAAGGAGAAGATGAGGAAAGAGAACATCTACATCAAAGGAGACGTCACTGGATGTAAGAGGTATGGGCGCGATATATGGGTGGGGCTGTGTGTGGGTGTGGCTTGAGGGTGGGTGGGGACACAGGGGCCCCATAAGTTCCAATTGCCCGGTTAAGTGCCCCTCCCGAGACCAGGCTCTGGATCCACCACTGTTTGTCGGTCTGCACACCGCAGAAAACCGCAGCGGTTTGCACCTGTGTTTCGTCATCATCAGAGACGTGCTGCCGTGGTCTTCCCCTGTCATCATCCTCAAACCTAAGTGGTTGGGCACTCAATCTCTTCCACTTCTGGGGCAGGACTATAGTTATGGCCCTGGGAAACCCTGCCAGCAGAGTCATAAAGAAGCATAGGAGACTGATGCATTTAACTGCCAATAGTCAACAATTCAGTTCACTATACAGTAAGACAGTGCCCGTGTCATAAACAGAATACATTTCTTTAGGTCACACAATAGTGTAACGGAGCAATTCAATACAATTACTTCACTATCACCAAAAATTGGATTTTTCAAACCAACAATGTAAAAACAGAAGTTAACAGTTTTATTTGAATGTCAGAAATGTAGCGTACACAGCAAATGTTCTATTTACCACAAAACCAGTGTGTTTGCAACCAACTATGTAAATGCGGAGTTCAAAAGGTTACTTTAAATTACTGAAATACAGGGTAGGCCTCAGATCTGCTATGTATCACAAAATCAGTGTTTATTGCAACAAACTACAGAAATGCAGTATGTCACTGCTAAATTTTAAAATACGTTATATGCCAAACTGTATTGTGTAACCACAATACGGGTTTATTTCCCACAAAATACACGAATGCAGTATTTCACTGCTGAAATTTAAACGTAGGTATTTGTGCGGTTTATTGAAAACTGCTCTGTGGACCAAGAATACGGCTTTTTTCCACAAAAAAACACTAATGCACTATTTCAGTGCAGAAATTTAAAATCGGTATTTGTACGCTGTATGTACAACTGCTCTGTGAAGAAAGAATAATTTTTTTTTTCAACAAAACAGAAAAATGCACTATTTCAGTGCTGAAATTTAAAATAGGTATTTGTACGCTGTATGCACAACTGCTTTGTGAACCAAGAACACAGCTTTTTTCCCCAAAATTCACAAATGCACTATTTTAAAGCTGGAAATTAAACATAGGTATTTGTTCTCTGGATGTACAACTGCTTTGAGAACCAGGAATACTGCTTTTTTCCCCCCAAAATACACTGATGCACTATTTCACTACAGAAATGTAAAATTGGTTTTTGTACCCTGCATGCACAACTGCTTTGTGGACCAGGAATTTTTTCCCAAAAATACACTGATGATCTATTTCACTGCTGAAATTGAAAATACGTTTTGTTGCGTTGTCTGCACAAGTGCTCTATAGAGATGTCCCGAACTATTTGCCGGCGAACAGTTCTTGGCGAACATTGCATGTTCGCGTTCGCCGCGGAGGGCGAACATATCGCGGTGTTCGATTCGCCCCCTATACTTTATCATTGAACAAACTTTGACCCTGTACCTCACTGTCAGCAGACACATTCCAGCCAATCAGCATACCCTCCCTCCCAGACACTCCCACCTTCTATCAAAAAGCATGGACAGCATCCATCTTAGATTCATTCTGAAGCTGCAGTGTTAGTCAGAGCAGGGAGAGTGCTGCTGCTGCTGAATTAATAGGGAAAGAGTTAGCTAGGCCAGTGTTCTGTGTCCACTCCAGTCCTCAAAGACTCATCAGCCTCTTTCACATGAGCGTGTCCGGATAAGGCCCCATTCACACTTCCATAGTGTGTTGCGGATCCGCAACACACCATGCCGGCAACCCCATAGAGATTCCTATTCTTGTCCAGAGGCTGCGGACAAGAATAGGACATGCTCTATCTTTTGCAGAGCCACGGCCGGATGTATCGGGGCCGAAACCCGGAAGTTCGGGGCCGCGGCTCTGCACTTTCGGAAGCGGAAAGCACATAGTGTGCTCTCCACATCACGTCTGGCCCCATTCACAATGAATGGGTCTGCATCCGTTCTGCAGAATTGTGGAATCGATGCGGACAAAAATTGCGGATGTGTGAATGTGGCCTTAGGTCCGGATGCGTTGCGGATGCATTCAGTGAAAAGTGTGCAATATCACAGGCAAAGCCATTCAGTTTTGCCTGTGATTGCGTTCAGTTGTTCAGTTTTTTCCGCGCGGGTGCAATGCGTTTTGATGCGTTTTTCACGCGCGTGATAAAAAACTGAAGGTTTACAAATAACATCTTCTAGCAACCATCAGTGAAAAACGCAACGCACCCGCACTTGCTTGCGGATGCAATGCGTTTTTCACGCAGCCCCATTCACTTCTATGGCTAGGGCTGAGTGAAAAAGGCATTAAAATGAATGGGTCAAGATTCAGTGTGGATGCACTCGTGTGAAAGGGGCCATCTGCTGTAAGGACAGCGTTCTGACAGCATCCCAAAAAGCCCTTTTTAGGGCTGGTACATCAGTCTGCTTTTATTTATTTATATATATATATATATATATATATATATATTGCAGTTGCCTGCCCGTGTGTGAGAGGCCGCAGGCCCACAGACTGTACTGTGTGCACACCACTCAAAAAGGGTGGCACAGGACCTTGCAGATAAAAAAAGTCATTTCATTTTTACCCTTTAATATAAATGCAGTTGCCTGCCAGTGTGTGTCAGACCCACAGACTGTACTGTGCCCACTGCCCACCACTCATATAGGGTGTCACATGGGTCTTTTTCCATCTCCCGGTTCCAAAAATCAATTCACTACACCGACCCTGGCCCTGATAAGGGACAAAACAGAGATTAAACTGATAGGAATAGTACTTAGTTAACACTAGTTGCATTGGTGGTAAATTCCATTGCAAGGGGAGGGGCTTTAACAAAGATTAAAATGGTAAGAATAGTAGTTCACACTATTTGTATTGGTGGCACAGTACATTGCGCGGCGCACGCGCAGTGCCCCAAATTGGAAGTAAGAGGACCGACCAATCATCTTTTTCCATCTTTTTTTAAAATCTATTCCATACACCGACCCCTGATAGGGGACAAAACAGAGATTAAACTGGTAAGAACAGAGGACAGCCTCTGCAGTGCTGGGTATTTTTTGGCCGCATTACTGAACGCTCATGCACAATGGCTGTAGGCTCATGCGTCCTTTGCGGAGGTCACAAACCTGGTCAGTCAAACCCAAGGCAACATCATCGACCTCATCCCATATGCGTTTTTTCTGGAGCGTGCCCTGCGAAGAGTGCTGGATGAGGCCATAGATGAGCATGAAGAGGAAGAGTTGTTTTCACCATCACCACCAGAAGCAGCCTTGTCGTCGTCGATTGCTGGACCTGCGGCAACGCAGAGAGAGGAGTCGGAAGAAGAGGAGTCAGAGGAGTAAGGTGACTTTGAGGAGGTGGAAGACCAACCACAGCAGGCGTCCCAGAGGGCTTGTTGTCACCTTTCGGGAACCCTTGGTGTTGTACGTGGCTGGGTAGAGGAAGAGACCTCCAATGACATCAGTGAGGACAAGGAACGGGACGTGGCTAGCTTGGTATTCAACCTTGTGCAAATGGGGAGTTTGCAGTTGTGCAAATGGACTGTTTGCGGTTGTTTGCGGTGCGTTAAATGGGGAGTTTGGTCTCTCAGAGTTTGGTCTGTCACTGTGAAGCAGGCGTAACCCTTACACTACCTGATCGATACAACATCATACCTGATCGTATACACACACTGGATGTTTTAAAGCACGTTATTCCAAACAATTTAGGAATGCTAGGTGATTTATGCCCTTTATGGATTAAAACCCGACTCTGCGTCAACTACGTAATTTTCCATGGGAGTTTTGCCATGGATCCCACTCCGGCATGCCACAGTCCAGGTGTTAGTCCCCTTGAAACAACTTTTCCATTACTATTGTGGACAGAAAGAGTCCCTGTGGGTATTAAAATTCACCTGCCAATTGAAGTCTATGGCGGTTCGCCCGGTTCTCCGGTTCGCGAACATTTGCGGAAGTTCGCGTTCGCCATCAGCAAACGAAAAATTTTATGTTCACAACATCTCTAGTGCTCTATAGCACCACAATACTGATTTTTGCTCCAGACTGCAGAAATTTTCTATGTCACCCTAAATTATATAAAAGGTAATGTAGTGGACTTGACCTGCCAGAAAAAATGATTTTTTTTCCCTTACTGAGCTACCAAAAAGGGTTAGGCCCCTTTCACACGAGCGAGTTTTCCGCGCGGGTGCTATGCGTGACGTGAACGCATAGCATCCGCACTGAATCCTGACGCATTCATTTCAATGGGTCTGTGTACATGAGCGTTTTTTTTCATGCATCACTTGTGCGTTGCGTGAAAATCGCAGCATGTTCTATATTCAGCGTTTTTCACGTAGCCCTAGCCCCATAGAAGTGAATGGGGCTGCGTGAAAAACGCATTGCATCCGCAAGCAAGTGCGGGTGCGTTGCGTTTTTCACTGATGGTTGCTAGGAGATGTTGTTTGTAAACCTTCAGTTTTTTATCACGCACGTGAAAAACGCATCAAAACGCATTGCACCCGCGCGGAAAAAAACTGAAAAACTGAACGCAATCGCAGGCAAAACTGAATGGCTTTGCCTGTGAAATTGCACAGTTTTTACTGAACGCATCCACAACGCATCCGGACCTAATCCGGACATGCTCGTGTGAAAGAGGCCTTAGACTGATGTTCCTGGTAGGCTGGCACACATGCAGGTCACATGCAGTTACAAGGACAATGCAGTGGCTAAAATGGCCGCCGACCCCCACCTCAGTAACAGATGGATTGAGAAAAAACACTTTGCAGTATCACTGGGCTCAGGGCTGGGTACAAAAATGTAGGATTGCAGTAGCACCCTCCCTCAATAATTTCTGTAACTTGAAGATTTCACACCACCAGGTTCAACAGATTTCTTTCCTAATCTCTCCCTGGGAGCACTGGCAGCAACCTTTCCTTATACTAACAGCAGCAGAGTGACGTTCGGCACTACGTGAATCAAGCTTATAAAGAGGCTGGGTCACATGCTGCACTAAGCCAATCACAGCCCTGCCATTAGTAGGCAGGGCTGTGATGGCTTCTTAGGGCAAAGATGTAAAACGGTTGCTGATTGGCTGCTTTGCAGCCTATCAAAAAGCACGAAGAATCGCCGAACAACGGACCCGAACCCAAACTTTTATGAAAATGTGTTCCGAACATCCTAAAATTCGGTTTGAATGCTATCAACTCTATCTATAAACTGTGGTGTTCTGTAACCAATAGAGTAGAAAATCTGCAAACAGTGTGTATTACAAAATTTTAATAATCTGGTCCACATCTAGTGTCCATAATCTGTGGTATTCTGTATCCAATAGGGTAGAACATCTGCAAACAATGTCTGTATTACAAATTCCAATAATCTGTGCCTAATATAGCGTACATATTCTGTAGTGTTCTGTAACCGATTCTGTACTACATTTGCAAAAAGTATCTGTATTACAAATTCCAATAATATGGGCCTCAACTAGTGTCTATAATCTGTGATGTTCTGTAACCAATAGTGTAGAAATCTGCAAACGGTGTCTGTATTACAAATTCCAATAATCTGGGCCTCATCTATGTGTCCATAGTGTGTGGCTTTGTGTAAAAAAAAAACAACATCTGCAAACAGTGTCTGTATTACAAATTCCAATAATATGGGCCTCATCGAGTGTCTATAATCTGTGATGTTCTGTACCCAATAGTGTAGAACATCTGCAAACAGTGTCTGTATTACAAATTGCAATAATCTGGGCCACATATATGTGACCATAGTGTGTGGCTTTGTGTAAAAAAAAAACAACATCTGCAAACAGTGTCTGTATTACAAATTCAAATAATATGGGCCTCATCTAGTGTCTATAATCTGTGATGTTCTGTAACCAATAGTGTAGAACATCTGCAAACAGTGTCTGTATTACAAATTCCAATAATCTGGCCCACATCTAGTGTCCATAATCTGTGGTGTTCTGTAACCTATATTGTAGAACATCTGCAAACAGTGTCTGTATTACAAATTCCAATAATTTGAGCCTAATATAGTGTCCATACCATATTCTGTGGGTTTCTGTGACATATACTTTCCTGCATTCGAAAACTGTGTCTTTAGCGGACAGTAAAACAATCTGCGCCACATCTAGTGACAAAACCATTAATATGAAGAAGGCAAGCACTAAGGGACAGGGAAGTGGGCGTGATGCTGATGGTGCACGCAGAGGCCATGGGCGCAATGAAACTGTGCCTGCTGCCAGTGCACCAGAAAAAAAAGAAAAACATCCACCGTACCCAGCTTAATATCCAATTTAGCTGGGCGGCGCAGGACAACACTGTCCAAGTCGGATCAGTGCAAACAGTTGGTCGGTTGGATTGCTGAAGACACTGGCGTAGCTATAGAGGTCGCAGTGGTCGCAATTGCGACCGGGCCCATAAGTCAGGGGGGCCCATAGGGTCCCCTCAAGCAAGGAGAGCCACAGTAAAGCCGTACCTGCGGAACACCCGCAGCTAAATTGCTAGCTAAAATAACATAGGGGGCGGAGCAGAGGCTGAGAGGCGAGCCCTGCGTGCACTGTGCAGGGCAGACGAAGTGAGAAGTGGGAGTGGCTTTAGGTCAGGAAGAGGAGCGAGCGAGAAAGTAGCTGCGTGCTGACCAGGTTTGGCTGCGAGCGCGAACACGACTGCTGCCATCTGCCTGCTGGATTGTGAGGAGCTCTGCTCTGCTGCCTGCACACTGTTGATACTAAGGTGAGCAGCTCAGGGCGCCGCTGGCAGCCTGATAAACTGGACCGGGGTCCAGCCTCCAGGGGTCAAGTGTGTGTGAGTGACTGTCCCTGACCCGCCTGGTGGCTGACTCAGAGCAGTGATGGTGCTCACTGGCAGCATGATAAACTGGAACCCCACCTCAGTCTGTCACTGTCCCTGCTGCAGGTGAGGAATCTCATCTGTCCCGGCCTCTTGACTGATAGGGCTGGAGGCTGGAGTCTCTGGACATGTTGTGGGGCCCTGAAAATCTCCCTCCTGCACTGCTGCTCCAATGTTAGAAGAGCAGAGTACTGTACATGGGCTGCTACTTCTGGGTTGCAGTGAATGCACAGTCTTTGTTCTAGCAGAATCTCTGAGCACATGCGCCACTACTCAGAACAGCAGTGCAGGCGTGCAATTGTCCTGGTATGGCGAGATATCCGTCCCTGTCAATCAAGTGACAGGGGGTTGTATCTGTCTAATTCTAAATGTATTTTTCAGGATTAAAGCAAAAACTAAACTAAACTGACTGAATCAGCTTTTTATAATATCAGTGTTTAAATTTTTGGATCCAGCAGCATGAAGGCTATGTACACCCCTGCCCCTTGCTACAAAGCACTGAGAGAAGGGCGGGGGGGCAAGTTGAACTCTTGCACCAGGGCCCATGAGTCTTTAGCTATGCCCCTGGCTGCAGATAATGCTACCAGTCAGTAAAGCACCACCCTCTCATCCAGTCTCTGTAGCCAAGAGTCTGGTCAACCGAATCCTCACTCTGATCATCCTTCCTCCCACCATGGAAAGGCTTGCCAAACGAGTGATCCCACATTCAGATATTCGGAGGAGCTCTTTCCAGCGCCACTATTAGATTTGGCCCTCGTGTCAAGCACGCTTGAAGAGGGACCTGGGATATTGTGCCCTGATTCCCAACCGCTTGAGCCTTCACAGTCTCAAGAAGATGACGGTGGTGGACGGCAATCATTAGTTTATGAGGTGGATGATCATGAGACACAGATGTCAATCACTGAGGTTGTGGTTAGGTCAAGTCAGGAGGATGAGCAGAGTGGGGAAGTGGAAGAGGAGGTGGTGGACGATGAGGTCACTGACCCAACATGGGAAGATGAAAAGCCGAGTGAGGACAGCAGTATAGAGGAGGAGGGATCCGCAGCACCGCAACAGTCTGGAAGAGGCAGTGGGGTTGCAAAAGGAAGAAGTCGGCCCACACCAAAAAGGCCGCAACCGTTACACGGAGCATCCCCATGTGTAAATCTACCTTGCCAAGGGGTAGGTGTTCCGCAGTATGGCGCTTTTTTGAGGAAAGCGCAGATGACAAAAGAGTGGTAGTTTGCAACCTGTGCCGTACAAAATGAGCCGGGGCGTGAACACTAGCAACCTCACCACCACCAGCATGATATGCCACATGGCATTCAAACACCCTGATAAGTGAGTCGAGCGCCAGGATTGTGTCGGGATAATAATGATAATTCAATTAAGAATTATTAATTATGGTCATAAAAATAATTAATCAAGAATTTTCCATAACTTGTACAAATAATGACCTGGTGAATTGTAGATAACCCAATCGATACAATTCACATCTGAGGCCGACTATTTCCTCAGATAATAAGTTATTTTCATGTGAGATGACATTAATGCTAAAGGTATAGTTTTGACATTAAATAATAATACGCAGGTATTATAAAAACATGCAGATTTATTGGTTACAAGGTTCTAAACATAAATAAGTAAATAAACACAATTATATATGCAAATTAATATATACGACGTTGATATAAAGCATTACAAGCTTAAAATAAGTAAATAAACACAATGTTATCATCGATATAGAGCAATATAAGATTAGCAATACATGTGGGTAGAAGCAACTTGTCACATTATAACAAAGCTATTATTTGGTTAGGATATCAAAACAAGAAGTTAAATTATATATATCACTTCTGTTCAGAGGAAACCTCATGATATCAGGATGGGCATGTCTAATCCTAGACATCAATATTGAATGCTAACTACATTCTGCCCCCCTCTAACCAACTACACCTCACATGACTTCAGGAATAGGCAAATCCATCAAAGGATATAACTTAAAAGAGATAACTGTATCCTTCCACCCCATCCTGGACTATTTTCACATGTATGACTTGGTAAGACTATTAAGACACACAACAGAAATGGGAAGAACTTGGAGCAAGTCTTTCCAGTGGGAATTTATCACCTAGCTTGGCGAAGAATGCTACTATCAGTATATTTATATATGTATATATATACAATCATTTAATACTTTGCTAGATTATGAGTCTTGATTCTTCTGCAGGTAGAATGAAGCCTCACAATATCCTAAGACTACATCTCAATATGGAGATGATCAATTAATTAATGTGTTTATGTATTCGCCAATCTAGATGGAATGACTTCACCCACATTATCCAATTAGTCTTAATAAAATGAAATATCATTCTTGATGTCTCTTACCAAGTCCTAGCAGGAATCACACTTCTGCTCCTAGGAAAGCTGGGTGGTCCATTATCGCATGTCTCACCATGACTCTGATATTGATAGAGCCCTCTCTCTTGGGTGTTCTGGCTATGATGATGATCCTGATGCTCTATCCTGGAATGTTGGAATGTTCTTTGCTTGTTCACTTGTTTTTTTGCTTCTTGGAAATCCCCTTCTTCCAACAGTAAATATCCTAATCCTTATCTTACATTACCTTCCCCCTGGATTAAGATCTTCCAATCATACGCTCATATGGTAATGATCCTATGAGATCATATTTACCCATAATGCAACTATGGAGGATGGTGTAGCGATATCCATATGTCTCTGGATGGCACTGCTGTGCAAGCTATTAGCACCATACTATAAAGAGTTAACTATGGCACTCTTGTATTATATACATTTGACCCTCGTTGTTGTAAATTAGAAATAAGGATTAACTAGTACATTTTGAAATAACTAAAGATAGACCTCGAGGCGTCTCTCTGAATGTTTCTCACACTATTGATCTATGGACCATAATGATATGAATGGGTCTTGTTCTCTTCAGACGGACATGTCTGGAGAATCCAGTCTACTCCCTACAGATAAGACCACATCTGTGGCAATAACTTTTTAAATTACAATGTTCTTTGTATTCAGTATAAACTATTTTACACAGACTGAGTTCGGCATGACCTCAAATCTTGGCCTGTCCCAGCCATACAGCAAAACTTTGGTTCAGCCTGTCTCTTAAAGACAATGAGCATCTATTTTGGACTATAATATGATCAGGTATCATATACACTCATGAAAATGCCCGACAATTGACAATCTGGGTCTGTAGGTCACACCACTGCCTCCTCTTCCCCTGTGTTACACACTGCTGGCCAATCCCATGTCTAAGGTGCAGGCCCGGAAGCCCCTCACCCTGAACCTGGACCTTCGTATGAACTGTCAGCAACAACATCCACTTCCCTGAGGCATTTGAATGCAAGCGCAAATACCCACCTAACCACAGGCCATAGCACTAACTGCACAACTTTCGAAATTACTGGCCCTTGAAATGTTGCCATTTAGGCTTGTGGACACTGAGGCCTTCTGCAGCCGGATGTCCCCAGCCGCCATTATTTTTCACGGTGTGCAGTGCCCCCCTTACACCAGCATATGTCCCAGAACATCACCCGTGCCCTGACCAACGCACTTACTGGGAAGGTCCACTGTACCACGGACAAGTGCTGGTGGCCAGGAATCCTACATTTCCCTGACCCCACACTGTGTGAATGTTGTGGAGGCCGGGAGTGAGTCGTACCCTGGGATGGCACAGTTGCCACCCACACCCAGAAATTGAGGGCCCTACGTCCATCAGGGTCTCCGCCAGCAGCTGTTACTGGCTCCAACCCCCACATCTCCTCCTCCGCCACCTCCTCCTCCACTTCCACCTTCTGCAGTAGTCAGCCATCAGTTGCTAGCTGGAAGCAGTGCAGCACTGCTGTGGGTAAGCGTCAATAGGCCGTTCTTAACCTGATCTGCTTAGGGGACAGACAAACAGCACAATGCCGCAGAGTTGTGGCAGGGTATAAGGGACCAGACTGAGCTGTGGCTCTCGCCACTCAACCTACAACCAGGCATGGTTTTGTCTGACAATGGCTATAACTTGGTGGCTGCTTTGGAGCTCGGCAACCTGACAAACATCCCATGCCTAGCCCATGTCTTAAACTTAGAGGTTCAGCGGTTTATCAAAACCTACCCCAATTTGCAAGAGCTACTAGTGAAGGCGCACAGCGTGTGTGCCCATTTCCGCAAGTCATCCACAGCTTTAGCTGGTCTGTCAACGCTGCAGCAGCGTTTGCGGCTTCCAGCTCACAGACTGTTGTGTGACATGAGCACGCACTGGAACTCTACGTTCTATATGTTGGCCAGGCTTTGTGAGCAGCAGAGGACAGTTGTAGAATACCAGCTGCAACATGGTCATCACCTTTTGAGTCAACTGACACTATTCACAAGCGAGGAGTGAGCATTGATGTCAGACCTCTGTGAGGTTTTAAAAAACATTGATGAATCCACACAGATGTTTAGTGGCGATAACGCTATTATCAACGTAACCATCCCACTGCTTTGTCTACTCAAACAATCTCTGTTGAAAATTAATGAGGACGCTCTGAATGTGGCAAATAAGGAAATAGGGGAGGACATTACACAGGGTGATGGACCATGAAGAGGAGGAGGAAGAGCTGGAGACAGTTGCCTCTGCTACAGAGGGTAGAACCCATGGAACTTTAATTCCATCTGTTCAGCGTGGATGGGCAGAAGAGGAGGAGGAGGAGATCGAGAGCCATCCTGATGTCGACATCGACGTCTTCTCTGTTGGTACTCTGGCACACATGGCTGACTTCATGTTAGGCTGCCTTTCCCGCGACCCTCACATTATACTCATTTTTTATAACACGGATTACTGGGTGTTCACCCTTCTCGACCCCTGCTACAAAGAGAACTTCTCATCTCTCATTCCTGTGGTGGAGAGGACGAGTAAAACTGTGCAATACCAGAAGGTACTTGTTGAAAGATTGCTCAAAAATCTTCCATCTGACAACGCATTTTTTTTAGCTGTTAATCCTTGTTGCTCTCTGGTTGTCTTTCCACTTCCCAAAAGCTGTTCTTACCTGTCCGGAGGATTCCTGGCTTCCTGCCCGCTCCAGTTAATGCACGTTGCTGCTTCTCGATGTGAGAATCACAATCTCACAAATTTGATTAAGTTGTAATCGCAATGCGATTAATATTACCTGGATTATTCGCATTTCGATATTTGTTATATTCTAGCAATACAACCATTAGGAACTTAGCTCTAAGATCAATTTGCAATGCGATTATATGTTCGCTTCGCGAATGAAACTTAGAGCTGAGTTGCTAATGGTTGTATTGCTAGAATATAACGAAGATTGAGAATATAGTACTATATTTGTAAATTCGTGATATTCGTCATCTTCGTTATATTCTAGCAATACAACCATTAGGAACTTAGCTCTAAGATCAATTCGCAATGCGATTATATGTTCGCTTCGCAAATTAAACTTAGAACTGAGTTGCTAAAATGTTGTATTGTTAGAATATAACCAAGATTGAAAATATAGTGCTATATTCGTGAATTTGTGATATTCGTCATCTTCGTTATATTCTAGCAATACAACCATTACGAACTTAGCTCTAAGATCAATTCGTAATGCGATTATATGTTCACTTCGCGAATGAAACAGAGCTGAGTTCCTAATGGTCGTTGCTAGAATATAACGAAGATTGAGAATATAGTGCTATATTGGTTATATTCTAGCAATACAACCATTAGGAACCCAGCTTTAAGTTGAATTCGCAATGCGAGTATATGTTCGCATTGCAAATTAAACTTAGAGCTGAGTTCCTAATGGTTGTATTGCTAGAATATAACAAAGATTGGGAATATAGTGCTTTAATCGTGATATTCGTTATCTTCGCCAATTCTAGCAATACAAGTTACAACCATTACGAACTCAGCTCTAAGATTAATTTCCGATGCGAATATAAATTTGCGTAACATTCGCAATATATAGAATCATGACGAATATTCGATTTCTACGAATATATGATGAATATTCAATTGAATATTCACAAAATATCGTGAAATCGAATAAGGCACCTCCCGCTCATCACTATTGCATATAATGTTTTAGAACGTCATTTGAAAAGCATGCACTCGCATATAATGTTTTAGAGCGTCAGCTGAACAGCATGCACTCGCATATAATGTTTTAGAGCGTCAGCTCATCTGCAGGCACTAGCATATAATGTTTTAGAGCATCAGCTTACCAGCAGGCCCTCGTCCCTAAGTTTTAGAGGGTCAGCTCAGCAGCAAGCCCTCACCCCTAATGTTTTAGAGGGTCACCAGCAGTCCCTTGCTCCAAATGTTTTTGAGGGTCACCAGCAGGCCAGCAGTCATAATTTTTCAAGGGTGTGTATGATGCCCTCGTTTATGTGTAATAAAGGGTGTATTATAGTGTCGGTTCCTTGAAATTTTTGCCAGCCCCTTTCACTACAGTGCATAGGCTATATGAGTGTAGGAGTCCCACTACCTGAACAATTGTACCACAATGTGAATAATGCCCTTCTTTGTGTGATATACAGGCTGTTTCGGAGTGCCTCTTGCTTGACATTTTTGGCAGCACTTTATATACAATTGAATATACAGGAAAGAATGTTTCCTAATAATATTTCCTGTGAAATTGATTTTTTTTGGGGGGTTGTGCCTATTTTTGTCAGTCTGTTAAAGTGACGTACAACTCCGACAACATGGTCCCCAGCAGCGATCTGGGAGTCCAAGGTGCATCCAGACATCGTCCCCATGCTGTTCCCGATCCATTTCAGTTGCGTTTCTGTCACTTTCTGACCTTTTACAATGGACCAGGTACCCTCCCCTCTTCAGAGCAGGGGGTGCCTGGTTGTCTCCCATTGACTTCCATTATACTCGGGTTCTCGGCCGAGCACACGAATATAGCAATGTGTTCAGGCCGAACACCCATATACTTTGGTGCTCGATCATCACTAATAGTCAGTGTAGGTTACATTGTGATATAGTATAGCTGAGTGGTTCTGCTTTACATACATACTGTACATGCTACAGACATAGTACTGTGATGTCAAAAGTTCACAACAATTCGCCAAATATTCGAATATTGCGCCTGCCGCTCACCACTAGTTCCTGCACAAACAGAGGCCAGGTACACAACTGTCCATCCAGGACACAGTTCTGGAGGATGAGGAGGAGGAACTGTGTTCACATCAGGATGGCCCCCAATGCAGCTCATGGCCATCACTGGAGTGTGTCTGGGGGGATACAGAGGACACAGACGATACACCTCCCACACAGGACAGCTTGTCGTTGCCTCTGGGCAGCCTGGCACACATGAACGACTACATGTTGCACTGCCTATGCAGTGCTGATTACTGGGTGGCCACCCTGCTGGATCCCTGCTACAAGGACAATGTGCCGTCCTTAATTCCATCACTGGAGCCTGATAGGAAGATGTGCAAGTACAAGCGCACTCTGGTAGACGCACTGCTGATGGCATTCCCACCTGACAGTACTGTTTAGTGAAAGCACAAGGCGAATGCAGAGGAGGAGGAAGAAGTCGCCAACGCAGCTGGGGCACCGCCAGTACCTCAGAAGGGAGGGTTAGCATGGCCGAAATTCAACTTTTGGGTCTCCAACTTGGGCACATGGCCTGAGCTTGCCCTTTACGCCTTGGAGGTGCTGGCCTGCCCTTCAGCCAGTGTATTGTCTGAACGTGTGTTTAGCACAGCAGGCGGTGTTATCACAGACAAGCGCAGCCGTCTGTCCACAGCCAATGTGGACAAGCTCACGTTCATTGAAATGAACCAGGCATGGATCCCACAGGACTTGTCCGTACCTTGTGCAGAATAGACATGTATACCGGCCTCAACCAGCCTTTGTTATACTCCAGTGCACTTTCTCTTTGTTTTCTTTTCTATATTTTCCAATGTTTTGGGGTCTACCCAAATAAAAAAATAAAAAAAAGACTACCTCCTCCACCACCACTTCTACCTACACCGCCACGTCCACCGTCTCCTCATCCTCCTACTCCATATGGACCTCCTCCTCCTAGTTCAAGATTATAATTTTTCATTTTTATGTATTTTATGTTATTTGAAGTCATCTCCCTACCCACAGTTGTTTGCATTGCAATTGTTCAGCTCTTACCCCCATTTTGCATCCTTTTGCAGCCCTTTAGCCCTTCCCATTACTTTTTTAGAGCCATTTTAGTGCCCCAAAGTTCATGTCCCAATTAACTTCAATGGGGTTCAGGGTCAAGTGTGGGTCCCGAACTCGAACTTTGCGGCGATGTTTGGCCCAACCCGAACTTCCAGGTGTTCGCTCAACTCTATGGTTGATGTGTTTCGAACATGGGTGTGTTCTTAGTTGTAACTCAGTTAAATAAAGTGCATCAAAGATGTTAACTGAAAGTGCTGGATCTTTTTCCTCATAGTAATGGTATATGCGAGAGACTCACTTAGTCTTGCGTTACTGGCCGTCACCTTCATTCGGTAGCAGTGGAGCCAATACAGTATAATGAAGGTACAGCGAATTGGAACTCATAATGGTTACTGAAACACCAAAAATATTCAGACCACACTGGACCGTACTCGAAATTGGCATAGGGCCACATGGCAACCACCGCTGCTGCAACACCACCCCTGTAGACAACACAATCCAGAAGCCCAACAACATCTCTGCTGTCATATTAAGCCTACTATGGCACTGGGCTACACCAACCTGCAGGCACAGTGCCACAGCATCAATTGCTGCCATGCAGCACTGCCCCATGTGAACAGATGTCAAAAACTGACCTTTCAACTAACTAAAACTATAAACCCTTATGGAGTCTCCTACTAATTAAAAACACCTGGGCCGAGTAGGAGGAATCGGGACTCCATAAAAAAAAAAATAAATAAGTGTGGATCGCACATCCACATGCTACACATTGATCTATTGCTTCTCAGTATAATTTATAAACTGTACAGGAGGTACTTTGGATACTTTTTGATAAAAATGCATAAGGGTTTATTCCTACTTGGTTTTTAGTTAGTTTATGAGTAGAGTTGAGCGAACACCAGGATGTTTAGGTTCGAGAAGTTCGGCCGAACTTCATGAAAATGTTCGGGTTCGGGATCCGAACTCGACCTGAACTTGACCTCGAACCCGAACCCTATTGAAGTCAATGGGGATCCAAACTTTTGGGCACTAAAAAGGCTGTAAAATAGCCCAGGAAAGGGCTAGAGGGCTGCAAAAGGCAACAAAATGTAGGTAAATCCCCTAAAAACAAATGTGGATAGGGAAATGACTTAAATAAAGTAAAATAAATAAAAATTAACCAATATAAATTGGCAACTTGGAGGAGGAGGTGAAATAGGAGGTTGGGGTGGCGTCAGGTGGGAATGCTATGGGAGTTGAAGTTCTCATCACAGCTAAAAAGGATTCATGTCTGCCTGCAGTGCCACAGGCCTCATTCACAGACTCAGGGCCATGGCAACCGTACATGGGAGTTGAAGTTGTCATCACAGCCAAGAAGGAATCATGTCTGCCTGCAGGGTCACAGGCCTTATACAAACATTCAGGCCCATGGGACCCACAAAGAGGAGAGTTAAAATCATGTTAAGACAGTATTGATTTCACCCAGCAATGCCACAGGCCTCATTCACAACTTCAGACCCATGGCACCCACAAAGTTGAGAGTTACAATCATGCCAAATCAGTATTGATTTCACCTAGTAGTGCCACAGGCCTAATTTAATAATTCAGGAGGATCATGGAACCCGCAAAGAGGAGAGCGGTCCCGTAACAGGAACACAGGCCTTAGGTCAACCTGCAATGAAACAGGCAATTATCATCTATGTATGCCCCTGACACCCAGACAGAGGAGAGGTCATTTGACAGTAAAAAGAGTTTAATGTCTCCCACCAAGACCGCAAGCAATTAAATGAAATATAAGCCCCTGATACCCACACAATGGGGCGGTCCTTTGACAGTAAAAAGAGTTTAACCGCTACAGGACCGCCTAACGCAGGGATGCGTCCTGCGGGCGGTCCTGTAGCTCTGAGACGACGCATCGGCGCGTCATCTCGTGAGAGCCGAGACTTCCTGTAAACAGCGTTCACAGTGAAGCGCGTCTCAGGAGTTCTGCTACAGCCTGCCAGCGATGATCCATCGCTGGCAGGCTGTAGATGCGAATTAAATCGCATCAAGGAGCTATATCAGACGCTGTTTTGTGAACAGCGTCTGATATAGCTGCTACCTGGTCCTCTGGTGGTCCCATTTGCTGGGATCGACCACCAGAGGACCAGGTAACTATGTAAAGTTGCACCAAACACTACACTAACCCCCCACCCCCTCACCTATTAACCCCTTGTTAACCCCTTGATCACCCCATCTAGACCCCATGATCACCCCCCTGTCATTGATCACACCCCTTGTAAGGCTCAATTCAGACGTCCATATGTGTTTTGCGGATCCGTGGATTCACGGATCAACAGATCCTCAAAACACGGACACCGGCAATGTGCTTTCCGCATTTTGCAGATCCGCACATTGCCAGAACTATATAGAAAATGCTTTTTTTTGTCCGCAATTGCGGACAAGAATAGGACATGTTCTATATTTTTGCGAACGGAAGTGCAGACCCGGAAGCGCGGATCTGTAATTCCGGATCCGAGCGGGACAAAGTCTGTCCCCATAGAAATGAATGGGTCCACAATTCCGTTCCGCAAACAGAATTTCGGACGTGTGAATGGGGCATAAGGGTCCCTTATCACCGCCAGTTAGTTAGCTACTTGTTAGGTAGCTAGCGCCCAGCCCACCGCACCGCAGTCACTGATTTTGGCAGAGATTTTTTCATCCACATTGATCGATGCGAATGAAAAAATCTGTGCCGTTCATTTTTATTTTTTTTTCAGCGCAGAGGCTGAACGGAAAAAAAAAAATCTCATTATCCGTATGCTCAGAACAGTATAAGGAGAATCGCAGATACTCCAAATGCTGGCCATACGTGTAATGATTGCGGAGACCTTCAAATGCCAGGGCAGTATAAATACCCCACATGTGACCCCATTTTAGAAAGAAGACACCCCAAGGTATTCCGTGAGGGGTATGGCGAGTTCATGCAAAATTTTATTTTTTGTCACAAGTTATTGGAATATGAGACTGTAAAAAAAAAAAATCTATTTCCGCTAACTTGTGCCAAATTTTTTTTTTTTCTGTATACTCGCCATGCCCCTCACGGAATACCTTGGGGTGTCTTCTTTCCACAATGGGGTCACATGTGGGGTTTTTATACTGTCCTGGCATTTTTGGGGTCCTAAAGCGTGAGAATCCAAATGCGTTAAAATGGCCTGTGAAATCCTAAAGGTACTCATTGGTTTTAGGGCCCCTTTGCGCATCTTGGCTGCAAAAAAGTGTCACAAATGTGGTATCACCGTACTCAGGAGAAGTAGGGCAATGTGTTTTGGGGTGTATTTTTATATATACCCATACTATGTGTGAGAAATATCGCTGTAAACGACAACTTTTTAAATTTTTTTATTCAAAGTTGTCAATTTACAGAGATATTTCTCTCACCCAGCATGGGTATATGTAAAAATACACCCCAAACACAGCCTTACTTCTCCTGAGTACAGCGATACTACATGAGTGACACTTTTGCAGCCTGAGAGCAAAGGGGCCCAAATTCTAATGAGTGCCTTTAGGAGAGGCATTTTTACGCATTTTCTTCTCACGCTTTAGGGCCCTAAAATGCCAGGGCAGTATAAATACCCCACATGTGACCCTATTTTGGAAAGAAGACACCCCAAGGTATTCGCTGAGCGGCATAATGAGTCCATGAAAAATTAAACTTTTTGTCAAAAGTTAGCGGAAAGGGAGACTTTGTGAGAAAAAACAATAAAAAATCAATTTCCACTAACTTGTGCCAAAAAAAAAATCTTCTATGAACTCGCCATGCCCCTCATGAAATACCTTGGGGTGTCTTCTTTCCAAAATGGGGCCACATGTGGGGTATTTATACTGCCCTGGCATTTTAGGGGCCCTAAAGCGTGAGAAGAAAATTGCGTAAAAATGCCCTCCTAAAAGGTACTCATTGGAATTTGGGCCCCTTTGCGCATATTGGCTGCAAAAAAGTGTCACACATGTGGTATCGCCGTACTCAGGAGAAGTAGGACAATGTGTTTTGGGGTGTATTTTTACATATACCCATGCTGGGTGAGAGAAATATCTCTGTAAATTGACAACTTTGAATAAAAAAATGTAAAAAGTTGTCGTTTACAGCAATATTTATCACACGCAGCATGGGTATATGTAAAAATACACCCCAAAACACATTTCCCCACTTCTCCTGAGTACGGCGATACCACATGAGTGACACTTTTTTGCAGCCTGGGTGCGCAAAGGGGCCCTAAAACCAATGAGTACCTTTAGGATTTCACAGGGCATTTTTACGCATTTTTCTTCTCACGCTTTAGGGCCCCTAAAATGCCAGGGCAGTATAAATACCCCACATGTGACCCCATTTTGGAAAGAAGACACCCCAAGGTATTCCGTGAGGGGCATGGAGAGTTCACAGAATGTTTATTTTTTGGCACAAGTTAACGGAAATTGATATATTTTTTATTTTTTATTTGGTTTTTTACAAAGTCTCATATTCCACTAACTTGTGACAAAAAATAAAATTTTACATGAACTCACCATACCCCTCACGGAATACCTTGGGGTGTCTTCTTTCCAAAATGGGGTCACATGTGGTATTTATACTGTCCTGGCATTTTAGGGGCCCCTAAAGCGTGAGAAGAAGTCTGGAATCCAAATGCGTAAAAATGCCCTGTGAAATCCTAAAGGTACTCATTGGTTTTAGGGCCCCTTTTCGCACCCAGGCTGCAAAAAAGTGACATACATATGGTATCGCCGTACTCAGGAGAAGTAGGGCAATGTGTTTTGGGGTGTATTTTTATATATACCTGTGACGGAACGCCTGCCACCCCGACTGGGTGCCTCCGTCGACCGATGCGCCTAGTGCTTGCCAAGGACCTTCAGCACTGCACTCGACACCAGAACCACCTCAAACCCCACGAACCGCCTCAGCTTAGTTTGGGTTTTCGCCGTACCTCTCCTTAGTCCAGAGAGCGAAACAGGAACAAGAAAAGCCCTCACAAGAGCTAGGGAATATACTCTGGAGAGTATAAGGAATATAGCAATCCCCAGAGTGTAGTTCTCCAATCCCCCAAACATGAGCCCAAACTTCATGAAGGGTAGAACAGGACACTTTAATGACAGCCAGCACTCACAATTTATACAGATCCACAGGCCCGAGGCACACCCCCTCTGCCTGGGATACAGTTAACTCAGACAATAGACTAACTTAATATACATATACAGTTCAGGTGGTCTAACATTATAACGCAATCAAACAGATCCCCCCAGTGTCTCAATGATGAATAGGAAGAGAGGAGACACATGTGATGGGATTATCTCCTGAGTGTATCAGAGGGTGATCCACTCCTCTACCCCAGAGTCAGCTACTTTAATCCCATCACTAGCACAACAGAACAAAGGGACAAATGAACTAACACCTTTCCTGGGAGCCTCAGTGCAGAGTTAACCCTTCTTGTATAGCTGGGTTCACCCCTGCACCTTCAATGGACAACAGGAACGATAAGGCCTATAAAGTCCACACATAAATCAGGGCTCACTGTTCCTTGTAACCCCCAAGAGGTCTGAGGGGGTCTCCATGGTTCTGGGTCCATAGTCCGTAGGAAGGAGGCTAGCTCTCAGTCTTCTCCAGCAGCCCCAGTGATGGTTCAGTCCATCACATTTCTCCCCTCCCAACAGTAGACTAACGAGGTATCTGACCTCCTGTCGGTCAGTGCCTTGGTTAGTCCAGCAACGCACCCACAAAACATAATCAACAGAGTGGCCCACCCCCAAGAATTGGTTGTTGCACCTGGGGTAGTGGGTAGCTTGTTCATGTCCAGGGGCTCCACCACAGCTCTGGGGGGTACTAGCCTTCCGGATCGGTGGGTTGCTGAGTGGGTAGAGACCAGCGGTACTCTGC